>JAGSXJ010000025.1:0-478714 GCA_020726575.1 Plectosphaerella plurivora | reverse complement strand
TCTATAAAGAAAGCTAAGATAATATCCCGGGCTCTTATTTCTAATAGGATCGACTTCGGGGGCTATACTCTCTCTACTCTTTAGCGACTATAGTAAAGCTACTATTTCTTTGTCCTTCGAAGATAGGGGCACGATCTATAGAAACATACTACGTCTTATATTAGAATAATATACTTCCGTAGGCCCCTTACGTCGTAGTAGAGTAGTAAAACTTTTAACTTAATAAGCCGTCCTTATTAACTAATCTAGTATTTACCTGTGTTTGATAGCGAGATAATGACAAATGCACTCAGTATATATCAGAATAAGCATAACCCGAGTCCATTCGGGGTAAGGACATACACATTAGGCCTAATACTTCTATATTGTTATAAAGTCGCTATTACGACCTAGGTATAATCCTAAGGATGTATAGGCTGGATAGGGGTGAGGGTATACTAGTAGTTCGCCCTGGGCGAGGGAATAGAATAATACTTAGTAGTCGTCGTCGTCGTGCTTATCGTTAATATCGTAAAGCGTTACGCTTCTTTACTAGAGGCTAAAGGAGGTTTCTAATAAAGACTTAAATTAATTACTATCGTGAGTCTATCTGTCCTAACCGGCAATCGAGTATTTACTTAAGTACTCGATGCCTATCCCTAGATCACCTAGACTAGTAATCCATCCTAGCGATGTTATTAGTCAGTTGGATCATAGCTCACTACGCTCTATGAGCTAAAGGCTTATGGCTCACGGTGATCCAAGCTCCACACACGATTAGCTAGATATAGTAGGCCTGGGCCGGCTTATCGGTGGCCGATAACGCGACCCTTGCCTGGATGACTAGCTCCCTGAGCTGGGCGTTACAGTCGCACATGTCTGATCCAAGCTCCCATCTTCTTGCTACGCAGCCGCTGCCTGTAAAATCCCGCGAGCCCTTACTACCGCTCCGGTAATTACTAGAATGTATATCTAGTTATGGCCCTGTCCGGTAAAGTCGAAGGTTCCTAGAAACTACCGCTTAGGAATCCTAGTAACGTAGAGAGCCGTACCCGCTGAGTTGAGAAGCGCTAGAGCCACGAATGATTTTAAAGCTATCCTTTTCTCGAGTTTGATAAACCCGAATATAAATAGGGCGTGAACTATAGGCGTAAAGAAACTAAGTCCGAAATATATATAGACAGTAATACGGGTTATCTAGTTCCTAAGCTCCCGGAATATAGGCCTTAACGTGACGAGACCGCTTTTTATAGCGGTTGTAGTGAGGAGAGCGAAGTGAATACCGCGCGCTACCGGCTGGTACCGGAAGGCGAAATAGGCCGCGGACAGCCCCGTCCCCTATATATAAAGGACAATACCGAGGTGATCCAGCTGATTGCTAGCCTTATATACTATAAGGCTATGATTATAAACGATATAGAAGGCGGTCGACAGGAGGAAGTAAGCCGTGATGTATAAGTAGAACACGGCTAATACGAGACTATCTTTAAGTGAGATACGGAATATAGTCCCTCTAAGAAATAAGTCGTTGAAAAACATAAGAAGGAAGTAAAGCGTTCTAAATAAATAAGACTAGATGTTAGCTATAGTGACATTCAGACTAGATGTAGTAAGTAGTGTCTACTTAATCTAACGTACCCGTTTTATTATATATTTAGAAGGTGCTCCTTAAACTTATCTAGTATAAGGAAGTAGCGACGCTGGAAAGACGGATTAGTAGTAGTAATACCGCGAAAGAAGGAGCCCGACCGATAGCCTGTAAGGATGAATATATTATCCCTGAGAGTTATAAGTCTGCGGACAAAAGCGACTAGTCGAACTTAAGAGGAGGGTAAACCTTTACGAAGGAGCTATAAAATAGCGGTCACTTAGTAAGGGGTGTGATATTAGTACTACTATACTTATGAATCTCTGCTATAGTTAATAGCCTCTATTTGGTTTGTATTTCCCTTGTATAGCTCTGGTTCGTTTCTATAGGTATTACGTTAAGATTCCCTGTCGTTCGATACGAGCGTAATACGGGAGTAGCTAATCTGGTAAGGTAAGTGTAGTTGTAGAAGAATAGGGGTTCTTAGCTTTAAATAAAGACGGCGTGTCGAATATCGTCGAATAGTAAGTATATTATCCAAGAGAGATCTAATACTAATCTATCGTATATACTATATTACAAGAAGTAGGATGCGGTAAATAGGACTAGAATATATTATACTAAGCCTTCTTGGGCGGACTATACGGGCTAAAATCTCTATCGCTCGCAGTCACACTCGTACCACCCAGGCCTTCAAGGCACGCCGGCGCTTATCTTCATAAATCCTTCGTCCGGGTATTTCTCCGTATCACCTACCGTTAAGAGTCTCGGGCGAGGGTAATAGATATACTTATTTTTATACTTCCGAGATTTCGAAGTGTCCTTACAGTCCTTCAATAGCAATCTCATTTAGTCCCCTGAAGGCACAAGTATGGGTGAACCCGGCTTGGAACTCCGTGTACGGATTTAGGAGTCTCGTGTTGTATGTCTCTCTATGACCAGGTTTCCAAATTTGGCACCAATCTGGCTGTTGTGTCGCCACGACTTCGACAGCGACTCAGTCTTGCAACGAACCGCAAGCTGAACCCTTACCAACTGAGATCTGCCGAAGGTGGGCTTGTGCAGTACAATCAGGGACGCATTGATGAGGAGACTGCGCCCCTCCACATCAGCATCCATCGACGTACCACGCCAACCCAATTCGACATCACCGAGATCGGTGAATGGGATATTATTCTAGGCATTCCCTGGCTCAGGAAGTGGAACCCCACGATTGATTGGAATCTTGGCCAGATCCAATGGAGAGATGCAGCTCCGATGCAGTCTCAGCGAGAGACCACGAGACCCCCTGTTGACCGACCCGGCTTGGCCCCCAAACTGGACGCAACCCAATCCCCCCCTGGCAGTAGGCGTTCGCATTTTGATGCACATGCGGGATCCTGCGTGAGAAGATTATATCCTGATTAAAACTACTTCGGCCCGTCCAGCAGCGGGGAAGGAGCCGTCCCGACAGGGGT
This sequence comes from Plectosphaerella plurivora, assembly GCA_020726575.1. Lineage (NCBI taxonomy): Eukaryota > Fungi > Ascomycota > Sordariomycetes > Glomerellales > Plectosphaerellaceae > Plectosphaerella > Plectosphaerella plurivora. Next base: position 475,690 of record JAGSXJ010000025.1, on the reverse strand, counting down.
GGTTCGTGGGGGGGAGACCTGGGGAGGGGACCTGGGGAGAGGGGTGAAGTACCGGTACCTCCAGTCGACGAGAACTGGGGTCTTGGTCGTGGCGATGAACAAGTCATGGTCTGAAGTCTTGGATGTGAGATGATGACCTGCAGAAACGCGGGAGGGGGATGCAGACGTCTTCTGACCTCCTCGACCCGACCTCGGCCAGTTCACAGTTGAGTCAATCGCTCTGCTGAAGCCGGCGCCCACCCTTGACCCGTATCTCGACCTGCCTTTGGAACTCTTGCTTCTCCTCTTCCAATCGACCGTCAAGGTCTTCCTCTGATAGCAAGACTGGTCTTCCATCTTTGCGTGGTCCTGCCGCTCTGCTTGTAGTACAGCTCTTCAGCTTCACCATCGCCACATGCTCTGGTGGCTACCCTCCGTCACCCTCCTGGGCCTCGCCGCTCCCGGAGCTGCCCAGACCACAACAGTCCCCGTCTCGATCAAACCCGTCAACATCACCCAAGAGGACTACCTCTCCGTCCCCGCCACCTGCCTCGCCGTCCTCACCCAGAACATCAACTGCCCGCCCGTGCTGATCCACGCGCGAGATGTCGGCGGCGCCCTGAGCCGCTTCTACAGCGACAAGTCCCTGACTGACCTCTGCACGACTGCCTGCGCCAACAGCCTCAGCACATGGCATCGTCGCGTCGTCGGGGCGTGCGCGAATGTGCGCGTGCCGACGTCCCAGGGCAAATTGACGCTGGTCGCGGCGTGGTCGCAAGCGTTTGTCGAGACGTATGCCACGACGTGTCTCGTCGATGGGTGAGTTTGTGCATGATCCCAAGAAGAGAGCTTGGCTAATGTCTGGCAAAAGGTCTGGGAAGCTGTGCAACTCGGTGCTGAGAGGCGAGTTTGGCGTCAACCCTGCGAATCAGCAGGTGACCAAGACGCCAGCTTCTTCAGCACCTTGCAACGGCTGCTTCCTGTCGATGCTTTCGACCCAGTTGCGTCTTCCGCTTACCGCCACGGACCCGAAGCTCCTGAACATGTACAAGACCATGACGTCCAAGTGCTCCTCGACCGGCTGGACGATTCCGCCGACACCGGCGTCCACGGCCTGGGACAGCTCGTGAGTTGAATTCCTGAATAAAGCCAAGGCCGGGCAGTGCTAACTGTTTTTTATTCCCTCAGCGTCTCCGGGGCATCTCCTCAACCAACCTGCGCCGGCAGAACCGTCCCCCTTTCAGGCCAGACGTGCCAACAAATCGCAACCACCAACCGCATCTCCACGATGAACCTGCTCTCGGCCAACGGCCTCGCGGGAAACTGCTATCTGTTCCCCAGCACCGGCAGCGTCTGCATCCCCAGCGCCGCCGTCTGCACCCCCTACACCGTCAAGGCGAGTGACACGTGCGGCTCCGTCGCCCGCGCCAACGACATCACCTCTGTCCAGCTCATCGCTTGGAACACGGAGCTCGGCATCGGCTGCGTCAACCTCGCGCGGTCCGTCGGCCACGTCATCTGCGTCTCGCAGCCGGGCGGCGCCTGGGAGAACCCCGACGGCGCCCCCGAGCCGACGCCCGAGCCGACGTTTGTGTCCATCCCCGCCATTGATGGCATGTCGGGCATCGGGGCGCTGCCGACACCCACGCGTGCGGGATGGAACGAGACTCTCGAGGTGGCGCCCTTTGCCGAGGGCACGCGGCACGACTGCACGTTTTACGCCGAGGCGCCAGTGCTCAAGGACTGGATCGCCAATACGACGTCGTCGAGCTGCGTCGATGTGGCAGCCGCGTTTGGCGTGTCAGTCGACGAGCTGGTGTCGTGGAACCCGTCGCTGGAGGCGGGTGGAGGATGCAGCCTGGACGAGGGGCTGCAGTACTGCGTGCAGATTCACGATGTGCGGGCCGAGAGGACGCATGAAAAGTGTACAGAGTTTGCCATGGCGAGCCCGGGGAACGACTGTGCCAAATTTGCGGCTGAGCAGGGACTTGAAAAGGCGAGGTTTATCGAGTGGAATCCGGTGGTGGGGAGTGATTGCGGGGAGTTCAAGACGGGTGAGTTTCCGCTGGGATGCATTGTTGCGAGCGAGAGGGGAGCTGATAATGTGCCAGGTATCAACTACTGTGTTGATGTGTGGCGGTTCAGACAGCCTGGTGAGTTTAACTTGTGCCCAGATTTGGATGAATTTGATGGAAGCTGACCAAGTTCTCAGGTGTCGTGAGCACCTGCAACCAGTTCACAGTAGCCAACAACACCAGATGTAAGAACGATACATGGAGGCACTTGGCCATGCCATGCACTTTTCCTGGACTGACGTCAACTCACTTTCAGGGCTCGACAACCCGTTTCAGATCATCGAGACAAAGTACGGGCTGGCTCACGCCAGGTTTGTGGCCTGGAACCCCGCCGTCCAACAAAACTGTACCGGACTCTACAGGTATGTTTTCCATTTCAGTTCCGGGGGCCTGGACGTTACAGGTGATTTGCTGACTGTCGGATGCTAGAAACTACGAGTATTGTGTGTCTATTCCGGGATATAAGCCGACTTACACCACGACTACAGCGGCCGCGAGACAGACATAGGGACTAGACTGATCGTGAGGGGACATGAAATGTAGATTCTTGGAATGTTCATGCTTCTTGGCTCCAATGTTTCTGATGCACCACGTTGGTCTGCAACCACATGTAAACTCCCCAGCTCCATTGTGCTGGCTCTCGCATGATCCTCTCTCGACAGCCGTGCGTGCCCTCAAAACCAGGACTTCCAAAACCAGGGTTTAATGGCGGTACACTCCGGATACCTCCCAAACACAGCCACCACATTCTCGTGCCCCTCCGCCCTCGCCAGGTCCAGCGGCTCCTGATGATGATAGTCATACGTCGCCTCGGCCCCATGCTTGATCAACCACTCGACCACGCCGGCATGGCCCCGCTCCGCCGCTGTGTGGAGCGCCGTCCGATACGGTACCTTGTCCTCCCTGCCCCTGGGCATGCTGACCGGCACCTCGGGCCCCGGGCGCCAGTTGACGTCGGCGGCGGATATGCCGTGCGCGAACAGCGTCTCGAGCTCGCGCACCCCGTCGACGTCGCCGTGGTGGGCCGCGAGGTGCAGCAGGCTCTGGCGCGCGGGAGGGTCACTGGGCAGGGGCTTGGTGTCGAGAAGCCGCGAGAAGACTTCGGGGGTGCCGTACATCTGGGCAAAGTAGAGGGTTGCGTCGTCGAGGACGACGCCGCGGGAGACGAGGAGATTGAGCAGGCGAAGGCCGGCGGAGGGGACGGACGAGGTGGCCGCCCAGATCTGCATGTAGGCACGGGGAAGGGCCCAGCCGGCCTCAATCATGTCGGCCCAAAGGTCGCAGCCGTTGTCGGGCTGACCGCGAAGGGCAGCGTGGCCGTAGCTGCTTTTGCCGCCAAAGGTGGCCTGCTGGCCGGCGCTGAGAGGCAAACGGGGATGTCGTTCGGGGCTGAAGAGGAGCTGGTGTCCTGGGGGAGGGGACGGGAACGTTGTGGAGGCGGACATCATGGCCCTGAAGAGGGGGCGGTTGTTGTTCTTGAGGGCGGCGGCCATGACGAGCTGGTAGAAGAGGGGGTTGTCGAGGAGGGGAGGTCCAGCTCTGGTCTGGGCATCGACTCGGCGAAGGTCGTCGAGGGTCGCGGCGGTGTGGGCGCTGGTAATGACTTTGACAGCGTGGTCGAGGGCTGTCGAGGGCAGCTGGAGCCCTTGCACCATGCAGATGATAACGGCAGCGCTGACGATGTTCAACTCGGACCATTCGTTGATGTCTTTGAGCGTCATGGTATCGTCTCCCGTGTGGCGTGTGCCGGAGAAGATGTGGGCGAGGTCGTTTCGCAGCTTGGTCTCCTCCGAGATGAGGCCATCCTGAACAGCATACGAGCTGGACCGGAAACAGCCCGAATCGTTGGCCATGATGTTGGTTGGGAATATGAAGCTGTTGTTCCTCTTGATGGAGCGATGTTCTGACTGAGAGTGCGTGATGAATAGGATAGGGGGTAACACGAGGGCGCGGAGGTAGCGATTCATCAGCATGGCATGAAGACGAGAAAGGGGAGGATTCTGGGGTGGCCTATTCAAGTTTGCGATGATTCCAGGGGGACATCATTCCTGCTCCGGGGGCGAATAGCGCCCTATCCGGGCAGCCTGCATTGCCCCCTGACAGCCTGTGCCTCCTCCTCCTCTCAGAGGCCGCCCGCCCGACGTGCATTTACAGCACCACATCACTGCTCATTGGCCCCTGGTTTTTCCACTCAAGCTTGCTTGCATTGACAAACGTATCATATGACGACCAAAATTGATGAATGAGCGAATAGAAGCCCAACCCTTTTCCACCTCACATCCAATGTCCCTGACCAACATACTCAAGTCAACTTGAACTGCATGTCTGACATGATACTCATGTCCCACCCTAATAGGCACTCCGGCGCCCCGTGCCGAACCAATCCTCCCCGGGCGTCTGGTAATTGAGATTCTCCAAACACGTATTCCTCTTCTCCAGCTTCCCCTCGAGTCCCCTCGGCACCGGCCCGCTGTACGCCCCCTTACTCCTCAAGTCATTCATGTCCAGATCCCACATCTCGCCCGTGTTGGCATCAACACCCACAAGCTGCGTCATGCCGTCGCGGCCCACCCCGCGCTTCAGCTCGGGAAACTCCTTGCTGTTCCAGATGCTGTGCGCGTTGTTGTTCTCCACCGTGCCGGTGCCGTAGTTGGCCAGCCCCCGCGGCTTCAGCGAGTACACCCACACCCGCCCGCTGCACCGCCGCGCCATGGCCTCGGACATGTTTTCAAAGTACCAGAACCGCACGGGCGGGTAGTCGAGGTGCTTGAGCCAGCTGTTGGGCACGCCGATCTCCCAAAAGTTGCGGTACTTGTCGCTGTCGTCGGGCACGGTGCCGGGGGGCGCGACGTTCTCTGAGCGGCCGGGGTAGAGCGTCTGTAGGGGTAGCACAAGGTGTCAGTGTCTGGTCCTTGCCAAAGATCCGATTCACTCACCCATAGAGACACCAGGTTCCTGTTGCATGCCCAAGCCGCCGCCTTGGCTGACAGGTTTTCCTCTGCCCCCAGCTGGAGCGTCTTTCCCTCGACCGCGCGCTCGTCGTTGGGCACGCCCGTGTAGAAGACGCAGCGGTCCTTCATCTGGTCCTTGCTCAACAGGATCTGGTCCACGAGCCAGTCCGTCGTCAGGTCGCCAATCTCCATGCGATCGCCGCGCGTCTCTTTGCGACAGCCCAGGCAGTGCTTGGCCTGGGGCCAGCTGCCCGGCATCACGGTGCGGTCATCGGCGCGCCTCGTCAAAGTCTTGCGAGTTTGATGTGGCTGGGCCGAGAACCCTGACGATGAAGAGGGAAATGGCCTACCGCCGCCCAGGGCTCCCCAGAGCGTGGGGTCGTCCCAGGAGATCTTAACGAGATGGTTCTGCCGAAAGGGATCGTTGTCGGCGTCACGCGGCGACGAGCTGAAGCTGTGGTGGCCGCTGATGTGGCCGGCTCTTTCAAGGCAGAGGGCGAGGGGGAGGCAATGAAGCCAGAGCAAGAGGACTGCAGCCGCCCTGATGGTTGCCATGGTTTCTGTTCGCAGATGACTTGGGAGAGGGTATTGTGATCCGCCTCGAGTGAGGACTAAACTTGTCGTAGGTGAGACTGGGAACAGAACACCGCAGTGTCTAGCTAGGACAAGGACACGAACGCTGGGGGCATCAGGAGACCCGGAATCAGAGACGTTCCCGATCTTCGGCCGGATCAGGGCTGTTGTTCAAAGTCCCAAAAGGAAGTCATTCCCCTTGAGGCATCGGTCGAGGGGAAATTGGCACCAGACATCACCACCACCTCGATAAGCCAAAGCGAATCCTTCTCGGACGCATTTCCCAACTCGGTCAAGAAACATGCAGATGGACAAGCCCCGGTTGGCATTCTGCAGCAGAGTAAGACGCAGAGTTGCAGTGCAACGTGGGGGTGGCTGCATGTGCCTTGCAACTGTCCAGCCAACCATAGTTCCCTGTCTCCTGTGACGCCTGGCGTTTATTAGCCTGACATAGCCAGCCCCAATGCAACATCGACGATGGGGTTGTCCCAAACCCTGAGGAGTTCCTGGTTGTACCAGTACCTGTGGCAATATATGGACTTTGGAACGTGGGATATGGGCCACACTGAATAGGCGCGGGAACCGATGAACTTGATCCGATGAACTATGGTTCGGACAGCAACCCCCGTTCCCGGTTACGCTGACGCCTGACCTGTCCGGAAGATGGACTTGGCCTTCCGGCCGGAAATCAAGACCACTCGTCCGGGGGATGGGTACCTTTTAGGGGCTTCGTGATCCTGCGAGGTGTCACATTGCATCCAACTATCGAAAGATCAACAGGGAGGTAAATTGCTCAGCTCACCTTGCCTGGGTAGTCTCCATTCACACTTGATCGAATGCTCCAGGACGTTGTCATTACAGTCTGACAGGGTGAGTTCATGGGTCTGACTGTGTCCTCCTGTCCCAAACGATTCACGCCCGGCGTCTATAAATCGCGTCTTCGTGGGACAGCACACCATGAACCTCACGCAGTCTACTCAGCATTGATCTCACCTCATTTCCCGGGAAGGAGAAGAGCACCGCCGATCAGTGCCATTGTCTCTTGTCTCGCACGTCTTTCATCCAATCTTTTCCGTGCTCAGTACTCCCCCAAGATGCGATCATCCCTCCGCCTCGGCGTTGCGCTCGTGGCTCTCGTCCGCCTTGGCGCCGCGCAGTTCACCGTCGAGCCTCCGACCACAGCGCCTTCAGACACCATCCAGGACTGCACCAACTGGCACGTCGCCGCCGCCGGTGACACCTGCGCCGACTTGGCGGAGCAAAACTTCATCACCGAGGCCCAACTTCTGCGCTACGTGAGTCTACTACCCCTCCACTCAACTGTCTCTCCAGATCCCCTCGGCTGATTCCTCATAGAACCCCTCCCTCGCCAACGGCTGCAACTTTGTCGAGGGCACATCATACTGTACAGAGCAGAACTGGGGCATCCCCCCTCCGCCTGAGACCACCTCCACCACCGCCGCGGCCGCCACCACAACGTCTACCGGCATCGTCACCCCGCTGCCCACGCAGCCCCCGTCCATCGTCCCCGGCTGCACGCGCTTCCACTTTGTCCAGACCGGCACAGACTGCACCACCATCCTGAACCAGTACGGCATCACCATTGCCCAGCTCTACGCATGGAACTCGGGCGTCGGTCCGACCTGCAGCGGCCTCTGGGCCGAGGTCTACGTCTGCGTCGCCGGCCCAGCCGTCGGATCCCCCACGACGACGCAGGCTTCCACCACAAGCGCGAACCCGACCTCCACGGGGGCCAACGGCATCGTCACGCCCTCCCCGACACAGCCGCCCTCCATCGTCTCAAACTGCAACAAGTTTGATTTCGTTGACCCCGGCACCTCCTGCACCAATATCCTCTCGCGGAACGGGCTCACCATCGCCCAGCTCTTCGCGTGGAATTCGGGCGTCAACGCCGATTGTTCTGGCATGTGGGCAAACGTCTACCTATGTGTGGGTGTAATCGGCGGCTCTCCAACCACCATCACAACATCAACCACCCGGGCCACGACCACGTCGGCCGGCAACGGCATCACCACACCGACACCGACACAGCCGCCTTCTATCGTTTCAAACTGTAACAAGTTTTACTTTGTGGAGCCCGGAACGTCGTGCACGCAGGTGCTGTCCGCGAACGGCATCACGCTCGCCCAGCTCTTTGCCTGGAACTCGGGCGTCAACTCAGACTGCTCTGGCATGTGGGCGAGCGTACATCTCTGCGTGGGCATTATTGGCGGCAGCACCCCGACCACAACGACGAGGGCCACGACCACGTCGGCCGGCAACGGTGTGGCCACGCCGACTCCTACCATGCCCAACATGGTGACCAACTGTAACCGCTTCTATAAGGGTGAGTCCAGTCTCCTGGGTGGGATCATTCACGTTCAATGTCTTGTGCGTACTGACAAGCGGGCCGCAGTGGTGGAAAATGACACGTGCGACGTCATTAGAGGCAAGACGGGCGTGTCTAATGCCAATTTGATTTCTTGGAACGGCCTCGGTGCCTCGTGTAATGTCTGGCTTGGGTATTACCTGTGCACCCGGCTCATATAGGCAATCCAGCAGCTGGATACAGCAGAGACGTACACATTAATCAATCATGCAAATATTTCTGTAAAAAGAAATTTCATCAAGGTTTTAAAATTTACCACCCGTCATCATGAACGGCTACAGAAACTACCCCCTCTTCCCCCTCTACCATGTCAGGCAAAAGGGGCTTCTACCATGACCATAGCATCTTTCACACAGCCACCTTCCTTGGAAATCGATTTGCCTCGAGGTGGATACAAATGGAAAGACGAAGAAATGGATATCGTCTCTCCGTGAACGACATACATAGCCGTCCTCGTGCCTGTCACGTGTACCACCCGCGCACGGGTCACTACACACACCGCCTCAGCCTGCAACTACCCGTCCAGCCCTTCCCAGTAGATCTGCTCCTTCCTTTGAGAGGCTTCCTGCCGCAGACTCATCAACAATCATCACATCCTAGTGGGGTAGTGGTTAACCCACCAGGTTTTCATACAGAGATGTTTCCCTGGGTACCCGAGTTCGAATCTCGGCTAGGATACAACATATACTTTTTGGCTGGCTGCCAATGACTTTTGGGAATGCACGCATGTCTAGTTCACTTCGGAATCCAGTCCGCATGTCCTTCTGTCTGTGTTAGGTCTGTTTGCAAGCCGGGATTTTCCTCCGTTGCAGGTTCCCAACCACGTTCTACTTTCTTTACAATACATCATTTCAAAATAATGCGAATCAAAGGCAAGAAAACCTTGCAGAAGGTCATTCCATCTGTCGGAGATGCTGCAAGCTGCCCATACCTCGACCGTTTTATCCAGCACGACACGAGATCAAGTTGACCAGGCCATGTCTGATATTCACCTCTCGCACTGCGCAACACTTGGAAACTATCGCTGACAGTGTGTCAAACAGATAATATTCAACAAGAACATACCCCCCAAGCTACATCCGACCTCAATACCCCCAAACTATACCCGACCTGTGGCACCACCCTCCTCCTTGACGAACCTCGGCCCAGCCTCATCAACATGCAGCCTCAACCGCAATCCAGCCGCAAGGTCCCTCAGCTCCCCATCACCCTTGTTCTGCCAATCCCGAAGATGTTCACGACTATCAGGATCAAGTCGCAGCAGCAGCGTCGCCAGAGGACTGGTTCGCCACGCCTTGATACCAGCCCGACGCGTCTTCCATACCACGCCGATGAACAGCGCAAGTCCCAGCAGCCATACCGCCACGGGCGCAGCGACATATTGCCACTGCGCGTGACAAATCTGCATAGGCTCCTTGGTGACACCGTCAATAGCGCGGCGCTCATCTTCTACGGTCTCCCACGTGCTGATGCGCATACCGTTTGTCACGCCCGCCGCAATGTTGCGAGCGGCGCACTCCAAGTCGTTGCTCGTGCCGAGTGTGTTGTTACAAAAGGTGCCTGTCCAGTTGCCGTGCTGGCTGTTGAGGAAGATGCTCATCATGGCCTTGTCGGTGGCTGAGGTCGATTTGAGCGTGTCGACGCCGCTCTTGAAGATGACTGTGAGGTCTGTACCATCCAAGGGACCAGTGAAGACGTAGCCGGTGAGGAGAGCGCTGAGGTAGTCCCTCAATGCCCAGTAGGCGGTACGACCGAAGCCAAAGGGGCCGTACTTGATGGACTCTGCGACATTGGGGATCTCCTTCTCCAGGTCAAAGGTGACATATACGTCTCCCCAGTTCTCAGGAGGGCCCGTGACACTGAGAGGATCCCATGTGTCCCAGTGATCGTCGAGGATGGAGAGGGAGGGAACACTTTCTTGGATGTTGGCCGATTGTCCTTTGGAAGTGTCAGCCCTTCGGGTCAGGTTGAACCGCTGCTTCTGGACGCATGGAACCAAGGCGCATTCCCGGGCCGTCAACACCGAGCTTTCGTCAATGCTGAACGGTGCAAGAGTTGATGGCTTCGATCCATCCGCCGCGTTTTGCTTGGGATCGTACCCCATGATGGACTGGATGACAGCCAGGGGAGTTGTGTAATTGTACACGAGAGGCGGCGTGGTAGTGTTGACAGCCATGACAATCTTGCTCAACGGAGCCCCCAGGTTTGCGGATCCGGTATTGTTGAAGCCGAAGCCATTAGGGAGGAAGACGTTGCAGCCGCCCACCATGTCGTCCTCGCCGGCAACTGGGGTGCATTCCCGGGACACGAGGTGACTGATATCGGTGCAGCGAGCGCAGACTCCAGCGGTATAGTAGTCTGGCCACTCGCAGCTACCCGTCTTGCAAAGATTGGGAGGAATCGTCCACGAAACGGAGCTGTCTCTGAGAGCTGAGTCGATAGCGAAGCTCATGGCTCGGTCGATTTCTGAGATGCGTCAGCGAGATGCGTTGCGAGGGAGGGGCATGGTTGAACCTACGCGTCTGATTGTCGCCAAATTCATAGCCTTCATGGTAAGACGAGGTGAAGGAGGCCAGGGCTGTTTGATTTCCGGGGCGGTACTCGATGGTGATGACGATGAGGTTCTGCACGAAGGGGCCATATGCCAGGGCCAGCAGCGATGCGAGACCACCAAGGACTGCAAGGTGTCTGGTCAACGTTAGTCTTCGTCCATACAAGCACTGATGTCGTTCTTACTTGAATCGCAGCTTCCACATCAGCTGCGCACTTCCCACCTTGCCTCGCGACGCCGAGTCGAACGTCTCCAGATCAGCGAGGGTGCGGTCCTTCTCCATGAACCAAAGATACTTGAGCTGACCAAGGCCCTTCGTGACGGGTATCATGGCGCATGTCGATCCAAAGACGGAAAGAATGGAGAGAAGCGAGTTGATGGTGAACTGGAAGGGTTTGTCGCGGCCAGGCACCTGAGCCACCCAGACAGGGGCTTCCTTGTCGTCATAGTACCAGACAACGACGCAGATGGATACGATGGCTAGGCCAGACACGATGATGCCGAAAACCTCCCAGGCGTAGTACCAGTCGTCGAAAAGGGCGGACCAGCGAGTTTTGCCGGGCTTGCCCTCCTCCTGGGTCGATGGTTCAGGTGACTCGGGGGCTACGGCCTGTTCCGTGACGGGAATGTCAGGCTTGACAGCGGCGGGGGCTTCGGGCGTGGCAGCCATGTTTGGTGTTTTGACAATGGTGACAGACGTGGGCTGGAATGAAAGCGTCGAGGGGAGAAGGCATTCCTATCTACCTCCAACATGTCAAGCTCGACCCAGCACACTTCTCAGTCCCGCCAAAATCTGCCGAACCGCACAGATCCTCGGCATTTTGATCATCCCAGGTCTAGACATGGCCCACGCCGACGTGGTTAACCAGCTGAACATCCCAACTAGGAAGAAGAAAAGCGTGGCACCGCTCAACACCCCCCCCGGGAGCCGCCGCTCCCTCGCTTACTAGCGAGTCGAAGTCAACCAGTGCCACGATAAGAACCCCCTCGGGCAAAATCGTCCGCTCATCACCCCTGACCGCCATCACATTCCTGGAATAGAGCAGCGGGATGGCCCTGTCTGGGCGTTTGACGGTCCAGAACGGGCCCGGGAACAGACGCCATCCGAGGGGTGCCAGTGCGAAAAGGGGCCAATCCCTGAGACCCTTTCTGCTCAGCTCGGCACTAGTATCAGCCCCATCCGCTTCCGGCCTCGATCGCTGCGTTTGAAACTTTGCCATGACCCAAATCAGACTTTTAGGAATGCCATAGTGTCGTTGGCGCCATGCAGGGCTTCGTGAACAACACGCCGTGGCCACGTCTGGACCAAGGTCGAGTGGTTCGTGATTCGCCTCCTCGCAAGCGATCTCGTAGTGCGGCCAGTCGCGAGACGCCGGGGATGGGGGCGAGGTGTTCAGCTATGTCAAACTATTTCGCCTGAGACTGCGGGGATGAAAGTCCATGTGCTGTTCTATTAGGGCGAGACCTGGCGAGACTGTTGGTCCCGGCCTTTGAGATCTGACGGGTGTCATGTGCCCTTAGACGTCTGACTTATCAACACGGCCACCCACGACTTTCGCCGCCTGTGTCGTGCCTTGGCCGTGAGATCTTGACCTCCTCGGAAAAGTGCACTCGCCATGGGAGACAACGCGACCTACGACGTCGAGAAGACGGCTGCCAATGCCCCTGCTGTCAAAGTGGCATCCGTCTCGTCCTCCCCCCGACCGTCCTCCGATAGCAGCCGCCGCCCAGCCCTCAAACAGGCCAGCAAATTCAGCTTCACCGAAAATGAAATCCTCAAATACGAAGGCGCCAATGCCGGCACCCGCGAAAGCCTGGGTTGCATGTACGGACGCATCTGGAGCTTCAAGGCTCTGCTCCGATGGATGCGACACTTTTTCCCCGTCGCTGCCCTTCTCGCTATCCCCGTCGCCCTCTTCGCGACGGTCTACGCAGACCGACGCGCCGGCGGCATCCGGCTTCTTGGCCTGTTCGTCTGGCTCGAGGTCGTCTGGGGCAGCCTGTGGCTCTCGAAGCTCATCGCCATGCTGATGCCGACGGCCTACGTCTTCGTCTGCGGCATCGTCAACTCGGGTATCCGGAAATACCACCCCATGGTGCGCATGATTGAGACGTCCATCTCCCTCGTCATATGGACAATCATAGCCTACGCCACCGTCGTGCCAGTATGCATGGCTTTTGACCAAGGCGCGCGGAAACCCAACTGGGTCTCCGTCCTGCAAAAGGTTGCCCTTGCCTCCATCGCCGTGGCAGCCATGGTCCTCGCCGAGCGCTTCATCATCCAACTCATCAACATGACCTATTCTGCCAAGCAGTTTACCAAGCGCATCGCCGACTCCAAGAGCCGCGTCGCCATGCTCGAGGCACTGTACGTGTCTTCGGTGCGTCGCTTCCCTCCGTTTTGCGACCGCTTCGCCCACGAGGACTACACCATCATTACGGGCGAGGTCGGCCAGGAGGAAAGCTCGCCGGGAAAGCTCGTGACCAACCTGCGCATGGCTGGTCGGGAGGTCGCTCAGGCTTTTGGACAGATGACGGCAGATATTTCGGGCAACAACTCGCTGTTCAACACCCAAGCGGCGCATACCATTGTCACCGAGGCTCTTGAAGCCACCACGTCGTCTGAGGCACTTGCATCGCGCATCTGGAAGTCCATGGCTGCCGAGGACAGCGACGCGCTGACGCAGAAGGACATCGAGCTCGGCTTGCCTCCTCAGCACCGACACGACGCCGAGCAGCTGTTCGCCCTGCTTGATGTTGACCAGAATGGCGACGTCAGTCTTGAGGAGATGATCTTGTCCGTCGTACGCATGGGCGAAGAGCGAATGGCGATCTGGAGAAGCACCCACGACATCAAGTCAGCCGTCCGTGTGCTCGACCGATTCCTCCAGATCTGCGTCCTCGCCGGCACGGGACTCATCTACGCCGCCTTTTTCAGCAACTCCTTTGCCACATATCTCGCCACCATTGGCACGCAGCTGGCCGCCATCTCTTTTGCCATCTCCGGTACCGTCCAGGAATTCCTGGGTTCGTGCATCTTCATCTTCGTCAAGCACCCCTTCGACGTCGGCGACCGTGTTCGCATCGACGGTCGCGAGATGATCGTCGAGAAAATCTCGCTCCTCTACTCCGTCTTCCACACCTTGGACTGCAACAAGACGACCCAGGTGCCCAACATCAACCTCAACGGCATGTGGGTGGAGAACATCTCCCGCAGTGGCCCGATGCGTGAGCGCATCACCATTCAGATCTCAGCTGATACGGCCCTTGAGGAGATTGAGCGGCTGCGACGCAGCATTCGGGACGAGATCAGGGCACCTGAGAACAAGCGTGACTTCCGCGAGGATATTGACGTCGAGCTCGTCTCGATCGGGGACATGAGTAAGCTCGAGGTGTATGTGGAAGCAGAGCACAAGGTATGTACCCTCGCCGTCGCGCAAACAGAACACCCACTGACAGTGCCAGTCCAACTGGAATCTGGAGCGCATCAGGCGTTTGAGGCGCAACAAGCTCATGACGGCTGTCATTTCGTCGCTAAGGGCCGTGGGCATCAACAGCCCTGGCGGCGGGGATGCAACTCTGGGCGACGAGGCTAGGCCGACGTACCAGGTCCTAGTGAGCGAGGAAGCTGCACATGAGGCTAGGCGGCGATTCAAGGATGAGGCAAAAGCCAAGAAGCGGGTGTCTGTCATGTCGACATCTGGGGATGATGCGCCTGGCCTTTTCCTGGGCGTCTCTCGACGGCCTTAGATTCGCCCAGGCCTCTGCACCTCGGTGGGCCTTGCTCGGTGTGCTCAGGGCTCAGGGGCTCGGTCATCACGTAATCAAACTGCACTCACTTCACGATGAGGCGGACAACCGCAACCCACGATATGTGACCGTCACATCCGATGGATTGCGACCTTTGATCCATGGTCAAGTAGATCCATGGTCAAGTTGATTGATTTGAAAGGCCGGAGGCCGTATAGGTCGTTTGAGGGCAGCAGTCAGCCCCGCATATTGATAGGCTGCGGAAATATTGCTGAGAATGCCGAGCACCTCGGTGCCTCACATCACCTTTACTCGTCGACACTGAAAAGTTCGCTTTCACCTGGGCAGCCACAAATCAGCCGGCACTTCAAAAACAAAAGTTGCCCCAGCCTCATCCCATCCTCCAATTTCCTTTCATCCTGCACACCCATACACCCTTTTGCGGAAGCCTTCATCCATCTGTATTCTTCACGAGTACCTTTCATCAAGCCAGGTCTCGATCCTCTCTCAAAGACAATACTCTACCGCCCTCGTCCCTTGATCAAAACGAAACGCACATCGTTGTCCCACGAGCCGATTCCATTCGTCCTACCTCCCTCGCCCTTCGATCAAAACAAAACGCCAAACCCCAATCCCAGGGCCCATTCCGTTCGTTCTGCCACTCCCTCCAAGGATCATGATCTGACCCTCTCGCCAGCTCAACATGACCATCCCACACCTCCCCATGGAGGTATGGGACATGATCATAGGATTCCTGGCCACGGCACCCGACACGGAGTTTCCCTGGAATGGTCCAGGAGGCTTCGAGAGCCTGACCAACGCGCGCCTCGTTTCCCGCCGCTGGGCAACCACCGTCGACCGCCATCTGTTCAAAGTCATCCATCTGAAGCATAGTACGCCACCAAACAACGCTGGCAACGGCCCCCTCGGTTCAGCGCAAAATGTGGCAGAACAAGAAGCTGTATTCGAGCGTTGGACCAAGCTCTGCACCATTCCAATCGCCAGGCAGACAGCCCGACTCGTCATCATCAATTCGGCGCCCATGAACGTCCTGGACGACGTGTTGCGCAACGTTTGGAGTGAGTGGTCGAGGTACTTCAACAACGGCTTCTTCTCGGGCTTCGAGAATGCAGTGAAGCGCATCTCCAACTGGCAGTTACCGAACTTGGACGCCGTCGAGATCCACTTCAGCGACAAGTGCCAAGGAGAATTCGCTCAAGGTCTCGATGTGAGACACACACCTGATATCGAGTCTGCCACAGCTCGCCTCAACACTCTCATGCTTGTCCTCAATGCCATTCTTTCTCGCAACAGGAAGAAGGGTATCAAGCCAATCACATATCTGGGTCTCAAGAACTTCCAGAACATGCCCCTGGATTATGTCCCTACCAGGCGCTTGAGAGCGGTTCTCCAAGGCATCCAACATCTTCACTTCCACATCGCCGTGGACTATCGCGAACACCGGGACAGCATCCTCTACTCATGGGAGCGTCTCGGATTCGAGCCATACCTCCAGTCAGAACTCCTTCCCACGGCTGCCGGTCACCTCACGACTTTGACTCTGTCCTTCAACGACGAATGGGCCACGATGCCCGGCTACTTCGACGGCTCCGGCCTCGACTACCCCTGCCTCGAGACTCTGCACCTGGATCTGTTTGTCATCTCCCACGACAATCACCTCGATTGGGTGCTGCGCATACCCAAACTCACCAGCCTCTACTTCACTGAAACGAGGATCATGACGCTCGCGAGTGTCTCGTACGAGCGCATGCGCGAATGGCAACTTCAGAAGCACGACTAGGAGCGGCTTCCGTGGGGCTCTTACGGCATTCAGCTCCAGGACACCAACCAGGCCGTCTTCTCGTACCCTGGCCGCTGGAGCTACCTCTTCGACCGCATCAGGCTGGAGCTCGACAAGCTCCGGGACTTTCGGATCTCCTGGGCCGACCCTGGAGTCTTTGACGGCACGAAGACTCCGTGGACAACCCTGCCACGCCCAACCATACAGACCGACTTTGTCGACCGCTACGTCGTCTTTGAGTTCATGACTCTCCCTGTCCCGTGGACCTACCAGAAGAATGGCGGCTTCCTGAATTTTGGCGACAACGATGCCGACCCCAACCATGGCCGGATCGAAGAGTGGCCCAACAGCCGCCACGCGAAGATCCCCAACCCTGCCATGGTGCACTGGGTAGAGGATGACAGGGCGCTTGAAGAGCTGAGGGAGACGACAAAGGCCAGGCAGCCTATTTGAGGAGAGAATTGGGGATTATCGTTGTTTGTGTATTTGTATGTCAGCCTACTACAGCAGTTGGTCTGCTGGGGAGGGTTGAACTTGCTGTGCTCGGGGAGTATCGCATAGCGGAGCAGGAGTTTACCTGCACCAGTTGCTCGCAAGTCAGAGCGGAAGATGAACGGGCTCGTATTTTCCAGCAGAGACTATTGATTGTTAGAGTTATCTCGCTGCCCCAGTCTTCTGGCAACCCATTTGTCGGACGTGAATGTCGAGATGCCGTCCCCCGCGGTCGTTGTGGTGGGCTTCAGGGGCTTTGCAGGGATTCTAGCTCGAAATACAGCGGACCAAATTCCAGCCCGGAGCTAGGCACTGACAAATCGGCAGGGGGCAAACACCCCTGAGCATGAACTTACAGAAATCTCCCCGTCTAATTAACGGCGGGTTGGCGATGCCGTCGGCCGTTTCAAGTTGATCGCCCACTGGGGTCCAGATGTGCCGGGAAGACTCGGCAGTTCGATTGGCATGGTAAACACGATCGTACAAGAGGAATTAAAATCCTGCGCGCGCAGAACGGGCTTTCTCAACCGAACATCTGCGAATCAATCGTCCGTTTCTCGACATGGAGCTCAAGTCGATCATTCTCGCCCTCATGGCCACGGCCGCCGCGTCGCCGGTAGCCGCCGAACCGCCGACACCGAACAAGACCTACTGCGGCGCCCCGAACCAGTTTGAAGTCCTATTTGGCTCTCCTTGGATCATCTTCTCGATGAATTACAATTACCAATCCATCTCCGGGTCATCCTGCACGGGCCTGATGGACGTGACCGGCAGTGGCAACGATCAGAGGATCCACTGGTCCAGCGACTTCAAGATTGACCCCAAGGTCAACAAGGACGTTGTCAAGGGCTACTCGTTCATCGGCCTCACGCAAGGGCTGGAGACGCCGCTGAACCAGATCAAGAGCATCCCGACGACGTTTGACTGGACGCTTTACGAGCAGTCCGAGTGGAAAGGTGAGTTTGAGATCAGTCCCCTGTCGCTCAACCCAACCCACTGACAGGTATCGCGACAGGCAATGTCGTCTACGACTTCATGACCTCCGACACCAAGGGCGACAGCACATCCAGCAAGGCCCAGGAGCTCATGCTCTGGCTCTACTGGCACGGCGGCCAAGTCCCCATCGGCTGGGGCGAGGGACCCACGGCGACCATCAACGGCTTGTTCGGCAAGGACGGCTGGAAGCTGTACCAGGGACTCAACCGCGACACGGGCATCGTCGTCTCTTCGCTGCTGGCGCCCGAGGATGACATGTTCGGGGATGTCGCCGGCGGGCAATTTAGCGGTGACATCAAGGACTGGCTCATGGCCCTGGCGAAGAATGGCGTCTTCGCTGAGACGACGTATGTCAATGTTGGCAATGCTGGAAACGAACCGTACTGGGGTGATGTCTTTTTCGACAACACACTGGGGTTGAGGATCAATCTTTGAGGATCTAGGGCGAGGAGCCGCTGTATTTACCATAACAGGCGCTATAAATGCCCACACGGCAACACCTGGCGCTTTCATTCACGGCTATTCCGGCCACCAAACAAAATCTGGTGGGGTTTTGCGGCGGACTTGCGACACCACCATCCTGACGTTGGGGCCTTTCTCCACGACCTTACTAAGTTGGCACGCTGATGAGTAAGGTGATGACGGTAAATTTGTAACGGTTGGAGATGCGCGACAGTGCACATTCTCCGAGACATCCGCTATAAATCGTTCAACCCCAGCAAGACCGCCTCAAGTGCCGACAGGGCGCGACAATCTCCCGATGGGCCTCTTCAATCACCACACACCATGAGCGCCGAATCTCATCAGCAACTTGAAGCGACGGACGCGGACGGCCCGAAAAACCTGACATGGCGAAGAGACAGCGTCGCCAATAGGCACCATGGCTCTCATCCGCCAGCCGTCATCCCATTTGCTGGCCGAATTGACGGCAACCAAGTCCTCGTCCTCGACCCTTCGAACCTCGAAAGCCAGGATGCATGGAGCAAAATCCCAGACACTACGCCATTCTTTTCTTTGAAAGATGGATTCAGCCTCACAGGCTTCGCCGACCCGCTGATCTGGAAATGTGCGGCTGTCGAATGTGTAGCTACAGGCCTGCTGGTCTTTACGACGGGCTTCGTCGCTGCACATGATCCACCGCCACTGGACGAATCTCCTTCTCTCGGCCCGGCTGGTGTCTACGGCACGGCTCGGTTCTTCGGGCCTCTCGTGGGCGGATTCACCAACTGGCTGTTCCTTACGCTTCTGATCTACGCCTTCTCCAGCGCCAGTGGTGCGCATCTCAACCCGACCATCACCTTTGCGACGTTCTTCGCCCGCCTGGTCACCTTTCCGCGTCTGGTCCTCTACGTCTCCGCCCAAACGGCCGGGGCTTCCGTGGCCGGCCTGGTTCTCCGCACGGCATATGGCTCAAGAGACTTTGTCGTGGGCGGATGCGACGTCGACAAGGCCTTGGTTCCTGTCGGGGATGCGTTTACTCTCGAGTTCACTTTTACGCTGGTCTTGATCTTCCTGTGCTTTGGTGTTGGTCTGGATCCAAGACAGGCGGGGATTATTGGCTCGAAGTTTGCTCCTTGGTTGATCGGTATGGCTCTGGGATTACTGAGCTTCAGCTCATCCTTCCCGAGAGCTGGGTACAACGGCGCGTGTGAGTATCTCGTTTCCAGGACGCGTCCCTCATTCTGACAAATCTGCGCAGCCATGAACCCGGCACGCTGCTTTGGTGTCTATGTCGGCTCCCGGTTTCCGACGTATCACTGGATTCACTGGGTAAGATGATCGCTCCAGACATCTCTGATGTCAGCTAACCTGGTCCCAGGTAGGACCGATTGCAGCCTCGGTGGGACATGGCATCATGTACTGCATCCTTCCGCCATGGTTGTCGGCATGACAGGCCAACCTCATCAGGAAAGGCAGACCGTTATGGCCGAGAAAGACCAGGAGACATCTTTGGTGTCGCATAGACCGAGGTATTCTGACTCAGTGACCAAGACCATCAACCACTCTTGACAGAGTAGCGGTGACCTTTCGCAGGCATGCGTTCGCCTTTTCAACATCCCCTTGCCCCAATGCCTCCTGTACTGTCGGCAAGAACACTCCATCATAGCCCAGCCAGAGCCCCGGTGCAAAGATCTCGTGCCTGTACCATGGCCGTCCCTCAAGCCCCGAGCCTTGGTCAAGAAGGAACCCTCTCTCCAGACCGATGAGCTTCTGGTTCAGCGTCTCAACCTCTGTGGCCTCAGCCCCGTTGGCCCGCTCATCCAGAGTCGTCGCTGCATCGACAAACCTGGCCAGCGCTTCCGCAAAACCTTGGCTTTCAAGCCCCTCGTTTTCCCGACTCAAGGACGTGAAATAAGTCGACAACGTCTTCGCGTAGTCGGCAGCAGCAAACGGCACGACCTCAAGCCCAGCCAGCTTGACGGCGACCAACCCCCACAACTGTGCCATGGCCTTGTGCTTCTTGAAACCGACGTCGCCAAAGTTCTCCAGCCAGTAGAAGCTGTCATAGTTGGAGTGGTAGGGATACACGCCCTGTCCCTGGCGGTTGAAGATCATGTCGATGGAGGGGATGCCGAGGTGGTGGAAGAATGCAGTGTAGTCGCTGCCTGTGCCCATGAGAGCCAAGCTCGGCTCTTTCAAGGTGCTGTCCGCACGCTGAAGATCTGCGAGCCAGTCGTCGTACACGGTCTTGTTGTCGAATATGGGTGACGGCACCTCGGAGGCGCTGGCCCGCAGGACGGCGTCGAGGAGGGGGCTGCCAAGGGCGCCGAGGAAGCGGCCGCCGTTGGTGGACTCGTCGACATTGATGTAGGCGACGCAGTCTTTGCTGAGCCATTCGGCATTGTCTTCAACCCATTCGGTTGAGCCAACAAGACCGTATTCCTCGTTGTCCCACGAGGCCAAGATGCTGAGAGGGGTCAGTTGAGTCGAGGGGGGACTGGTGGGAGGGAGAGAAGCTCACATCTTTCGGTATGGCTTCCAGCCCTGAGAGAGGAGACTGCCAAAACCCTTGGCGACATCGTTCATGGCAGCCGAGCCGGAGACGGGGTCAACAGCACCGCAGCACCAAGAGTCGTGGTGGTTGCCAAGAACGACGGCTTGCTCCGTGACTCCAGCAATGGTTCCGATCACGTTGTAGATGGGTGCAATTCGGAAGTCGCCTGGTCCGCTGGTTAGTAATAATCCGTCAGAACTTTCAGAGGAATATCTACCTTGGCTTGATAGGAACACTTTGTCTTCGCTTGGGCCGGTGCAGTAGTCGACCCCCTCAATCTCACCCCGCCAGCCCTCGGTATCTTTGCTTGTCGTCTCTGGGCTCACACCCATGCCGTTGAGAGACATCAACAGAGGAGTCGCATCGGCGAATGAGATGGGGATCGAGGGTATCTCCGGGATGGCATGGTGCGGATCTCGTCGGATGGTGTCCTCTCCTGGCAGACTTGGATATCCAGGCGTCGTCGGGTCACCCACCGCCACGGAGAAGTAATCGACACTGCCCCTCTGAATACTGCTTGGGTGTCGTGCTGGGCCGTGAGGGTAGTGTTTGTAGCCGTTTTTTGTGGTGTACTCGCCATCCTCTTGCGGGTCGTTGTAGAGGATGACGCCCACGGCGCCATGTTCCTGCGCGGCCCTAATCTTCAGCCCGCGGAAGATCTTGGCGTACTTGCAAATAACAATCTTTCCCGTGACATCCACGCCGTTTCTTGCGAGGGTCTCGAAATCCTCAGGCGTGCCAAAATTGGCGTACACGAGTGGTGCTTCCACGTCGCCATTGGCCGAGAACCCGTGGAAGGCCGGCAGGCCGTTGGCGCGAAGCGAGGTCGGGTCTTCTGGGAGCTCTTCCTCCTCGAGACTGGCTTTGAACAAGACATCCCCCGAGGTGCTCGATCGAAGGTCCAAGCGTGTGGAGATGGGGAAGTTCTGCAGAACATCGTACCTTGCCAGCTCAGAGGGGATGCCATAAGATTGCCACAAGTCCCTAATGCGCTCCGCGTGGGCGAGGTCTCCAGCCAGGTGGGCTTCGCCGCTGTAGAGTTTTGACCAGTGGCGGAGGCTGTCGACGTTCGGGGTCTGGAGCATGGCCTGCTCGGCTTCCTTCTGGGTCGGACTCATCGTGATGTGGTCGGGGGGGATGTGAGGTGTGGTATGCCGGACACTCGCCCAACTGGACCGTCTGAGTACATACTTGTATAGGATAAGTCACTTGAACCATCTTCATCACCGGAAATCGGCACCCATTATGTCAGATAACGACAAATCTCATTTGTAAACACATGGCACTCCCTGGGGAACTCCGAGGGACCACCCAATCCTTCAAGATACCACCACGACTCGCGCCCCATCAACTAACACCCCCTAGCCGCAGATCTCCATGATAACCCGCATAAACATCCTGACACAATCCAGATAGTCGGCGATATCCACCTTCTCATCCGGCCGGGTGTTGTACTTGCCGCCCGGTCCACACACAATCCCCGACATTCCCAGACGCGAGTACAGATGCCCCGCGTCGGACCCGTAGAAGCACGTCGGCGCCAGCACACCGGTAGGTTGCGCTTCACCCCGGACGCGCTCGTACGCCTCGTTCAGCGCCCGCACGACGACCGAGCCGGTCTCGGCCTCGAAGGCCGGCATCGTGGGCTCGTGGCGCTGCTTGAGCTCGAACGTCATGCCGGGGAATTTCCCGATAACGCTCTCGATGACTCGTCGGATATCTCCCATGACGGTTTCTTGGGTCTGGCCCGGGGCGTAGCGGCCGCTGCCGGCGAGTTTGCACACGTCGGCGACTTGGGCCGGGCGCCACTCCGCCAGTTCCCTGCCGAGAGCGCCGTGGACGATGCCGACAGAGCACCGGTTGCACTTTTCGTGTTCCTTGCTCTTGGCGCCGCTAAAGGTCATTCCATCCAGGATTGGGATGAGCTCGCAGGCGGCCAGGATGGCGTCGGATGCTTCCTCCTTCGCGGACATGTGCCTCGTCACGCCGATGAGGGTGATCTCAAACACGAGGGCTTCCGCGTGCATCGTGACGGCTTTAATGTCGGAAGGCTCGCAGTTGATGAACGAAACAGCTGTGTCTTTGGTGATGTGACCCTGATCGATGAGGGCCACGGTGCCCACGCCTCCTTGCAGCTCGCCCACGACATACGAGAGGACCACGTCTCCCCGCGGTGACCACCCATGTCGCTTCAGCATCTCCACGGCGCAGAAGTAGGCCGCACAGCCTGACTTCATGTTGCTCACGCCAATGCCGTAGATGAAATCGTCGTCCACTTTTCCTTCCCAGGGGTCGACCGTCCAGCCCTCAGAGACGGGGTTGGTGTCCAGGTGGCCGTTGAACAGCAGGCTGTTTTCCGTGGTGCGATGCTGTCCGTGCCATGTTCCAATGACATTTTGTCGCTTGTCGTCGTCGAACTTGTGAATCTGCGAGTCGAGGCCAATGTCTTTCATGAGACCGGCCATGAATTCTGTGATTTCCAGCTCGCCATCGGTCTGGGAGTAGCTCTTGATCTGGACCAAACGCGACAACACGTCGAGGCAGTATTTCTTGTCAATATCGTAGTGTTGCATTTTGGTGTTTTGATTTCGATGCTGCCATTCATTCGACATGCACCTCACGGAAATTCATCCAGCTATTTGTTCATCTTCCATCTCGTCGAGTCAGAGGCCACCCAGGTAGCATCGCCGGGTCGTGTCCACGCTCCGGTTGCGGGCCCGGCAAACACGGCACTGACATACCCACAACGCTCCACGCGACTGTCGTAGGATGCCGATCTTCAGGATTCCGAAGGATTGCAGATAGATAACATTACGGCAGTTCGCCGAATTGCCTATCGACTGGAAAGCGATCGGCTTCTCGTGGTTTTGCCGGTCGGGCTTGTTGAGTAAACATGCCTGCTTATCGACCGGATCATGCTCCTTCAGACTCCCTCCGTCTTGTAGCCACCAGGTATCTCCAGACTACCTGGATCCTGAACAACGCTACGACATGGTGCTTGAGATAAGGCAAAAGCCCCTAGTCGGACGATGCTACTCCGATGTATATTATAAGACGGGCTGTCTTCAGAGTCAGACTCGCCTCTTGAATAGGCTTAGCACCCTCAGACAAACACCCGCATCTTCGACGTCCAACATCCCGCTGAAGTCATGACAGCCCCTACAGCCGACGTGGAGCGTGCCCCCAGCCGGCCCGACGCCGACGCCGACGCCGACCACCCCGATCTCAAGGGCCATGTGGCCGACGAGGGTTACGAGCTCTTCGGTGAAGCCAACGCCGAGACCTTCTCCGAGGAGGAGAGCAACGCCGTCCGTCGCAAGATGGATCTCTACCTCCTGCCCCTGATGTGCGGCCTCTACGGCCTCAACTACGTCGACAAAGTCGCCATGGGCTGGGCCGTCCTCTTCGAGTTCCGTGAGGACCTCGGCCTCAAGGGCACAGAGTACTCGTGGGCTAGCTCCATGTTCTACTTTGGCTACCTCGTCGCTCAGTACCCGGCCAACTACATCCTGCAGAGATACAACACGGTCAAGGTTCTTAGTATCTCTTGCATGGCTTGGGGGATTCTCATGATTGCGTATGTTGTTCTGGCTTCATCAACATAGGGTGAGAAACAGGGGGCTAATGTTGTGCAACAGACACCTCGGACTCAAGAACTTTGGCGGCCTCCTGGCCATTCGTTTCCTCCTCGGCGTGGCTGAATCAGTCGTCACCCCTGGTTTCGTCATGTACACGAGCATGTTCTACACCCGCCGCGAGCAAGTCATGCGCACCATGCTGTGGGCGTGTACCCAGGGCATCTTCTCCATCATCGCCAGTCTTCTCTCCTACGGCCTCGGTCACATCACCAACACCGCCCTGCGACCATGGATGTACATCTTCCTCGTCCTCGGCATCCTCAGCGTCGCGGTCGGCGCCGGCTGGTTCTTCATCATGCCCTCCACGCCCAACGCGGCCAAGTTCCTCACCCACAGAGAGCAGGTCATCGCCGTCCAGCGTGTCGCCTCGAACATGATGGGTATCAAGAACTACCAGTGGAAGACGTATCAGATGTGGCATGCTGCCAAGGACCCCAAGACGTGGCTCATCCTTGCATTTGTTCTTTTAACCCAGCTTCCAAACGGAGGCTTGACCAACTTTGGATCTCTGGTTGTGCAGGGTCTTGGCTTTGACAGGTTCGGCACGCTCCTCATCGGAATGCCGTCGTCTGTTGTCAGCTCGGGTAGCATGATTGTCTGGGGCTTCTTCTCGCTCAAGTACGGCAACCTTCGCACATGGGGCATGATCATTCCGCTCATCCCTGCTATTGCCGGTATCGCCACTGTCTATGCTACCATGAACACCGATGCGAACAAGTACGGTCGTGTGGTGGCGTACTGGCTCATCAACTCCTACGCAGTCACTGTAAGTTCAATGACTTCCGCTCCTAAAGATGCCACACTGACCTCTGACTCAGTGGCCATTTACCCTCACAATTATCGGACAGAATGTCGCGGGCCACACCAAGAGGGCCTCCACAAACGCCATGATGCTCATCATCTTCGCCGCTGGCAACATTGCTGGGCCTTTCTTCTTCCGCCAGGGAGATGCGCCCCGATACGTCCTGGCCATTGCCACCATCCTGGTTTGCTTCTGCGCCGCACTCATCTGCGCCGCGGCGTTGCGCTTCTACATGAACTGGGAGAACAAGCGCCGTGATCGCGTGTACGGTGCCCTCGAAACGGAAGGCGATAAGATGGATGGTATGCGTCTGGGTATGCACGACAAGACGGACCTCGAGAACCCGGACTTCCGCTATGTCCTGTGAGTGCAGTGGTGGGCAGAAACTGGAGGACACAAGGGGGCGGCGAAGGAGGGAGTCATATGTGTCTCAAACATAGACGGACTGGGGCTCGTATAGATCAATGTTTTCGTTCGCCTGCAGCTCGATGCTGAAGCTAGGTAGACAGGCAGACAAATACGAATAGTCGGCACAGTGCTTCAGACAGTGCAAAATCATGCCCCTTTTGCAGACGAGCCACAGCCATCACGTTCATTTCGCTGGAAATATTGCTGTGAAAAGTAATTCATTTGGGATATCTTGCACACAAGTCTAATGTTTCGAACCTTGAACAAGTCGACTAGGTACGTCAGGTATAACAGAGCCCCATTCAAGAAGCTCTCATTCGCCTCGTACAACAGGTCGCTTAGGCGTTGCCGTTGTAGACAATGCGGTTGGGGCTGCCGTTGAGGGTGCCGGTGACACTGCCAGTGGTGGACAGGGCAACGATGCGGTTGGTAACGGCAGCGGGGGTGTTGATGTTCTCGAGAACCTGGAGGTACAGGGCGAGACCAGCAACGTGGGGAGCAGCCATGGAAGTGCCGCTGTTAGTGGCGGTAGCGGTGTTGCTGGAGATGCCAGCCGAGAGGATGCTCACACCGGGAGCGAAGACGTCAACGAGGGGGCCTAGTAACTCATGTTAGTCGGGAAATTAATCATGTTGACATGCAGACTGACCGTAGTTGGTGAAGGTGGCGGTGCGCCAGTTGGAGTCGATGGCGGCGACGGTCAGGGCCTCGGGAACGTTGGCGGGGGAGTAGTTGGCAACGGGCTGGGGCACACCCAGGGCGTTGCCGTTACCGGCGGCGACGACGGAGAGTACGCCCGAGTTGTAGGCGGCGCGGATGGCGTCGGTGTAGACCTGCTGGGAGGGACCGCCCAGGGACAGGTTGATGACGGAGCGGGAGGCGCGGCCCTTGGCGACGATATCGTTGACGGCCCAGTTAATACCGCCAATGATGCCGGAGGTGGTACCCTCACGACCCTGGAAGACCTTGACCGAGATGACGTTGGCCTGTTCATGTTAGACATTGGCATACAAGTCTTCAAACTTTTTTGACTCACCCTCTTGGCAACACCGTAGGTGGAACCGGCAATGGTGGCGGCAACGTGGGTTCCGTGACCGAGAGTATCAGTGTTGGTGCCGGTGAAGGCAGACCAGCCGTTGGTAGCGCGGCCGCCGAACTGGGAGTGGGCGATGATCACACCGCTGTCAACGACGTAGGCGTACGAGCCGACACCTGCGGTATCGTCGTAGCGGTAGGTGGTGCTGGGCCTGGTGCGCGACGAGATGGTGCCGAGGCCCCAGGTGGAACCGGTCTGGCTGACAATGGCGCGGGCCTGGAGCTCGCTGGGCTCGTCATCCCAGAGGTACATGACAGTATCCTCCTCGACGTAGGCGACCTAGAAATGATCAGCCATGCTTAACCCAGATGAAGCGGGAGCCTTACATCGGGGTTGTTCTTGATCTCCTCGAGGGTGGCATCGTCGAACTCGCCGGCGTAGGCGTGCCACGAGCTGATGTTGTAGGTCTGCTCGACACCGACGGTGTCGCGCTTGGTCAGGCTGCGGCTGTGCACGTCGCTGACCCATTCGAGGTGGGACGCGGTGCTGGCCTCGCTCTTGAGCGTGACAATGTACTTTCCGGCGATCACATTGCGCTTCTCAGCCACCGGGGCGGCGAGGGCAGCGGGGAGCAGAGCTCCGAAGAAGAGGGCGAGGCGGCCGAGGCTGGGCATTGTTGCGGGAGTTGAAGCAAGAAGGATAGGTCAAGGATGTCCGGTGTGAGTCGGCTGAAGAGAGAGAGGTGATGGTCTTGGTGATGAAGGACGAGGTCGACTTTATAGGGACGACAGCATCGTGCCAAGTGCCTCTCGTGATGCCGTTTTCCGACTTGTATCCGCTCCATCGTGACATTTGCGTGATGCTCTCGAGGGTTCGCGTCTTTGTTGTTGTGGAGAAGTCGTCGAGCTTCCTAAAGCGTCGGTGCGTGGTGTTCGGCGGACATGTCCCAAGAGGGAAAGTAGTAGATGTCGTCGGCGCTTTTAAGGTGGTCCAGGGTCGCAGCATCGCGCTGAGCGGCAGCGCTAAGCGCCGGACCCCGGGTGAACAGGTGATCAGCCAGGGGCGGTTGGTCAAGTTGTCATTCTTATCGCTCGTGGCATCATGTCGTGAGCTGCATGCGCGCGCACCTTGATAGCCTGCAGGCCCAGCGCAGGGTGAGATGATGCACCTGAGCGCCTGCCCCTCTTGGCCCCCGCGTCAGAAGCATCGTGCACCCTGAACCGGCCGGCAGAGCAAAGGCTGGACCGGCCCGTGGTCCTGGGAGTGCCGGCATGGGGTAAAAGTGCCTGGAGAGGGAAAATGTCAGTGTCCTGATGTGGGTGTCCGAGGAGAACGAGAATCCCGAGAGCGTACCGGGCCGAGATGATCTCCCTTATCTTCGCGGATCATGGTGATTGTGCTAACGGGACAATTCAAGCCCGTCGCTTCGCTGTCGAGTGCCTGACTGCCCGTTCAGTGTCCTTGCGCGTCGATCGCAGATCGAAACTGGGTCAAGGCCAAGCCTAGATCCGAGTCGTGCGAGGTGCTCAGGGTCCAGGGGCCAGCACGACACCGGCGAGGCCCCGTCGTGGATGCGACATGGTCAACGGTCCTGACCACAGTTCCCATCGTCCCTCCTGTTGTAGTTAGCCCAACGGGTATTGTGTCCTTTGGGCACGGCAATCGGCCATTGTCGGCGCGTGCGAGCGGATATGTCGGCAGCGGGGATGGTATGGCGAGAGCGGCGGGAGAGGACCGAACCGGCAGTTGCATCGCGATGGCCTTATCTGATGCCATTGCCGTGCAGCGACGTCGGTCGGCGCAGATAACCTTGTTTGGGTGCTGGCCGGGCTTCCCCGCGGAGGGCGCCCACTGTTGGAGGTGCTTTGGGCATCGATGCCGGAGATTCGACCGCGGGAGGAATCGCCCCGGGCGGGTGATGGTGAAGCCTGGTGCCCGCGGAGAGAGAGTGGTGGTGTTGTGGGACTTTTCAGGGCTTCAGGTTTCAGAGGCAGGCTCCGGCATCTGGCCCAGGGACTTTAGGGGAAGGTGCAGCGTGGCTTGTGTGGCGAAGGATGGCGTGCGCCACAAATGCATGGGGCTGCAGCCTGAGCGCCACAGCACCACCATGACCGCGTTCAGGGGCGTCAGTCGCCTCTGAACTGAGCATCATGGGAAAGAAGAGAAGTGTGCCAGAGTCATATAAAAGCCCAGATCGCTCAAGTTGGAATCGAACTTCACCCTCCCCTTGATTATTATTCCCTATCTAAATGAGGCGAAGAAGAAGTCGTAGCTGGCCAGAACCTCCTTAGGGGCGGGAGGTGCCCGCAAGCACGACATGTTGCCGTTGTTCTGCCGTCGCCGTCGTTATTACCGTAGACATTGTTGCTGTGGAGAAGAAGGGGAATCGAATAATGAGTCTGCGAGAATCCGCTCAGCACCACCAGAATTTCATCAAATAGGCTGCAAGAGAGTGTCGAGGTCGATCACCGGGCAACAGCCCTCGGTCTGACCTTGAACCGACCAACATGGCGTGTCTGTGAAGTCATTTCCATCACCACACACCAACATCACGATTCATGACTCTTGCGTAGTTACTTCTCATCCATCTTCTTATTACTTCCTCGTCGTCTTGCTGTCGTATATTTGTTTCGCAGTCAAGACAGTTGCCACGCAAGGTACAGAAGACGTACAGCAGAAGCAGCCAAATGGTAAAAGGGAACAAGATCAAACCCAAAACCCAAAACCCAAGTAGATCTGAAGCGTCCAAAGTCGATGACCAGAAAACAACCCAAAAGTTCCAAACTCCAACAGTCTCAAGACGTAGACCGACAGACCCAGCCAGAGTCATAGGCCGGCAGACCCAGCCATAGACCGACAGACCCAGCCAGAGTCATAGACCGACAGACCCAGCCGAAGCCATAATCCAAACAAACTCCAACAAGAAAAACACACGAACAAAACTCAAACAAGTCTGCACTCACGGCCTCCCCCCCTCACCCTCCCCTTTCCTCCCCCCCAGGCGCCCTCACTGGCCCTCCTGGCCCTTCTTCCACGACACCCCCGGCACCGGCGCCACCCACCCGGGCGTCTCCAGCCCAATCTCCCCTCCCACCAGCCACCGCAGCGCCGGCACCACCGGCAGCGCCTCCCCCTCGTACTTGGGATAGTGGAGGACCCGGACCTCGAAGCCGTCGTCGAGCCACGTCACCGGGTCGTTCTGCTCGAACCACAGGCTGGCATGGGGCCCGTGGTCCGAGTTGAACTGTTCGACTGCCTCGGCGAGTGCGACAGCTTGGAGGCCAAGGTCGACCAGGTCTTCTTCCTTTGCCTGGCCCTCATCGCCCAGGTAGGGCCGGAAAACGCGGGCAACCGCCTCGCACACCTGTCTGCCGACCTCTACAGCCGGGCCGCCCGCGGCCTTGTCGAGGATTTGGCTGCAGAGGAAGTCCGTGAAGAAGGACATGCAGACCAGGTAGGCTAGGCCTGGTTCTGCTCGGCGGACGTTGGCGAGGAGACGGCGCCGTTGCTTCGCGACCCAGGCGGGTGGGTTGGGGTCGATGAGCTCCACGTCCCCTTCGTACTCCTCCATCATCGGAGGACGGAACTGGCAAGGGTCAGTGGGAAAGCTGAGGTCAAGGGGGAAAGGAAAACTCACAACGTCCTCGATGATGTCGTACATCATCATCCATGTCTGTCCAATGTCGGTGATTTCCTTGTCGGCGTCCCCGCTCGCCGACTCACCCGACCCTCCGGGGATCTCCTGCTCGTGGTGGTGGTGCTGCTGGGCATCCTCCTCGGCCTCGTCCTCCTCGGCACCCTCATCTCCAACCGACTCGGACCCCACCGGTTCGGACCCCGCTTCGTCCTCGTCGTCGTCCACCTCCTCCATCTGTGTCGCCGCCTCGGCTGCCCCGCGCGTGCCCGTGGTGTCAAAGAAGAAGAGGGCGTCGCCCTCGGGCTCATGCTGCTGTGGCTGCGGGGGCTGGGAGGGCGTTTGAGTGATGCCCATCCCACCGATTTGGTCGACGAGGTCCGCAGCTGCGTCTTCGGAGTGGGCTGGCTCCGGCTCACGCGGCGGCTGCTGCTCGTTGTTGGTTTGCGCGCCGGTGGCCAAGCCCAGAGATCGGAGCTGAGAGACCAGCTCGTCCTCCTCCTCGGCCGCTGCCTCCTCCCCCCTGCGGTCCACCTCCGCCTTGTCTTGATCCACGCCGGGCCCCTGCGACATGGAGACCTCGGCGCCGGGCGAGTGGAACCCAAGCTCGGCGACGCGATCGACGACGTCCCTGGCGGCATCCATGTCCACGTCAGAATCCTCAGGGTCGCCCTGGGGCCGACTCTCCACCTAGGGATTGTCGACGCCCATGGTGTCCCCGGGACAGTCAATGACGGGGTAGGACCCGTTTGGGGAGATCTCCTGCGTCTCCGTATGCCAAGTGGCGCCCACCGGACAGTCGGGTGCCCAATCCATGTCTTTGGGGAGGTCCACGAGCTGCCCGGGGATGGTGTAGTTGTTGGTGGGTACCTTGGTCGGGGTTCCCAAGCCCCATTCGGCCATGTTCTCGTACATGCCGCGGAGGGCCCCCGACTCCTCGTGGAGCTGTTGGAAGTGGTGCTCGGCACCCTCCGCGACGCAGGCGTTCTCAAAGTAGTTCTGCAAGAAGTGTTAGTAAGGGCATGTAAGAAAGACATGGGAGGGCAATGGCGTGAAGATGTGGCGGATACGAAAGAAGGGAGGAAGAGAGGCAGGGGCAGCAAGGGGATTTCTCACCATGGCCTCTTGGCCGACGGTCTGGTAAAGGGCGCGCTGAATGGCAGCGACCAGCGCTGCCGCGCCACCCACGATGCGCTCCGCCCCTCCCGCACACGCCTCCACTCGGCCGACCGCAGCCAGGGCGACGGCTACGGTAGCGACAGCCATCTCCCGCTCAGCAGGAGAGGTGCCCTGCACGTCGCCATTGGCGACGGCAGCGAGGGTGGGAATGATGGTAGTGGTGTTCCTAGACGGGGTCAGCAAAGGTCTGTTCAAGGGAGCCAGAGCAGCTTGGCAAAACGTCTCTGGGGCACGCACATTGTGATGGTGGTGGTGGTTGTGGTTGGGAGGTTTGGTGTGGGTGGTTGGTTCTGAAGAAGGGAAAAGGGAAAAGGAAAAGAAGAAGAGAAGAGTCGGAGGAGTTGGCTGCCAATTTTGGTACGTGGGAGGGCTGGCGGCGAGCCTGGCGATGGCCTCAGGTGCAGGACTATTGTGGAAGGCGCAACAATAGGGGCCGCAAGGGCTGATTGGCCGCTTAGGCGGTCGTTGCCTGAGGGGAGTTGGAGGGCGACGACGAAATGGTGGGCGACGAGGAAGGAGCGGAAATTTGGAGGACGAGGAAAGAACATTTTTCAACGGCCGTTTGCAAGAGCATGAACTGCATTGGGATATTGCAAAGTCAAGTTGAGTCGCGGCACATGTCACGGCATGTCTACGACGCTTGACCAGAGGGCGGGGGAAGACACCAAGAAAGGAGAGAGTTGAAGGCAAAAGCCGTGGATGAGATGATATGATCTTACCCTCCCTAAACACCATACCTAGCTCACTTCCTGACCTAGAGACGACTTGAACCGTGCGATGGCCGTCCTACCCAAGTGCTCCACCATCGCGAGTGCCTCGTCGTTATTCAGGATCCAGAGCACGAGCGCTGTGATGAGGATGATCAAGGCGAGAGCAGGGCCGTTGTCTGCAATTGTCGGCTTCGTTCGCGGTCCCTGCATCATGTCAGCTGCCATATCTTCATCCTCACTCCAACCGAACTTACCCTGTACTCCCAATGTGACCATTTCGGTAAGAGACTCCGGTACCAAAAGTCCGCCTGGGACCGCGGATACGTTGAGCCGTTCCATCGTCCGCCAGCCGCGCCAGCCTCGCGGACGTACCAGCTGTTGCAACCGCCTTGGTTGAAGACGGTCTCGGCGAGTTGGCGCTGGAGCGTGTCGACATACTCGCGCTCGGCTTCGGGTTTCACGCAGGCGATGCTGGCCTTTCCTAGGAGCACGGGGCGGAGGACGCGCAGGGCGTAGTTGATGTTGTTCTCGGCGGCCATGACGGCGGATGTGTGGCCAGTTCCTGAGTTGGGGCCGAGGATGGCGAAGAAGTTGGGGAATTCGCTCATGGCGGTGCAATTGTAGGCGCCGGCGCCGTCGTTGCCCATGGCCTCCCAGTGCATCGTGGGTGTCTGGCCCCCCTCGCCGATAAGCTCAAGGTCGGAAAGGAAGTTGTTTGTCTCAAAACCTGTAGCGAGAACAATGGCGTCGGCCTCGACGAGCCCGTCCCGTGTGACCACGCCGTTCTCGACAATCTCAATTACGGGAGCGTCCGTCAATTGCACGTTGTTCGCGTGGAGACACGGGAGGTATCCGGAGTCAAAGATGCGCCGCCTGCAGCCGACCTCGAAATCTGGGAGGAGCATGTCGAGATACTCTGGTGGTGCCGTGTCGCGCATGTACTTTTCAGCGCGCTGGCGCATGCCGTCGCGGTAGATTTGGCCCTTTTCAGTCATTGCGACACCCCGCCGGGCCTTCTCCGCGATGGAAAAGACGAAATATCGCAACATGAACATGAGCCCTGGGACCCATTTGAGTGTCGCCTGGAACCAAGGCGGCAGGGGCGAGTCGATCGGCGGCAGGATCCAATGCTTCGATCGAACAATGTGCGTCGTATGTGAAGCGATGGCGGCGACTCGCGGGACGACCTGCGCGCCTGTACAGCCATTGCCAAAGACGACGACGCGCTTGCCTTCCAGGCGAACATTGTGATCCCA
The DNA here is from genome assembly GCA_020726575.1 of Plectosphaerella plurivora. Lineage (NCBI taxonomy): Eukaryota > Fungi > Ascomycota > Sordariomycetes > Glomerellales > Plectosphaerellaceae > Plectosphaerella > Plectosphaerella plurivora. The sequence goes on along the minus strand of JAGSXJ010000025.1, from coordinate 442,475 downwards.
CTCGGCCGTGTGCACGATGGGACCGCGGAACCTCTCGATACCCGGGGTGTTGAGCCTTCGCGGGGTGCAGAACTGGCCGGTAGCGGAGAAGAGAAACTGGGCTTCATGCACAAAGGCGACGTGCTTCTTGAAGCCGTGGGTGCCGCGGATGGTCAAGCGCCAGCGCGCCCGCTCCTCGACCCATTCGCAATGCTCGACATTGACGCCAAAAGTCATGCGCTTCTGCAGATCGTACTTGGTGGCGACGCCGTCAAGGTATCGCCACAGCTCGTCGTGCGAGGGCAGCAGCCGCGACCAGCCAGGGTGCGGCTCAAATGAGAAGCTGTAGAGCACGCTAGGCACGTCGCAGGCGCAGCCTAGAATGGTCAGACACTGGAGGCGGGAAGACGAGGGAGTGTGACATACCTGGGTACTGGTTTGACAGCCATGTGCCGCCGAGCTGCTCGTTGCGATCGAAAAACTCAATGTCGGTGATGCCATACCACCTCTTCAATGTGGCTCCGAGCGCTATGCCACTGACGCCGGCGCCGATGCAGGCGAACTGGCTGTAGCTGGAGGGTTCCCCGGAATAGCGCTTCGACATGGTCGGTGGTCACTGTGCTGGGCGGGGTATGTAGAGGTCCAAGATGTCGAGATGTCATCGAGCCAGTCGAGACATGACGTGGTGTATGTAAGGTAGGGCGTCGCGGGGCACGTTTGTGTGTTTGCAGAATCAGGTCACCACACCACTGGTCGAAACGGGGTGGTCGGGCCCGAGAGCGAGAGCGGGAGCGGGAAGCCGTGGCGCTCTATGCTGCACTGAGCTTTGTTGGGTCCATTCAGGGTTCGCCCCGAAACCCGAGCATCAGACGGAGATCCGAAGGACAGCGATGGGTACGGTGCTGTACGACACCTGGCCTGGAGCTCGGGTTCTGGTGCGTGTCCTGAAGCCGTGATGGCCGCGTCATCGAACGGGTCGCGGGAATTGGCTATAGGCAGCCATAGTTGAGGATTGCCAGGGATGGAATATGACGACGGTTGAGAGGCGGAATGGAAATGTCCAGGTACATTCGAGCACATGCATCAAAGCACGGCTGGGAGGTTGCATGATTCAGTGTTTGTGCCCAGATGGGATGTTTTAGTGCAGATGGTGGGCGATCAGGGTTCACCCAGTGCCGGATTAGTCATCGCTTCAGTGCCCCCGGGCCCCAGGGCCGTCAGCGGTCTTCCGCCAGAAATTCTCCGTCGCTGTCAGCCTCGACCTTCACTCGACGTTCAAACAGACTGCAGCCTTTCTACACCTCCATGTCAGCATTGCCCACAATTCTCCCGATTCTTCGCGTATTCTCGAATTTGCACCGCGAAGAAGAGGAATCGAAGGCAGCTAGCATGCCATTTGCGACGCTCTGACACCTCGGTTATCACGACTCGCTACTTTGGCTTGGGGAACATTTGGAGAAGCTGCCCAGGCACCACTGCGACCTCCAAACACAGCGGCGGCACAGCTGTACTCTCCGAACGGCCCGGGACATGGTCACCACCAACACCACCCTCGCTGCACCATCCCTGACGCCAAAATAACCTCGGGATCTACCAGTAGCAGCCCTCACAACACTGCCACAATGGCAGGCTTCATATCTACCCCGCAACCTGCCGGCACGTCCGAACAATTCCACTCGATCATCATCTTCTGCACTTCCCAAACAAGGACAACATCTCGCGCCCTTGATTGACCTCCATCGCCATGACGATCTACCAGTCTCCTCTCCAGCCGTACGGCAGCTACGAGCACCTGTCAATTCCTCAGTTCATGACAAAGTTCAACCCCGAAGAGACCCCCAGCGACAAGATCGTGCACACCGACGCCTTCAACAGCCAGCCCCTCACCTATTGCGGCCTTCGGCAGTCTGCCGCCCGCATCGCATGGGGCATGAAGGAGAAACTCGGTCTCCAGCAGGGCGACATTGTTCTGGCACTGGTGCCAAACTCGGTGCGCTCCTCGGATGCTTGCTCCAGGACGACTAAGCTGACGCGACTGTAGAATGACTTTGTTCAACTGGCTCATGGGACGTGGTGGGCTGGCTGTGTCTTTGCGTACGTCGATCCTCCATCATCAGCCGCAGCTCTCGTTGACAATTCCGTACCAGCCCTATGAACATTGCTGCTACCGAAAAAGACATCCTACACGCAGTCGGTCTCGTCAAGCCTTCCTGCATTGCTGTTGTCCAGAACAGACTGTCTGTGCTGCAGGCCGCCATCCAATCCTTGCCTGTGAAGCCCAAGGTCTTCACAGTCCTGGGCAAAGATGGCCAACTGCCTCACGTGAGAATCACCATCCATCCTCCCCATCCTAGCCCCGCGACCTGACGACGTGCTGTTCAGTTTCCCGAGGACATTGCAGGCCGATCCGACGACCAGTCCCTGCCCCCGCTGGATCTAGGCGGCAAGAGTGGCAAGGATACGGCGAGCTCCATCTGCTTCTCATCCGGCACCACCGGCAACATGAAAGGTGTCATGCTCTCACACCACAACCTCATCGCCAATGTCCTGCAATATCACCAAGCCATGGCCACTAGGCTTTCAAGGAATGACAGGGAGGTCTGGTTCACTCCGTGTACGTTCCTCGTTGTCCTATCTCACGCGCCATCTTGAACTGACCACTCCAAGACTCTCACCTCTACGGTATGTTCGCCGTCATCCTTCACGGCGCTTGGGTCGGCAGCTACTTCCATGCCCTTCCCGGATTCGATCTCGAGACATTCTGCGCCAAGGTCAGCGAACTCAAAGCCAACGTCATGCATATCGTCCCTCCGGTCGCGCTCGCCTTGACTGCCTCTCCTATTGCCCAGAAGTACGACATGTCAGAAGTGCGACGCGTCGTCGTGGCTGCCGCGCCGATCAAAAAGCCTCTCCAGGAGAGACTGAAGGCGCGCTTCCCTCTCGCTGTTGTTTGGCAAGGATACGGCATGACTGAGTGCTCGCCCTGCGTCAGTCACCAGTTTGACGAAAGTGAAGAGACCATCGGGAGCATCGGCAAGCTCTTCCCTGGAACGTGAGTTGAAACAGTCGAGCTCTTCCACGGCGATGGGCCTGCTGACGAACTTCTCCCAGTGACTTGAGGTTGGTTGATCCCCTGACAGGAAAAGACGTCGCCCTTGGGGAGGAAGGCGAGCTTCTCGTCCGCGGCCCACAAGTCATGATGCAAGTCCCACCAAATCCTCATGTCTTCGTCGCTCACACATCGCAGGGGATACGTCAACAACAAGGCCGCCACTGAGGCTTCCTTCGTTGATGGCTGGCTCAAGACCGGGGACATTGGGAAGATGGACAAAGACCAGAACCTTTGGATCACCGACAGGTTGAAGGAGGTATGTTTTCTGCAATGCTATCCTAGCTCCCGCTAATTGACCCTGCTAGATGATCAAGTACAAGGGGTATGTTGAATGCCACTTTGTCGTTCGCAGCACTAACCGAGCCCAGGTTCCAAATCGCCCCTTCGGAAATGGAAGACCTTCTCCTCAACCACCCCGATGTCATCGACGCCGCCGTGTGTGCCGTCTACGACGACGCCCAAGCTACAGAAGTGCCCCTCGCCTACGTCAGCCTACAGCCAGCCAAGGCCGACCTTCCCCCAGCGCAAATACAGGCAGTGCTCGATGGCATTCGCGCCTGGACAGACGGTCAGGTTACCGGGTACAAGAAGCTCCGTGGCGGTGTCTTCCACCTCCAGACGCTGCCGAAGAGCCCCACCGGAAAGATCCTCAGACGCATGCTGCCCGCAAAACTCAAGGAGACAAGGGTGCAGAAGCTGTAGTCGAACCCCGACGGAACTTCGGCGGCCCCTCGCGCTGCGCCGTCATGACCACCTCCATGGCCCTCTGCCCAACACTCATTCTCTCGGCCATCTCCACAAACGCCTGCATCGATCTCCAGATGGCCTGTCTCTGCTCCCTGGTCTGGCCCGTCGGCTGCCCTGGCCCAGAGCATTCGAACACCTCTGTCAGTGCGGCTGACAACAAGGGCTGGATCGAAAGGGGGTTGAGCTTCCGCATTCCAAATTTCTCTCTGAAGACTTGTCGCAGATGGACGATCTGCCGTGCAGTGTCAGCGCATTCTTCACACGGCGATGAGCCGGTATTATCCCATGCGCAGTCCTCGAGTTCATCAAAAATCATGTGCCACTGGATCATGATGTAATTGTGCAGCATCCTGGGTTTTGCTCATTAGGCCCCGGAATCGTCATCGGTATGTTTCTTACGTACCGCGCCTGAATCATCATCGGTGATTCTGCTTCACCTGCAGACTGCTGTGCTGCATGTGCCTTGTCTGCCCAGTTCGAATAGAAACCAGTAACCCTGTCGAATGAGACTCGCGTGACGTTAGGGTAGTTTTTTCTGTGGCCTGTAAGCGTGTGATGGATGCAAGTCTAGGGAAACCTAACATTTGGCGTAGAAAGTCCCGCTGAACCAACATCAGATTGGTGTAGGCGGGTGGGTTGCGAGTCAAGTGTTTCTCGTTTCTTTCTTCCAGGGATGTAGTCTCATTGTCGTCTGGAAGGCGACCGGTCCAGTACCGCCAGGTCCTTTGGGTGAAGTGGTGTTATTGTCATGGTGGAGATATTAGGGACTGGGCAGGCTCACGTATCCAGCGCCAGGACGCCGTCTGAAACATCTGCTGGCGAAAGCACGTCAAGACGTGGTGAAAAGTTCATCTGGTGATCCAGGCCGAGCCCTTCACTTAGGCGGGAAGCCGTTCCTACGACGGGTGAGAATGTGCTTTTCGGGACTGGGTCAGGATCAATGACGGCAACATACCAGAATCCAGCCAACCTAAAAATGCCTGCGTCAGTATCCTGACGACAAATTCGAGGATTGAAGTGCTCACCCTGGCTATCTTGACCATTTGCAGCGCTGAGCGAGCATAGCGCCATTAGCGTCAAGACGGAACTGATCCGAGGCGACTGCAACTCCGAGCTGAGGAGCTGCCGGGCCCTTGCGGCATGGGTTTCAGACATCTTGAGGAAGTCTGAATTCTCCGTCTCATCAGCGTAGAGGGCACCAACGGCCAGTCTAGAGACTGTGAGCAATGTTCTCGACCATTCATTCAAGCCACTCACACGGCGTGTCCAAGAGCTGGGGAGTAGAGCTGGGAGTCGCCGCCGTTCTCGTGCTTTGATTTTTCGGAAAGATAGAGCTGCTTAGTGAACCGAGGGAGGAAGAAGTTGTCGTAGAGGAAGTACTCGTCCATGAGCTGCCGTTCAATCATCTCTTGGCCAGGTGGAAGCAGGGATCCCCGAGGGAGTGCGATGGACTTTTCTGCCGAGTTCCATGACGATGAGCTGGGGGGGTACGCATTCAAAAGGCTCATCGACCCGTAGAAAGCCGTTCTACCGTCTGGGAAAACGTGAACACGCCCCTGTGGCTCTGAATCACCGTGAATGGATGACTCTGGAGACTCGTCCGGTTGCGTGTCATGGTGCTGGGCGGGTTGTAGCTGGGGATCGACCATTTGAGTGTCCTGTCCCGTTTGGCCATCGAACGACCCTTCGGCATCCGGCAACGACTCATCTGGAAGCACGGGGCCGTCTGCGAGCTTGAGGTAGTAATCCAGGCGTGGGAGGAAACCGGTGCTGGAGGTCGCTGGCGCCGGCTCCGAGGCTTGGTCCGGCTCCGGGCCGGGGTTAGATGGAGACCACGGCGGCATGTTGCACTACCGGTATGTCGGGGGTTTTCTGGGTGGGTTCAGGACTTGGGATAGTGAGCGAGGTGTGTGCTGTGCCGAGGTCGCCTTCAGTACAGCGCTGATGTTGGGGCATGTGGGCAATTCACCCCGCAGTGATATGTCTGGGGCGGGCGGGACAGTGGTGATACTTGGGCGCACGGTGAGTTCCCGAGGTTATCTGCAGGCTGACAACACCATTCGGTGACAGTGAGAAGCGGTTACTGGAAGGTCTTCCTGTCATCAGGGCTTTGCTGGCTCATCACTTTGACATCAAGGCTTCGCTGGCTCATCAGTTCGACATGGATGCCAGACGGAATCGCCTGCTGCAAGAACGTGCGAGCCGGAGAAGAAGAATGTCGACACCCTTACCTGAACTCCAGCACTTCTCCGTTCGGGTCGATGGCAATGTCGCCGTCTTGTCATACAACCTGCCACGGACGGGCAACTCTCTCAAATATGCGGTGCTCAAGGTGAGCAGCTCATTTCTCCGGCGTACGCACCGAGACTGACAGCATCCTCTCAGTCCATGCTCGAAGCGATGAGATGGGCTACCGCCGAACCTACCATTCGAGTCATCGTACAAACCGGCACGGGCAAGTTCTTCACGACAGGTAACCACACTCAATTCATCACCCGCGATGTCATAACTGATCTTCCAGGCCGAGACATGGAAGTCGGCGAGCCAGAAGGCAGCGGCGCCGACCTACCCTCCCGCATCGAAATGTTCCGCCAGCTCAACGACTCCCTCATCACCTGCCCCAAAGTCCTCATCGCAGCCGTCAACGGCCCCGCCGCCGGCTACGGCGTGACCAGTCTCGCCCTCTACGATCTCGTCTACTCCATCCCCGACGCCTACTTCTTCACCCCCTTTAGCAAATGGGCACTCTGCCCCGAGGGCTGCTCGAGCGTCACCTTCCCCGCCATCATGGGACACCAAAAGGCCGCCGCTTTGCTCCTGGCGGGCGATCGAATGACAGCACGGGAGCTCTGTGATGCTGGGCTTTTGACCAAGATTCTCGACGCTGAAGGGTTCCTGGAGGAGGTGTTGAAGATTGCGCACAGGATTGCGGCGTACCCGCCCAAGGCGCTGGCACAGTCCAAGGGGTTGCTCGTTGCGAGCAGAAGGGATGAGTTGCTTGAGGCGAATAAGAGGGAGTGTGAGTGTTTGGCAAAGATTGTGCTTGAGGATGAGTGTATCGAGGCGGTATCGCAGTTTGCGAAGGAGCAGGAGCGGAAGAAGGCTGCGGGAGGGAGTAAGTCGCGGTTGTGAGAAGGCACCCGGAGCGGCAGCATGACGCGGTCAGATAGCATTGCGAGGCACATCTTATTCATAGCCGAGACTTTCCAAGCTCTGTTTCCCAGAACTTCTCCCAGTCCACCTCCCTAACTCCCTTCTTGAACTGCTGAATTCCATGCCTCGCCTCCTTCGATGGCGTCATCATGTCGACAAACGACCTCGCCACCACCTCATCCTGCTCTTTTCCACCCGGGCTCGTCCAAGCAACCTTGACAAGTTCCTTGCACACCGACGATGCACCAGGCGCACTCGCCCGAAGCCTCTTTTCCAACTCCTCCTTCACCTCGCCCTGTAGATGATCCACGTCATTTGCCAAAGCGTAGATCGCCCCGATGGCCCGCAGCTCCTTCGCCGCCACAGGCCGGGCCGTCAGCATTGCAGTCCGGCAGAGGGCGAGCCCCCATTCGCGCGCCAGGACGGGCGATATCGCACACGGCGCGAGGCCGAGCTTCACTTCCGTCAAGTTGAATGTTGCGTCTCGCACAGAGACGCGGATGTCATTTGCAAATGCTAGGCCGTTGCCGCCGCCGTAGCAAGGCCCATTAATCAGGGCGACCGTGACTTGAGGAGCATTCTCAATCGCCTGGAGCAGGCCCTTGAAGTCGGCTAGCTGTGCGCGGTTCGCTTCCTCGTTGCTTGGGGATCCGGCTTTTGGAGGGGCCAGGTTCATGCCGGCGCAGAAAACGCTTCCCTGACCGGTGAGATAGATGCGAAAAATGGAGGGGTCGCGAGCGATGCGGGAGTAGGCATCTTTCAGGCCTGAGACAAGGTCGGATGTGAGTGAGTTGCGGCTCTTGGGGCGGGTGAGCTCGATTTTGACGACGGGGCCCCGGCGGGCGATGAGGAATTCGGGCGACGGAGTGGGTTGAAGGGAGGCGTCGCGATGCCATTCCTGGTGTTTTGCCATTATTGCTCGCTGGGTCGACGGGGTCGTTGAGGAACTGGTGGGGTGAGGTCCTGATTCTTTAAGGTGACGGCAATCGTCGTTATTGTGAGACCAGCGCGGCGATCTTTCATAGCCGAGGTAGAAGGCACATCGGCCACAGACAACTTGCACCTACGACTGGTCCATGAATTTGGAAGAACTCCAAAATCAATGAACCTTTCATCGCTACATTTTTCTACATCCTACATCGCAAGTCTTAATCGCATCAAATCGTACATCGTGAGTCTTTGTCCTTCAAAGCACCGGCGCTCTCCCAGCCATCAGATCTTCGAACCAGCCTTGCAGTTCCTGGTGAACCCCCCTCGAATCAGGTGTCGCTCCCATGCCCGTCATCTCTGCGTTTCCAAAATCAAACATCCCCGTACCCGTGCTAGCATCAAGCCCGGAATAATCAGACCGACCAGGAGTTCCGCGGTGCAGGCTCGGGCTAGGACGAACCGACATGCATCTTCCCGGAGACACGGCGAGGGGGGTGCCAGCCCAGCATTCGTCGTTGAGGGGATCCCCGATGTGAATGAAGAATGGATCGGATCCTCCCGGCGTCTTTGGTGAGGATCCTGGACCAAAGGATGCCGGGTCCAGGTGACTTGTCTCCTCCAGGGAGAGATTCAGTTTCAACAAGGTCCCTTGAATGTCCTTCCGAAGATGCTTGGCGAGGTCGAACCGTGCCTCGAGATGTTTCAACAGGCGTAGACACGCCCCCAGACTTCGCCGACTAGCGGCTTGTAGATCTGCGCGTGGGGACTTGAGGTCCAGGATATGGACAGGCGCCGCAGGGACAATTGCCGTGAAGCTAATCACGAGGTTAGCTGTCATTCTTGCAGCAGGATGCAGATCATCACTTACAACTGTGTCGGAATAATGTCCGCCCACTCGGACGCCAGAGCCTCATCCGCTAGGATTGCCGTCCGCGCAGCTGCTCGTCTCATCTTTGATGCGTATGAGAGGATCCCCGGGATTGATTTGTTGGCCGACCCCCGCGAGAGGTAGATCTGAGGGAGGTAAAGGGCGTTGAGCGTTGCATCATGCAGCATCAGCGAGACCGTGATGATCGGGCCTGTGTCGCGGTCCGCTCGTTGTTGCCGCTGCTTTGCATCGGGGAAGACAGCGGAAAAGTCGGCTGACCAATTGGCAAGATCCTGCTCACACGCCGATATGTCAAAGTTGCTTGTAACGCCCGGTAATACTTGCTCAGGGTCGTTGTGGAGAATCTGGGCTGTAATCTGGGCGAGCTGAATGTTCAGCAGAAACGACGCAGCAGACCGGTGGCCCGAGATGTCGGAGACGCTCCGAGGGCTTGAGCCCGGAGATGTGGCAGCGGCGGCATAGTCGATATCTGAGATGGTCGGCAGCGGAACAAGCTTGTGGAATCGGTACAGCCGTGACGGCTGACGCATGACCAGGGCGACATGGACATCTCTCGTGAGGATGCACCACCACAGTGTCTTGGTCATGATTGACTGAGGTTCGGTGCCAATGAACCTCCACGCTTCAGCCTTTTCGATGAGATGGGCTAGGCAAGCTGTCCAGTACCAAGCGTCCCTTCCGATACCACCTTCATCGAACCAGACTGACAGGAGGAGTAGTGCTTGAGCGACTGGAGCGCAGCAAGTTTCGATTTCAGCGTCGTAGAGGACTTTGACTCGTGTGTAGAGTGAGATTCTGGCCTCCTTCTGGGAGTCGAAGCCGAGCTGGAGACAGACTGATTCGTCGACGTACTAGAGGCGGTTAGGTTGTGACATCAAATTTGATGGAAGTGAACTTACGGGAATGGCGGCAAACATCATGGCTTGGAACACCAACAGGCTGATGCAACCTTCTGGAATATCGGCGGTGGTTGTATCGCTAGTGAGAGGGAGGATATGGTTGAGGTCAATGATCGGGTAGTACACGTGGACGCCACGGAGATAGCCACGAATGATCTCGGCCATCAGGGGTGATGTAGCGGGAAATGAAAAGGCTTCGTTGGCGGCTAGGTACTCGGCAATTCCGCGACGGGTTGCGAGGGTGATGGGCGTGATGAAGACGGGTAGCCTGTTGGGTGTGTGGTCTGTCCAGCCCCTTCTCGAGGGCTCCTGTGGCGGTTCTGCTGCGGAGCAAATGACGGCCGTCTCGATTGTCTCCTCAACATGGGCAGTAATGCTCATCTCGGCGGCAAGTCGCAGCTGCTCAGCCTGTTCCTCGGGCATCCAGCTGACTTCCTCCATCTCCTCTTCTTCGACCAAGGCCTCCTCGATGTGAGGTTCGTCAACCATGACATCAATGGACCCTGCCGTATCCTCGCTGACGTGGTCCGTCTGCGACACTTCCGACGGTCTCCGGCCTCGTCTTGATCGAGGCACCGCGCATTCGAGCCCATCGAGGCGACAGTTGGTACAGGGCGGTCCATCCGAGGCGACACTGCACCGGACCTTCCGGCTTCGACATGTCCCGCAGGCAATCGAAGCCCTTGACTTCCTGACGCCCTGGGGTTTCTTTGCTCGTGATCCGGAAAATGTCTTTGCGCCGGCCATGGTGATTGATCGAGTAGATGTCGCGCCGAACAGTCGAAGCATTCTCACCGTCAGACGGGAATTGGTGACGGAGCTTTCTTGGTTGAGGTCTCACTGGACGGCATGTGTCCGAGGAGAGATAGGTGGGTACAAGAAGATGGGTGACATTTCTGCGCCAGGGGTTGTACTTCTTTACTGTGCTGATGGAACAGGGGTCCCCTGCCTCGTTCACGACGCGTCCCCGCACTTCCCGCGGGGCGACTCTGGGGAAAGCTGCCGCCAAAATATTAGTCATCGCCCAAGTTGTCGAAAGAGGAGAACATGCCTCGGCTCAAATTTGAACCTCCTCCTCCTTCTCCATGCCTCCACGGCTCACTCCATCACACCCTCCACAGGATCGACCTCGCACATGATGACGCCCTCGCTGATCTTGGCATCCGCCTGCACGTGCATCTTGACGACACCCGCCGCTTCCGCGTTGATGCGTATCTCCGTCTTCATGCTCTCCATAACCAAAAGTCCGTCGCCTGCCTTGACAGTGCTTCCGTTCGCGGCCAGGATCTGGAGGATGTGGCACGGCATTGGCGAGAGGTACTTTCGCTTGGCGTCTGGGAGATGTCAGTGATTGGGTTTCTCAGTATGCATCTCGCCTGCAACTTACCACCGCCCATGGTGCCGTCCCGTCCCCTCTCGTCGAACTTACCCGCCCAACTGAGGGCGTTGCGCAGGACAAAGGTGACCGGGCCTCCGATATGCGCAGATGACACGGCAATCTCCCTCGTGTTGTCATCTGAGGCCACTTCGGTAACGTGATATGAGTAGCTCTTGTTGTCTACCCGTATGGCCATCTTGCCGTTGACAGTTGGACGCAATAGCTTTGCCGTGCATGTCCTACTTGTCTTGGCTTTCGTCGCGTGGTAGAAGCGTCTTGCTAGCGGTCCGCCCTGTTTGTTGAAGAAGACCTTGGTCTCGGCTGCCGTTACTGGTGTCTCGACGTCAACAGTCGACACGTCATACTGATCCGGGCCGTTGCGAGTGACCATTAGTGTGCTGGAAGCCTCATGGCCGAGGAGATCGAGGCGACACGTGACAAACGTACGTGTTCCCGTTTCCCTGTCCTTGTGCTGATTTCGGAAGCCGAGAGGAATGCTTGCAAATGTCCCCCGCCTCGCGCTTGGCGCTTTCGGCAGCTGATCGAAGTGGAGCGCCGCCATCATCGTGGGCCCCTCGATGTGTGCTGCGTCAACAGGGGCCAAGAGATGCGGGTTCTGGTCGATGAAACCGGTCGTGTAATCTGTGTTGTTCAGACTGCACATGATGCGCATCAGGAAGATTTGGTTGGTGATGACGCCGAGACACGTTGTCTTCATCAGGGCGGAGATGATCTTGGTGACGGCCTCCTCTCGTGTTGGCGCCCAGGCAATGATCTTGCAAATCATCGAGTCAAAGTGCACCGAGACGGTTGAGCCCGACTCGATGCCGGCCTCAAAGCGCAGATGTTTCCATCCCGTTTCCGTCTCCTTCGGTAGCTCGAATATCGACACGGTCCCGGTGCAGGGGAGAAAGTCGTTGAAGGGGTTCTCCGCGCATAGTCGAACCTCGACTGCGTGGCCGTGCTGCTTTATCGTCTTGAGCTCAGGCAGGGAGTCGAGCTTTCCACCAGCAGCCACGAAGATCTGGAGCGCCACAATGTCGATGCCGACGACCTCTTCGGTGATGGGGTGCTCGACCTGGATGCGGGTATTGACTTCGAGGAAGTAGAACCTTTTTTGCGCAATGTCCTAAGCAGGTCAGCGGGTTGGGTACTGCACTGCACAACTTTGAGCTACGCACCACGATGAACTCGACGGTTCCGGCAGACTCGTACTTGAGAAGCCTAGCAATCTCAAGCGCGCAGGCTGACATGGCTTGGCGCATCGATGGTGATAACCAAGACGAGGGCGACTCCTCGACGATCTTCTGGTGGCGTCGCTGGACGGAACATTCGCGGTCGAGAAGGCTGATGAAGGTCTCGCCGTCCCCGAAGACTTGGATCTCAATGTGTTTGCCGCTTTCGATGTACTTTTCGATCAGACAGTGGCTTGAGCCGAAGGAGCGTTCTGCTTCGGATGTGCATCGGAGGAGGGCTTCCTTGAATCTAGCCAGAGATTAGCATGGCTCCTACGATCTTTCAGAGCCGACATACTCGGACTTCTCCCGCACGATCCGCATGCCCTTGCCTCCACCTCCAGCACTGGCCTTGATGAGGACTGGGTAGCCGATCTTATCGGCTTCTGCTTCCAGCCGGACGGGGTCTTGGTCTCGTTCTGCGTAGCCGGGGATCAAAGGGACGGACGAGTTCTTGCTGAGATATTCTTTTGCGTCGCGCTGGTACTTGGGTCAGAGAAATGCCGAAAACAAGGTTCTGACTGCCTACCTTGTCGCCCAATTGTGCGATTGATGAGGGAGAGGGCCCAATGAAGCGGATGCCTGCCTCGGCCACCGCTGCTGCAAAGAACGCATTCTCGGAAAGGTACCCGTAACCTGGATGAATAGCGTCAATATTGGCCTTCTTCGCTACTTCGACCAGTGCTTCAATGTTCTGGTAGGGCCGTGAGTCCGCGGGGCCGATGCAGATGGCCTCGTCCGCCTGCTGGACGTGTAGCGAGTCTTGGTCTCTGCGCAGAATCAGCAAGTGATACATGACCAAGATCGTTCTTGCGCTTACTCATCTGCGAATACGGCGACGGTGGTGATGAAGAGGAGCTTGCAAGTCCTGATGATTCTGCATGCGATCTCCCCACGGTTGGCGACGAGGACGCGACCGAGAACCGGCCTTCCATCGGGTCGGAAGATGGGCGGCGCCACGAAAATGGGCGGTTTTGCGGGCGATGAATGCATCGTCGTGAGATGCGTCATGAAGGTTGTTTGGGCGTCCGTACTCAATTGACGCGATGAGGTGGAGAGGTACAGTGGTTGGTGATGATGGACGCCGGGGAGGATTGCCGAGGTGGCGGTCGGGGATTTGGGCCACACCACTGCCGGGCGGTCAACACCACGCAATGGAGATGAAAGGCAAAGATCAGTGGTTGGTGAGTTGGATACCGATTTGAAGGTGATCATTCCTAGATTCGAATTCGGCGATATAGAGCAAAGCTCGTTGCATGCGTGTCTTCTCCGTCGTGTCGAGCGTTGATAGCCGAGGTAATGCATCAATCTGGCAGGCATCACCACCACACGTACCACGACAGGCCAGGCAGACGCAATAATTCGTGTAGCTTCGCATTGATCAAATCCTCGACACTCCCCTCATCCCCGGATTCCCCTCAGCCGGCCGGTTATCGCAAATCTCAAGACACATGCCCAACACATCCCTCGTGTCCCTCGGATCAATAACCCCATCATCCAAACACCACGCCGCCGTCGTATACGCTTCACTCTCCTTCTCAACCTGTCCCCTCAACCCCTCCGTCGTCTTTCCCAGCTTCTTCTCATCAATAGGCTTGCCAGACTTTGCCGCCGCCTCCCGCGCAATCATGTCCATGACACCGGCGAGTTGATCGGGTCCCATGACGGAACACTTGCTATGAGGCCATGAGAAGAGGAAGCGTGGCGCATATGCTCGTCCGCACATGGCGTAGTTTCCTGCGCCGTAGGATGAGCCACAGATGATGGAGATGTGAGGTACCGCTGAGCGTGAGACGGCGTCGATCATGAGGGAGCCGGCTTTGATGATGCCTGCCGTCTCGGCTCGCGCGCCGACCATGAATCCTGTGACGTTGTGCAAGAATACAAGCGGTGTGCCATTTTCGTTGGCAAGTCGGATGAAATGCGTCGCTTTTTGCGCTTCAGGTATCATGATCACTGGTCTTTGATTGCCGATGATGCCGGCAAGACGTCCGTGAATATGCGCCCATGCGCAGAGCATGCCGTCGCCGTACGTGGGTTTGAACTCCTCAAATCGCCCGTCGTCAACAAGACGTGCCACCACCTCGCGCATGTCCATCGGCTGCCGGATGCTGGTAGGTACCATGCCTAAAATGTCGGCAGGATCGTACAAGGGCGGACGTGCTGGGAGCTGACTCTCGCGACGGTGCTGCTGAGGCAAGGTAAGGACCCAGCTTCGCGCAAGACGACAGGCTTCAAACTCATCAGCGGCAAAAGCGTCACCCACACCGCTGACGGACGTGTGCATCTCTGCGCCACCGAGTGCCTCGGCTGTCGTCACCTCACCCGTAGCCATGTACACCAGCGGCGGGCCCCCAAGGAAAACCTGAGCCTGCTCCCGAACAAAGATGCTATAGCTCGACATGCCAGGTTGATATGCTCCACCAGCGGTACTGCTGCCAAAGACGACCGTACAAGTCGGCGCACCTTCAGCAGACCGTCGCGCAATGTCGCGGAACTGACGGCCGCCATCATGGAAGACTTTGAATTGCTGAGGGAGATTGGCGCCCGCAGACTGGTTGAGGGAGATGGAGGGAAGGCCGTTTTGGAGGGCAATGTCGCTGACGCGGAGCTGTTTCTTAACAGTCATTTCGTTGGCGGCACCACTGTCGAGCGTGGGGATGTTGCCTCCGATGACGACCATTTGGCCGTGGACTAGGCCGATGCCTGCAAGGGAGCTGGCGCTTGGGCTGGAGTGTTTGATGTCATAGCCAGCTGAGGGCATGAGTTCGAGGAAGGGGGAGTTGTCGTCGAGGATGAGGGCGACGCGGTCTCGGACTGGGAGTGTTAGATGGATTCAATGAAAAGAGATGCGAGTGCCTACCAGAAAGCATGCCGCGGGCGTGATGTCGTCTGTTCAGGTCAGCAGGCGTGTCGTGGCAGTTGAGAGGATGGGCATCAAACGGACTCGACATGTTTGGCTGGACCTTCCTGGGCCGCCCATTCCATGACAGATTGCCATTTCTCAATCAGAGGTTCCCAATCTTGTGCGTTCTTCTTTGCTGATTTGTCTGAAGGGGAGACCTTGCTGGTGTACCGGGGGAAGACGCCGGGCCTCATGGAGCTGGTCATTCTGCCAGCGTCGCGGTCGCCAGCCAGACGTCGTATCGATGAAGTCGCGCCCGCGCTAATATGTATTCAAACGGAAGGCAGTCGATTGAACAATTGGTTTCTGAAGTTTGGGAATCACAGAGGCTTTGGCGGTTGAGATATTGGGTGTAGCCGATTGAGGTTGTAGGTGCGAAGCTGCCAGTGCAAACACGCGCTGACATCGACAGTGACCTCGGCTATTCCACCCCGCCACACCTTGCCTCACACCTCCGATCGACACACTCTGTACGGCATCAATTGAGTACCGTACATTCCGGATCAAGATCACTTGAAAGAAACCATTTAATCATCGCTCGTCGGTCTCCTTCGTGGCCATCGTTGCTTTCCTCTCCCGGCCCTTGAGCACCATACCTTTGTCCACATCACCTCGATCGCCCTCCCTCGAACGAGATGGGCCGCCACGTCCGAATCGGATGCTACAGGTACGTCCAACATCACATCTCATCGCACCCTACTCACTCTCCCTCAGCGCATTCTGGGGCGACAGCGCCAGCGCCAGCCGTCAATTAGTCGAAGCCGAAGATGCGAACCTCGACTACCTCGTCGGAGACTACCTCGCAGGCAAGTCATCATCCCCCGTCCCCCCCTTCAAACCATCACTGACAGCCCAACAGAAGTCACAATGGGCCTGCTAGCACGAGCATCTCGCTCCGGAAAGACAAAGGGCCCAAAACCCCCAGGCTACATCTCGGAGTTCCTCACGCTGGTCCTCAAACCCCTTTTCAAGACTATCCTCGACAAAAACATCAAGGTCATCACAAACGCCGGCGGTCTGGACCCAGTCGGTCTTAAAGAGCTCATTGAGGCTTTTGCAGCAGAGGCAGGGGAGTCTGGTCGCGTCAAAGTCGCCGCAGTATACGGAGATGACGTCCTTCATCAGAAAGACCAGCTCCTCCAAACCGGCGCCATCACCCCCTTCGATCCCCTCAACGGAGCAGGACCGGGCGAGGATGTCGTATCGCAAGGCGAGACCCTCTTGAGTCTAAACGCTTACCTTGGTGCCGAACCCATCGCCAAAGCTCTCTCAGATGGCGCCAACATCATTGTCACAGGCCGATGCGTCGACAGCGCCTCCATCGTGGGTCCTTTGGCGTTTGAGTACGGGTGGGATTTCAGCCAGCTTGACAACCCAATCACCCTCGACCGCCTTGCTGCTGCTTCACTTGCCGGCCATATCCTCGAGTGCGGCGCCCAAGCTACCGGTGGCAATTTTACAGACTGGGAGCTATCAGCAGGTAGCGGCCACGGCGGCTGGGCGAACATGGGCTACCCAATCGCCACATTTGACGGTTCCGGGACGTTCAGCATCTCCAAGCCTCAAAAGACCGGGGGCCTCGTCACGAGACACACTGTGGCGGAGCAGATGCTCTACGAGGTTCTTGACCCGGAGAACTACATCCTCCCCGACGTCGTGCTGGACCTCAGCAAAGTCACCCTGGAGCAAACAGCCCCAGACATCGTGCGCGTCTCGGGAGCAAAAGGGAAACCACCAACCGAGTACCTCAAATGCACCACCGTTCAGCAGAATGGATACCGCGTATCAGCCGATATGCTAGTCTTTGGTGCTGACGCCGGGAGAAAAGGCACAGCCCTTGGCGAAGCCATCCTTCGACGATGTCGGGAAGTGGCAGAAGGCGAGCTACGGCGGACGGGCAAATCGGTAGACCTGTCATCCCTCGAGTCGGAGATCATCATCGTCGGTGCTGAGCACTCCGTGCCTGCTGCTGTGGCGAACAGGTCGTCTCGCGAGGTTGTCCTCCGCGTCACGGCAAAGCATCCCCGGCCCGAGGTTCTCTCCATCTTGAGTCGCGAGGTTGCTTCCTTCGCCACGAGCAGCGCCCCTGGTTTGGCCATGTTTAGCGCTGGACGACCAAAGGTGTCGCCCAACTTTGCAGCGTCGAGCCTGCTGCTGCGCCGGGACGGGGTGACCCCGATGGTGCAGACAGGAGCGACAAGCCCAAGACCTGTACCGCTGGCGACACGGGGCTGCGGCAAGGTCACACCCTCGCCCAGCGCTATAGCCGTTCGCTGCTCTGACAAACATCCACCGTCACAACCTAGGTCTCGTGCCTCAGTCCGCCTGCTTGACATTGCCGTGGGACGCTCAGGCGACAAGGGCGACTCGTCAAACATTGCCATCATCGCGCGAGATCCGGCTTACTTCCCCTACATCCGCTCACAGGTTACCCCTGAAGTGATGCGAGCGACCATGCAGCACGTCCTTAAGCCTGACAGTATCATCACGCGGTACGATGTGCCTGGCGTCTCTGCTGTCAACTTTGTCTTGATCAAGAGTCTCGGCGGCGGCGGCCTCGACAGCCTAACGCTCGACAGACAGGGAAAGGGGTATGCTCAGATCTGCCTGGCCTCCATCTACGTCGACGTTCCAGCACATGTTGCAGCCGACTCGAAGCTGTAGTGCCGTCATCTTGTCCTCCCCTCCCCAAATACCCTCTTCTCCACCTCCCGATTCACGTACTTCAACGACCGCCCAAGCGGCATAAACTCGGCCCCCTCTCTCGTCACCGTGTCAACACAATCCGCCACCTGTGTCAGCAGCAAAAAGTCCTCTTCGGCCGTCGGCGACGCCGGGTCAAGTAGCAACCCGCTGGCGAGATGGGCGTGTGCGATGTAGGCGCGGTAGTTGCCGAGGAAGAGCGAGATGGACTCTGGTCCCGGAAGACCGACGACCTGGATCATGAGGTGGACGACGCGGAGGACCTTGCGGGAGATGCGCATTGACATTTCGTTTCTGGGTATCATGTCGTCCGTGTCGGACAAGAGGGGGCGGTGTTCGTTGCTATTTGGGAGGGTGGCCTTGCGGAGCATGAAGAGGATGCAGGTGTAGGCTGAGAGGGCGAGATTGCCGAGGATCCAAGAGTTGAGGTCGTCGCCGCTGTAGCTTTGCATCCATTCCTCCTGAGACTGTGTTAGTGATGTTCGAAGGCAGACAACAATCAAAGCAATGCTGGAAACATACCATCTTCCACTCTTCAATAATGGTCTCTACCTCCTCGCACAGCGGCATGATAACTGCCAATGCTTCCTCCTCGCTCGTTGTCGTCTCAGAGACTTGGAAGAACCGCATCAACACAAACGTCAGCCGCGTTCGCGCGAGAAAGGCCATTGTCGGCACGGCTTCTTCTTGCGCTTGTGAGCACTCGACAGACATCCAGGGCATGTTGACGCGCCAGTCGTCCAGGGAGGCGGGAAAGGCGGCGGGTTTATTGTTGATGAGGCGGTAGAAGAGGTCGAGGTGGATAAGGTCCCAGAGACCCATTCGGTCGTCGTCGCTAATGACAGGTTCGCCTGCCAGGTCGTTGCAGGGGCCGCCGTCGAGGCTGTGCATGCGCAGGGCGTGGGCGTATTCGCAGGCGAGTTTGTGCATGTCCCAGCTGAGGCCAAAGTCGAAGTTTTCGACGGCCGTTTGGGTCTTCAGGAGGTCAGCGTGGCCTTGACAGGTTCTTGCAAGGAGCGACTTACCATGTACATGGCGGCGATAAAGTCCGTGACAGAACCGCTTGATTCCTGCTTCCAGATAGGAATCGTGCGCAGACAGCAGATGAAGATTTGTCGCGCGTAGCGCCGGTCTGGGCTCTTGCAGGAATTGGATTTGAGGAAGAAGCAGCCTTGCCAGAGGATGCAGTAGTAGATGAGGAGGATGCAGGCGTCGAGATGGACGTGTTCCATGGTGATGAGATCGGGCATCATGTCGATCAGCTTGCGGTCGACGAGGGCGGGGAGGAGCTTTCCGTCCATGTTGAGGTAGTAGTCTGGGCGCGTCAGAGCATTTTTTTAATGCAGGGTAAGCGGAAGACTAACTGTTGATCCATCGTTTGGCAGACTCGGGAGGGATGGAGATGCCTTCGGTTGTGAGCGCCCCGATGCCCGAAGTTTGTCTCTTGACGAGCTGCTGGAGTTGGTTGATGGAGAAGCTCAGAACGGAAGTGACGTCCAAAGGCTGGGCGTCACTGGATTCCGAGTCCATGTCGGCAATGGAGTTTTGGATTGATGAAGATTCAGCATGTGCCCCCCGTGCGGAACTTGACGTGGGTTCTGTTCTCGGAGGGGCACATCGCATGCAGGTGCTCGAGCCTGGAACATCTTGCGGATGTGAGGATGTCAAAAGAGCCGAATCTGGTGATGTCGTGACTGTGGTGGGAGAGCTCTGTTCTGACGTGCTGCCAGAGGCCCGCGCCTCAACCCGCCGGAGCCTCTCGAGGATGGCGGCGAGGGTGCCATGGTCATTGCTGTACTCATGTCAGAGGGGGATGTCAAGATGATGATGTTGATGATCTTACCCATTTGAATGGGATGGTTGTTTTGACTTGTCCCTCAGCTGGCGCGAGGGATAGTTGCATTCCAGCTCAAGGGAGTGACATCTCTCGCAGATGGGCAGGGAGCGATTGCACCGGACCTAGCAACCAGACGTCAGTCGTCATAGTCTCCATCGTACTGACACGAAGCTAAGCTTCACCTTTCTCTGGCGACAATTGGTACACTGCGTCATCGCATCAGTCAAAGCTCGTCCAGGTCTCGATGACGGATGCCTACCGACAGTCCGCTCCTCGCCATGGTCGCTGTGGAGGAGCCTGATGCTGGCCGGCTGGCGCGCAGCTGGCAAGGCCTGTCCGAAACGGCGTCTTCTTTGGGCAAGGTGACGGGACGACGGACGACAGACAGGGTATGAGACTGGAGCGTCTGATGGGTGCAGGGGCGAGAAAGCAAATGTCATGCCAAACGACGTGGTCGGTCTTGGGGTGTCGTCGGTGACAAATCGATGGCTTGGAAGGTCTGTCGATGGAGCGCCTTTCGTAGGGCCGAGTCCGCTCACGTCGCGATCCAGGCCCTGATCGACACGCTTGCGGGGTCGTGACTGGGGAATTAAAGCGCGCACTTTCGCATTTTTCGGAGTCCGCGATGTCCGCGACCGGCGGACCCTGTCTGGTCACGGTCAGTCGCTCAACCCTCACCCCTTGAACCTGAGAACTACAAACACCAGAGCAAAGGGTGTCGCGAAATGTCCTTGGGGCACACGAAGACGTCAACTCACGATCCTCGGGATGTAGGAAAGTCCCGGTCGGGTAGTGTACAGACGACCTCTTTCTCAAGTTGGCAGGACGGGGAGAGGTTGAGGTCCCCGACAATCGGACGGGGTGCATCTCGGCAGGTGGCTCACTGGATTGCATTGAATCCATCGTCATCCAGACGGACGATTCATCATCGCAACTTCATCGCGAGGCATCTCAAAGCGTCGGGTCGTCTTCCAAGCATCCCGATCGTGACATGCCTTCGCGCTGCCTTGCTCGCGGCTGCATCAGACGATTTGCTCTGAACATCCCGCTGCAACCTTGACGTCACACCGAAGACAATGAATCAAAACCTACTGATAGTAACTGACTCTCAAATCCGAGGCCAAGAGATGGGCTGTCAGCTGCGAGTGGTGGTTCCGTCGGATGTCGAGTTTCGAAAGCTCAGTCGAATCCCTCTTTAGGAAGTCGCCGTTCAGGGACAGCCCTGACAGCTCGCCCGTTGACCTTTCGGGCACGATCATGATCACGATGGTCACTTTATGTGAAGCCTTGAACCCGTTGGGACTGGATGTTTATTTCATTGACCTGGGCAGCCTGGTAGAGCATGTTCATCGTCCAAAGTTGTTCGCATTCGCTATTGACATCACAGGGCCATAGCTCCCAGCCAGCCATCGATGTTGCAACCGCAAGCCAGGTCCAGCTTCGTCCAAGTCGTCCAAACCAGCGACATCAGCTACCGCCGTCACGATCCAGGCATCGCGGAAGACCCGGATGATCGATCTGATCACAGGCCTCCCGCGGAGGAGGCAAAAGATGATGTAGGCTTGCTGGAGGTGATGTCGCCGATGAAAGGGGCTATAAGATTGATAATGTTCGCTCATAATACTCGGTCTTTTTCTCATCAGCCTCATCATTCAGCTACTAATCACCGCCGCACCCTCACCTCCATCTATCTCAACTCATCATATCTTCACCATGAAGTTCCTGCCCATCATCCTTACCATCTCCCTTGGAACCGCCCTTCCTATCGCAGAAGACGGCGCCCAAGATGACAAACACGATGCCGGAGACGATGTTGCCGTTGTTACCTCCCCCATCCCGGGCACTCCCGACTCCCCCACCGCCAAAAGCTTTCATGATCTGGACGACAAGGTGTCCGGGCTCTTCCTCGGTGGTGGCAAGTTTGACGATGATGATGGGGACTGCGACGACCTCGTGGAGGGATCGGCGGCTGCATGCCCGGACGTCATCTTTGTTTTCGCTCGTGGCTCAGTCGAGAAGACGAACATGGTAAGTGAATCTTCCTTCAAGGCGTGGAATATCAGCTGACTTGTCAGGGCACAACCGTCGGCAGACTGATGGAAGCATCCCTGAAGGCCCAGTACGGCTCCAACATCTGGGTCCAGGGCGTTGGTGGACCATACCTCGCCACTCTTGCCGCCAACTATCTCCCCGCCGGAACGACCCAGGCCGCCATTGCTGAGGCCCAGAGAATGTTCGTCATGGCGCAGGCAAAGTGCCCGACCTCATCCGTCGTGGCAGCAGGATACAGGTAAGCCTATCAACTTATCGTCACCTTCGTTCGTTTCTGACACCTCACAGCCAAGGAACAGCAGTCATGGCAGGAGCCCTCGCCGCGCTTGATGCAATCACTCAGGACCAGGTCAAAGGATGCGTGCTGTACGGATACACCCGCAACAAGCAGAACGGCGGTGTCATCCCCGGCTTCCCTGTCGCAAAGACGGATATCTACTGCGCCCCGGGAGATGCAGTCTGCGATGGAGTCCTGGCTGTCACGGCGGCGCACTTCAGCTACAGTGTTGAGGCCAAGGTCAATGGGCCGCGCTTCTTGGTGGACCACCTCTAAGGGAAGAATGGTGTGGCAATGGTGTTTGGAGTTCTCATGTCATGATGCGCGGCGTTGGCTGAAGAGGAGCGCATTCCTAATATCTCTAATGTTGGATGGGGGTTTGGTTTCTAGACACTGCATTTCGAACAAATTTGGCGATGGTTTTTCAATGCTAGCCGTCAGATGCATTGATCAAATGTGGGTGACACGACAGGCAGTGAGACCGGAGCTGACGTGAGGCAAGAGCAGCTGCGATGCAACGTCCCTGCTGACCCTTCCATCATTTCCTCAGGTCAACGTCGCAGCCGACTTTTTCTCTTCAACCTCACCCGGAGAACTTGAGCTTGAGCACGATCTCACACCCATCAAGATCCCACATCTCATCGAAAATCCATCACAAAATGGGCTCCATTCATCAGTCGGGGCAGAACCTCCCCCCGTCCAAAAGTGAGAGAACATGCCCTCCGGCCCCCGGAGTTCCCCTCTGCGGGGTCCGTCCAGCACTGACCCTACCAGTCGACCTCTTCACCAAAGGTATCGTCCATCGCGACGTCTACCCTGGTATCGACCCTCTCACAAAATCCAACTGCGCCGGCAAGGCAATCCTCATCACAGGTGCAAGCAGAGGCTTCGGCCGCGCCATTTCCACCGGCTATGCCCTGGCCGGGGCATCCCGCATCGCCATCGCCGCCCGATCCGATCTCACCGATACAGCAGCATGCATCCTCTCAGCGGCCAACAGCGCCAACCGCCCAAAGCCAGAGATTCTTCAACTTTCCATGGACGTGGCCAATGCCGCTAGTGTCCGCTCTGCCGCTGCCGAGATCGAGGCCGCCTGGGGTCGTCTGGACATTGTCGTCTCCAACGCGGGGTACATGGCCAGCTTTGCGCTGATGCTTGATGGGGATGATGACGAGTACAGAAAGGCATGGGACATTAACTTTTGGGGCACTTACAATGTCAGCAAGGCCTTTCTGCCGCTGATGCTCCGGGGCGGTGACAAGACTATCATCACCATCTCGTCTATTGCTGCGCACTTCGCCGGTGTTGGTGGCGGGTCGTACCATATCTCCAAGATGGCTTTGGCACGACTGACGGAGCAGATTCATGAGGAGTACAAGGATGAGGTAAGAAGACTGTCTGCACCTTGACAAGGGTGACTTGACTGCTAAGTTGATTTGGTTTACAGGGCGTTTTGGCGTACTCCGTGCATCCTGGAGGGACACCCACCGAGCTGTCTGACAAGTTGCCTGACATATTCAAGTGTAAGTATTGTGTCTTGGCTGAGGATTTACGGGCCTGTACTGACATTGTCAGTCCGCATGACCGATACTCCAGAGCTGGCCGGGCACTCACTCCCATTCCTCACCACCCAGCGTCTGGAGTGGCTTGGCGGTCGATGGATCAGCTGCAAGTGGGATCTCCCCGAACTGCTCACCATGGAGAAACATGTCGTTGAGGAAAACTTGCTCAAGTTCAGATGCACGGGCTTCTAAGTCGCATGGCTATGGGTCGGATCTCGTCTCAGACTCAATCGAGTAATTCTTGCCCAACGGCATTGATACCAGTTGAAATGCTAGCATCTAAGCAAACCACTGGCATCTGATCTGGCACCAGAGTCCTAGGCATCGCCCATCCATAGAGGCTTTGCAATGTTGTGCGAGAATTTCAAGGTGATCATGGGTGCACGAACTTCCGGGTGTACTCCCGTATTCGACGTGTCCTCCAGCTCCATCGTGACCTGCATCGTCTTCCCCTCCCATGAAGTGCTGGCCATCGCCACGATGCCAGTCTTGGCTTTCGCTTGCCGTAGTGCCTTCTTGGCCCATTCTCGAAGCTGCCATGCCGGGGTTCGCACTAGCATATGACTATCGACCTCCTCTACTCCTCCTGGGGTCCATTGTACAAGATCGAGACATACCCAGGGGAGCCAGCCATCAGACGTGCCGGAGCTGGGCCACTTTGGGTTTGGAAAATATATTCCACACCGGAGAGATAAAGAGTCCATTCGTGGTTCATCCTGGGCAATGAAATTGCTAGCTAGCAATAGTTCGAAGACAGCAGCCACCTGGCCCGTGTTGATGGGATGATGCAAACTACAAGTACGAATAAGGCGTACACTTTCGGGGCTCGAGTCGGCCACGGAAAGCTGCGGCGGTTCCAGGTCATATATGCAGTGGGTTGTAGCTGGCCATCTCTTCCTGATAGCGTGCGTATCAAGAGGTCGGGTTGTTGGGTACTTGGCTGCTGTGAAGTCGGTGACCTGAGCGCCAAAGTGCATACCCAACACCTTGACCAAAGCCAAGTTCTCGCCGACGGCAAGCGTGTTCCACGAGCAGTACTGATATGGCCCCGAGATATTTCTCTGGACATACATCATGCGCTCGTTGGAACCAGAGCTCTTTTCGCCCGAGCCTTCCGGGCTGGTTCCACCCACTGGATTCAGGGGGAGTTTCTGAAATCGGCGTGTGCCGAAACTGCGTTCAGTCATGTTACCGACTGTGGCAATGCGTGTAAACCTGCGCTCACGAGAAATACCCATGACGAGGATTGACACGTAATTTGGGCCCTGCAGATTCAAGCAATTGAGTTCCATCTCGTACATGGCAGTGTTGTCCATCCCGTTGAGTGGGACTGAAAATGGAAACACAAGCGTGTAGGTCGCAACGTCAAGGCCCATCCCTCGTTGCGTCATGTTTGAGGGGAGGCGGCCAGCACTGTCCCGATGTCTCCAGTGTACGACATCGCCGGAGAAGCGGAAATCAGCTGGAGACTCCGCAAATACACCTGACTGTGCCCATGCCCGAGGATCGTCCTCCGTCACGGACCAGGCGAGTAAAGAGTGATCTTCCACTTCGTTCCAGATCTCCTCCTGCAGTCGGCGGAAAGCTTTCTTGCCCTCGCCATACAGCAGTGGCATGTTGATATCAAAAATGCCCATCAGGCAGTAGGCGACATCTTCATCTCGCGTGCACTGCCTGCTGGCAGCCCAGCTCATCCTTTTGGCTACGCTGGCCTCGGACAAGTCTCTTTCGTGGCGAAGATATTCTTCTTCGATTCCAGTGACTGAAGAAATAAAGTAGGTGAGGGTGTTGATCTGCTGGAGCCTGACCCAGCCTCTTGAGAAGAAGAGGATCACGGTTGGGGCCAGAAGCTCCTGCAGACACCAGCCCCTTTCGAACCAGCGGCACTGAGCCAATGTATCGTGGGCAACACCGTGACGAGCAAAAACGTCGTCCAAGTCGGCGAGGTAGACGTAGCAGACTGCGGACTGCTGATACCATCGGAACATGGAATTGATGGACTCGCTGAGTTCTGAGCTGCTGGACTTGTCGATGCAGCAGGTGTCCACCCACGCCCAGTCCAGCCCTGCCAGTTGCGCTTCCTGGCATGTGTATTCGATTTTGCGAAAGCCAGTCTTTAGCTTCGTGGCGGGATCGCGAGCCTTCATTTCAGGGAAGGTGACTTCTCCGTCTCCCCAAGTGTGTGAGAGGATGGCGTACCGAGGTTGATGATCAGTAACAAAATCATGCAGCTCGTAAGTAATGACGTTGATAAGACGCATGATAGGCTTTAGTTAGGAATACGAGCTTTGTTAAGGAGTATTTGACCACGGAAGACGCGAATTTATTACGCAGGAAGAGACGTTCGAGGGAGAAACACCAGAGGGGAAAGTGCGTATAAAAATACCTCATCATAATATCAACAAGCTGCAGCCAAGATCAAAGGCGGGGAAAGTGCGACTATGTAGTGTAGTATCAGAAACATGTGGCAACCTCGCTGCATATTGTTAGTTTCTTATTGTGAGGAACACTGTCAGCACATTGTGCTGCGCGGCGAGAGTTTGATAGGTTGACGAGGTCGGGCAGGAAGCAGGAACGCAAGGTCGGGTAGGAACACAATGTTGAGCCAGTTGACAAGATCGAGCTGTTGACGAGGTCGAGCAAAATCGCTGGCTTATCTTCTTGACTGACTAGAGTGAGTGAAGCTGAGCAGAGGTTTGGCCTTGTTGAACTGGATTTTAGATTGTTCTAGAGAGAACTCTTACTCTATTTGTGTTCCGAACGCCTGCTTTGCAAATTCCAGACCCAGGATAGCGTTGCGCTTTATTGGGTATGCTCGCTTGGTAGCCTCCAAGCCCGAGCAGCTGACACGACTACTGCCTCCGCTTCCTGGAGACCAGCCCTTCGGAACGGCCCATGTCAACGGACGACCAGTCGACCGTCTCCGCATCGTGGAGGACGACGTCGACATCACTCGCGACATCCAGAGCGGAAACCTCCTCGCGCACAGCTTGAGGCGGATCTGTCTCAAAGACGGCCTGCAAATCATTGTGCGGCAACAGGCCGCCGCCCATGTTCCAGCGGCCTTGGCGGGCCTCGCCAGAAGCAAATAGGGCCCAGGAGCGACGACGTTCGTACAGGCCAATGGCGAGGAGAATGGGATGGTTGAGGATGCGGACGAGGGTGACGTGGACATGGTGGAAAGTGCGGTCGGAGACGGCGAGCTTGAGGGGTAGTAGGAAGAGGAGGGCGAGGATGTTGAATGGCGGCGGGTAGGCGAAGATGGCGTCGCTCTTGACGCCGGCAAAGGTGACGACGGCGCGACGGAAATGAACCTCTGCCGTCTCGTGGGCGATAATCTTGGAAAAGGTATTGGTGAGCATGGCCACCAGGACAGTAAGGAAAAGGGTATTGCCGAGGAAGGCGAAGCCGATCATGAGCGCTGGGCCCAGCACGACGTGGAAGTGCACCGACTCTTCTATGCCAGTGCCATCGAGACCGAACCAGATCCAGAGCAGCCACTTGCCAATAGTGGCCCATGATGGAGCGTGATCGGTGCCGTCGGTGGTGATCATCCACTGCAAGGCGACGATGAATCCGGCAAAGCACCACATAGCGACAAAGGTGAGCATCATGAAATCCTTCATCATGGCGTGTAGCGAGATGAAGAGGATGCTGTCGGGCATGAGGTTGAAGGCGACGCGGGTGGTCAAGATGGGTGCAGCGGCGCAGAGGACGTTGAGGCCGAGGCCGTCGTGGAACTTGCCGACAGTAAGGTCGAAGACACGGGCGATGAGGTAGACGCCAAAGATGGAGGTAAAAGTCATGTCGAGGAAGGACCAGAGGCTTTGGGAATGTAGGTCGTAGCCGTGCTCGATGATGTCGGCAAAGACCTCGACTACCCAGCCGGTGGTGTAGACGATGAAACCGATCTCGTACATGGCGAGGTTGTCGCTGTTGCGGTGGGCGAGGGTGAGGACGTAAAGGGCGACGAGGACGAGGAACTCTGCGATGCCGATGAAGTTGCGCAGACGGGGGACGATGAGACGGCGGTGGTTAAGGAGTGGTGCGCGGGTGGGATCGTAAAGGGTGACAGGCTGATGAACGTAGTGATCCGGCAGGATATCAACGACGGAATTAGGTGTGTAAACAATTCGCCCGTGATAAACAGCCTCTACAACGCGCTGACACCCCGTCGAGCTGATGAAGGTCTTTGCCTCGGACAAGATCGCCAATTCGAGAGCTGTGACTTTCCGCTCGTAGCCGCCGCGCTGATGAAAAGGCCAGCGAAAGCGGCGTCGAGGCCGCTCGACGTGGATAGGTGCGCCTTGGAAGGGGTCAAAGCCGTCGACGAGGACCGTAGCTAGGGTAGGGAGGCCGGACATGCCGGGGTTGTCTTCGTGGAAGCGGCGGAGGACGCGAGCGGCGACGAGCTCGCAGAGGGTGGCGCGGGCGATATTGACGCTTTGGTGGACCATTGTGCCTCTTTCGCGGAGGAATTGAACGCGGTTCGCCATGAGGCAGTAGACTGGGGGGTTAGGAGGTGAAGTGAGTGAGAGAGGGGGAGGGGACATACCGATTGAGATGTCGTCAGGGTTGTAGAGGCGCTGGACGAGGGGGCGGATGACCATGGTGATCATTCGGGGACTGGTGAGGTGGTCGGTTGTGTATGGTTCATCTATGGCGGTCCGCGACGTGTTGGCAAGCGGATCTTTGAGATGGAGGTGAGTTGTGAACTGGTCTCACTTACCGATGCTCGTGAGGATGAGCAATCTCACGCTGAGGGGGTCAGTTGAGGTGCAGAGCGGTGAAGTGGCAGGGTGTCGTCACCGATGAATGTTTTCAAAGACGGCAAGGGTCGGCGGCGGTGGATTGGCGTTGTGGCTGCCGACATCGTCGAGGCAGAGCCCCGTCTCGTGGTCGTCGGCATCGAGGTGGTCTGGATTTCGGCTTCCGTGTCTGTCACTGTGTCTGCTTCGTCGATTGCTGTGCCTGTCCTCCCTCGAATGGGCCGAGGACCCTGATGAGGCGGACATTCTGTGGGGTGTGCTTCCTCAATCAATCGCGTCGCTGTCGTCGATGGTTCCTTGTAGTCGTCGCTGGTGAGGTT
Organism: Plectosphaerella plurivora; assembly: GCA_020726575.1. Lineage (NCBI taxonomy): Eukaryota > Fungi > Ascomycota > Sordariomycetes > Glomerellales > Plectosphaerellaceae > Plectosphaerella > Plectosphaerella plurivora. The sequence continues at coordinate 413,728 of JAGSXJ010000025.1, read as the reverse complement.
GAATGTCAAGTTGAAGCGTGGCAGAAAATCCCGTCCCGAGATGGCCGGCATTTGTCATGTCCCGTCCCGTCAGGGGCACGAGACCGTGTCGCGACAGGCGGGGCTAGGCCTCCAGAACACTGAGCACAGCCTGGGGAGATGATGGGTCTCGGGATGGATGCGGGCCACTAGAATCACGACGGCCTCGTAATAATAAGCGAGAGCGAAGGAATGGGAACGCGGCCGTGTGGCCCGGTGCCCCCTTGTGCCAGATCGGGCGCCCAGACCCGGTGATAAATTCTAACGTAATGGGCCCCTGACGACAGGGATGCCAAGAGTAGGCCAAGAGTAGATGGGCAATTTAAGGGCCTCGCCGCCAGCTTCTCCGGAGATCTTTTGGGAGGTGAAGGGAATGACCATCAGGGTCGAACTTTTGCTCTGTGAGTCTGTTCTCATCAAAGCAAGAATCTCACATGAATCGAAACTCTTGAAATGAAGATATTCCCCGCATCGATATTCATCACCATCCCTCTTGTCGATTACTTCCCCGCCTGTCTCAGTCTGGACAACCCCTGAGACTGACTCGTCCACCCTCTCTCTGTCCAGCATAGCTCCCCCTAAACCACCCCCCTAATAATATCCGCCGCCCTCTCCGCCACAGCGTACAGCGTCGCTGTCGGGTGTCCGCTAATCTGCAGCGGGAACACGGAGCTGTCAACAACCCGAACATTCGCCGTCCCATACACCCGCAGCTCCGCGTCCACAACACCCCCCAACTCCCTCGCCATCATCGCCGCCGTGCCAAATGGATGCGCAGTCTGCAGGGCTGTTCCCAAAAGTCAGCACTCCACCACTCGAAAAGGACGAAACGACTCACCTTCTTGTCGGAAATACGCCTCGAAAACAGCATCCGGCGTGTCAGGGGGCAGCGGCGCCTGTACCACCCCCGACAGAGGCGGCGACGTGTAGAACTCGAGCAGCGCCCGCCCGGCAGCAATCATGACGTCCATGTCGCTGTCGACGAAGAAAAGTCGCGGATCAATCAGCGGATTGCCCGCATCAGCACCCTCGCCCAGATGGATCGACCCTCTTGAGAACGGGAAGGATGGCCAGAATTGAATCGCCAACCTCCCGGGCGGCACCACGACGATGGCTTCCATTACAGGCACTTTCTTGTTGAACAAGAGGTCGTGCTGCACCCGCATCACTCGCTCAACGCCTGTCGCATTTACCGTTTGACTTCCCGACTCGGCTGCCGTCGCGGCTGCCCACGCGGGAATCTGGGCACTCATTGACTCGGCCATTGCGTCGACGTCATTCTTGAAGAGCTGGTCGACGGTCAGGTAGACGTGCATCGCGTTCTGAAGGACCTCGAGGCTGGCAGGGGCACTGATGAAGACGTTTGCTGGGTCGACTAGGTTCTCGCCTACGCTCGGGAGATCAATCTTGGTCTCGATGCCGTGAGAGGCCAGGATTCTACGCTGGTCAGCAGAGGCATCTCAATGGGCGAGAGTTGCATACCTTGGGCTGCCGACGCCGGACTTTTCAAGAAGCCCTGGTGTTCGGTAGGCGCCAGCTGAGAGAATCACCTCCTTCTTCGCCTTGAGGACAGCAATCTTGTTCTTCGGCGTCAGGTACCGCACGCCATCGGCCACCAGACCTTCACACTTGACACGGCGTTTGGCCCACGTCAACTTCTCCACGGTGCCCTGGAAGATCTTGAGATTCGGCCTGTCCTCAACTGGGTGAAGGTATGCCGTCGCCGAGTCCCACCTCCTGTTCGTCGCTGGGTCGCGCGTCTGAGGGCCCATGGCGATGCCCCGATTGTCGCCGCTGTTGAGGTCCGGGTTCAGGTGCACCGAAAGGCCCTCCCAGGTATCGATGATGAGCGGCGATGTCGACGTGTTAACGAGAGCTGCCGTGTATCCGACCCTCACCGGCCCGTCGAGCCCATGATTCTCAATCTGATATGTTGCACCGGCATCGACCTGGTCCGGCGTGGGCGCGATGTACTTTTCCGACTTGATGTAATATGGGAGCAGCGCATCCCAGTTCCATCCTGGGTTGCCGAGCTCCTCCCAAGCATTGATCTCTTCCTTGCTCGCACGAATGTAGGTCATGGCTGGGACGTGTCAGCAGACAAACGGTATGGCCTGGCGATGAGCTCTCACCATTGATGGCGCTCGTTCCACCCCAAGCCCTGCCGTAGTTGAACGGCATCGAGCGGTTATTCGCCCATTTCTGAGGCGTGGTCGTGTAATTCCATGACACCGAGGTGCCCAGCGCGGCACCAAAGGCGTCGGCATCGTAGACGAGAGGGTTGTCGCGCTCGTCGCCGCCGGCTTCGATGACAGCTACTGTGACAGACGGGTCTTCCGTGAGTCTGTTGGCGATGACGAGGCCACTCGTGCCAGCGCCGACAATGACATAGTCAAACGATGACGAGGCCAGGGCCGCGCCGGCTCCAGCGAGCCAGAGAAGAGAATACGGTGCCATGGCGAACAATGCGATTGAGGATCCGTACACCTTCCTTCCACCTTGATTCCGAGTGAGAGATTACCATCTTCTTATACTTGACAGCCATGCGGTATCCATACGCCAAGTGCATCGGCTAGTCGGATTCTCGTTTACACTGCTTCTTCCTCTCGTCTTTTCGTTTGGAACATCACGACCCCTGCATCTAATCCGGGGAAGCCTCGTCAATTTTGCCACGTTAAGCCCGTTGAGTCTACTGGACTTTAACCGCGAATTTAAGCTACATCACCCGGGCCAGTGGGACAATCGCACCGGGGAGCGGCCGACGCAGGGCGATGGAGCCCTATCCACCATGCATGACCGCCGTGGTCATGCTTCCGGACTGGCTGTGGGGATCGCCCGGGTGCGTAGATGGCCATCTTCAGATCTTCCGCCATACATCCGTACGATATACGCGACATTTCGGTTTGACGGGATGACTTTTTGGTGTGGCTTGTTTGTTCGGAGTATTATTTTCATTTGTGTTCCAGTCAAGTTTGTTAACGACATGGTGTGTTTGGACTACATATTAATTGGTGCAGACCTGAGGTAAACCATGAGCTTTCAACTTCCAGTACACCTAGAAAGCTTGAGCCTCCTTTGAAAAATCAGATCTTGCAGTTCGGAATTTCGAGTAGAGAACAGGCGGCTACTTGAATAATACGAGAGCTGGGAGTGCCGTGTTAAGGACGAGACTCACTGCCATCTTGATGCTTACTCGGTCCAGACCATCGGCAGACCCCAGGTCGCCAATGATCTTCAGGACAGCAAAGTATCACTTTCGGGGGTCAAGTGTAAAATCATGGTATCATTGCTATCTGCGCTTCAAATGCAAAGTTGTCACCTAGCACGATGGCTGGGACTGCCTAGCCATGCTTTGTATCTTCTGACGTTCTCCTCAGTCTGCCGTCCTTTGAAGGCCGTCGTAGCCCGTACTGGAATCCAAGGCCCCATCCTTTCCATACATCGGCCATGGTGGTAGGTCAAGAAATGACTCAAAAGCTATGTCGGATCGAAATGCTCTGGGGGCAGGATGAATTTTCCCAGAGCGGCGCGAAGGTTGGTGCTGTGGCTGTGTCGCAGTGCGACGGGGTTTGCTTGGGCTGATGGCGCGATGTGTTTCTTTGTGTTTCGATACCCCTCGAGGAGGTTGGCTCAACAACCATCGCCTCAGAGACGGGCGGGCTCGCCAGAGGCAGGCTGACCAGAGGTCTCGGCCGTCGTGGGCGCAGAGGTGGGAGCAGGGGCTGACTGGGTGGTTCCGGCGCCCCAGAGCTTGTCCATGATGGCGTCGTTGACGGCAGAGTCGCGCTTGTTTGGGGACTCGGAGGTGGTGGTGGAAGTTAGGCGGCGGGTCTGGACGAGGCTTTGGCCAGTGATCCTGGCGGCCGAGGGGGCGCGGAGGACGCGGGAGACGGTGCGAAGGGAGGACATTTTGAAAGATATGGTGGTGGTGGCGGTGGCGGTGGTGGGATGGCTGTTTTGGTGATGATGGCTGAAGGCAAGAGAAATGTGTGAGGTCTGAGCAAGTTGCTTCATACTTCAAACCTCGACTTACATGGCTGCGCCGGCTCGAGATATAGCCTCCGCCGGGTGACGGTTCGGATGTTGACGAGGTGGGTCGGCTCGGGTGAACGGATGCTTGGCCACCGTCGGCCGGCCGCTTCTCCCCATGATGCCACGCCGGTTTACCCTATATCCCCGCGCCCCCGCGCTGCCTGTACCCTGCGCCGGTAAGGTCTGTGCATCTTGGCTCTACATCGTGCGATGGCTGGTTGGCCAGCTGCCTTTGAGTCGTATGTTTGGCCGCTGTTCAGGGAGATGATTGTACTGTTGAAGGCATCCCGTCCTCCGGTGTGGTGCCATCGGCTGTTGAACAAATCGCTCGCAGTGCGGGGCAATAGGCGGGAGGTCCGGGGACTGGGGTCCGGATCTTGGAAGAGGCAGGCAGGAGGTCGTACGATGGGTTGCTGGGTCCGATGATCGGCCAAATGGAAGAAGCGCGTGGGAGAGGCACCTGGGAATGGTTGTCTCAGATCGCGCATGGAGGGACCTCCGTCTTCAAACCCCGCCGGTGACGGAACGGCATTCGGTGTCTAGAAGTAGGACCCGAGTCTCCTATCCAACGACATCTCCGTTTCGCTCCAGGCAATGCTCACAACAGATGTGGCTCCAGCCCTGATCCCAAGGTGCAAAGTCTATCAAAATGAGTCTTTTGTTGGTCTTTCTCCTTCTTTCCCTCAGTTGAGCCATGCCGCTGCCCTCGGACAGAGTTGGCGTCGATGGAAGTCAGGGGAAATCCATCGCCCGGGTGCCTGTTGAAGCCACCCAGGGGGCGTTGACATGGGGGACTCAACTCACCAGGCACCCATATGAGCAAATTGTTTTTCCTGTCAGTGAAGCAAGATGGCTTGTCTGGTTCTTAAAGTGGTCAGCCAACACCAGCCATGTGTGAAGCCATTGAAAGTAGGTTTGCTCATTCGAAGGCAAGATGTCATGCGGGCAAAGCCAGACCAAGTCAGTTGCAGTGATCACAGCTGACGGCAAAAACTCCCAACCAAGTCTTCTCATTGACTCGAAGTGGGATCATTGACAAGATCGAGGTGAAAGAAAATTCGAGTCTGCGTCATGTACGCGGAATGAGCAACCCAGAGTCACATTTCGAGTCTCCAACTCCCGAATCAGTCTGTCGCCGGTAGTCGAGACTGAGCATCCGACCGAGACTAAGTCCGGTGAGATAAAATTAGAATTAGGCAGATGGATAGTGGCGCATTAAATCCATATTGACTTCGACGTTCAAGTCGTGGCTCCATGTCACGAACTCTGGCTGGCGTCGGTGGCTGGCATTAACTGCTCAACAGCCACGAGAGCCACCAACTTTACTCCCACCACATGGCCAAACCTGGATAGATGCCTCGAAAATCTGTTGCAGTCATCCATCGCCATGTCAAATTTGTCTATTTAAGAGCCGGCTGTCCCCCCAGCACTGCTTTCTTCTCTCACCTCATCTCACACACATCTCCATCGTTCTTGCCAAACTCTTGCTACCACACATCTTCACAGCATTGAGCGTTCTTGCCATTACGATCTTCCACTACAGGCCATTCATCTTCAGCGAGCAAAGCCGCTTACTCGTTTCTCCCATCATCATGTCTTCCTTCACTCCCCGCATTCCCACCGGCTCTGTCCGCCCGAAGTCCTCCAACTGGGTCGAGGGAGACATTGCCTACCTCAAGGACCTTGCATACTACACCTGGGACGAGTACGACCAGATTACCCTGAAGACCGGCAACAAGATCCCCGAGGGTGCTTCCAACCATCCCGTCATCATCCTCAAGAAGGGCAAGCGTACCAACATGGGCCAGTTCTACCTCGTCACCACCGTCTCGGCCTACTCATCCAGCTACGATAACGGATACCTCGCACCCTGGAAGCAGGGCGTCCACTCCTCAAAGACTCCTAAGGACTTCCGCTCGTTCGCTGGCTCCGAGCTCTACCAGCCCGGTTGCAAGGCTGCGCTTCAGCTCAAGCCTGGCCAGTCGATGCCCAAGCCCAAGACTTCCTGGGTCTACGCACAGCACGCCTACGTCGTGCCCGAGTACCTCCTCGGTGCTTTCAACAAGTCCCCATACCAGCTCGAGATGAAGACGGAGAGCCTGGTCGACCTTAATTCCCACATGAAGCAATCTTGCTCCCACTTCCAGAAGAAGCTGGTAGACCACCGCATCTCCGTCCCGGCCCCTGTCGCCATCACGCCTAGCCCCAAGGTTGTTGCACCGGCCTCGACAAAGGCTCTCTCTTGGGCTGCCGCCCCCATTAAGCCGACTTCCCCAAAGGTCGCCGCTTCCGCTCCTCTCCCCAAAAAGATCACAGTGGCCATCCAGGCCAAGACCGGTTCTTGCCGCAAAGCCGCAGGCGGAATCAACACTTTCAAGAAGATGTCCAGGGCTACGGTCGCCTGCCAGAAGCAGCGACGCCACAAAGCAAACTTGAACACATTAAAAAAAAAGATATTCAGCGGTGCACCTGCTTGCGACGTGCACCCCATACCACTCTTCAATCCTTCAAAGCAATCAATCATCCAAAATCTACACCGTTTAAGCGACACAATCTCTTCATCTGTTCGCATCGGAGGTCATTACCACCACGTCTCAAGAACCAAGTGCTGGAACTTCAAGACTGGCCTCCTACAAGTCCCCTCAACAATCACATCGGAGGAAGACTGGAGCAGCATACAGCATACAGCCTACATACACCATACATACTACTGGCATATGCTCACATAACGAGCCTTTTGAATACATACAAGCCACTTGCGCTCCTACCTGATCACTTGCTTCCGTGACGTGCATGATGATTGTGACGAACTTTCGTGACTTGGTGTCGATGACGCATCTCAATCAAGCAACGAGTCGACACTTCGTCCTCGCACCCAGACACCTGTGACAAATCGTCATGCAAGATAATGTATTCAAGTTCTAAACACTTTTGTATCATGCGTCTAAATGCTAGATGCCGCAAACCATGCTTTAAAACGACAATATGCTTCATTCACTTCATGAGTCATTTGGTAGCCTCGTCCAGTCCTCGGGCCTGCTCAAGCCTTGGTGTACTCGGATGACTGCCTCCACGCCTCGCCGTACTTCATGACAAAGGCAGGGATTGGCGCCAGTGCCAGAGAGAGCGCGGCGAGAACAGTGAATCCCCAGCCGTAGCCAAAGTTCTCCTTGAGAGGCCCCGTCGCTAGGGGCAAAAAGGTGCCCATCAGACAGCGTGTGACGATAATGCCCGTCATGGCGGATGCCGAGTAGAGACCGCACGCGTCGACGACGTATGCTGACAGCGGGACCGTGGCCAGCATGAGTGTGAATCCGAGGAAGGCAACGGAGAGAAGCAGCAGCGGGACGGGCAAGGCAAGCTCAGCGGTCCAGCCGTAGGCAAAGACGGCAATGGGCATTGTGAAGGCGCCGATGATGGCAAGGGGGAGACGATACTCGGGCTTGCCATTGGCCTTGGAGTCGCCGCGCAGCTGGATGAAAATCTTGTCGAGCAGGCGATTGCAGACTATGACGCTGCAGAAAGAGCCGATGCTGAAGGAGAAGAAGGCCAGACCGGTCTGCGCGGGGGTAAAGCCGTAGACGTCCTGCAGGATGTCGGGGAGGGTGACCGACATGGTGTAGAAGTACGAGAAGAGCACTGAACCGAAGAGGGACATGAGGAGCAGGACGCTGGAGCCAAAGAGGACGGCAAAGGGCCGCGTGATGGAGTGCAGCAACTTGTTGAGGTTGCGGTGCTCGGTGTGGTGCGAGTCGTGCTTGGAATCGGCGCCGTCACCGGCCTCGAGGCGCATCTTGGCGGCCCGGCGGCGGAGGATAGCCATCTTGTACGTCTCCCGGAAGCAAGTGAGAAACAGGATCTCGCAAGCGGTGGCGAGACCGGCGGCGATGAAGAGAACCTGACGCCATCCCAGGGTCTGGGCGATAGCACCGGAAATTGCAGGGCCGACAGCGCCGCCGATGAGGGGCGCGAGCATGATGAGGCTCATGGCCGAGCCGCGCTCGTCAGACTCGAACATGTCGCCGAGAATGGCGGGGTTGAGGACGTTGGAAGCGACGGCAAGACCTGTCAGGGCCCTGGCGGCGATGAACATCGGGGTGCTCTGGCTGATGGCAGCGAGGAGCGTGGCGGCGATGAAGAGGACGTTGGCGGCGTTCATGACGGGGTATCGGCCGAAGACTTCGGACAGCGGTGCGATCAGGAGAGGGCCAGCGGCTTCACCCAGCTCCCAGATTGTCACGAGCAGTGCCGTGGCGGGTGAGCTGCCGCTGCCATGGTCGAGGTCATCGGCAATAGTGCCAGCCACCGGGACGACAGAGATGCAGGTGAATGTGCTGTGACGGCTGTCAGTGTCTCACTCACGCGACACACGGGGGAGGGAATCTGAATCTGGAGACTCACACAGTGAAGGCCATGCATGCCAACAGCAAGACAATGGCCCACTTGAACGCCGTGGGCCACTCCCGCGGGTTCTCGTCATCGCCCTCGGGGTCAAAGTCGAGGATGACCTCGGTGTGACGGACACCTCCATCCTCGAGGTCCTCAAGCGCAGGCCGCAGCAAGGGCTGTTCCTCAGCAAAGGCCATGACGAAGTCTCGGATCGGTCGGGCGGCGGGGTATGGGAGGAGGAATACGGGGCCCCGAAAGGATTCCACTTTGCACAAACACGCGGAGGACGTGGACGTGGAGTCGGACTTGAAGGTGTAACTAATCGATCAGAGAGACGTGAAGGGGGGTCGATCGAACTTTTTTTTTCATCCGAGTCTGGGGGCGAATCTGGTTAGCTAATCACGCTCTGCGAGCACGCCCTGCAGTCTGCAAATGTCGTGAGAGGCGCTGCATTAGCGCGCCACTAGCCAAGACGGCAGCTAACTCGACTGGGTAATCCCCCAAGAGGCCTGGAAGGACCCCTCAATCACCCCTGTAATCGTGGGCTTCAGTGGACAGGGGCCTGGAAGACTCCAAACTGAGCCCCCGACGTCGTCAATCATCCATCATGATGACCTGCCACGATGAGATGTGAAGTAGAGGCATCTCAGGACTATCATCACCATCAACTTTGGAAACCATGCTCAAGTCCAATCTGAGTAAACATTATGATTTGATTTTAAAGACCATTAGTTCTAATCCCGACTCCCTCTCCATGCTGCCCATGCCCATGAGCCACCATGTTGAAAAACGCCGGATTTTCCCAAAAACTCCCAAGCACAACCTATCAATGAACGCCGGCTTCTATCTGAAGCATAGTGGATGCTGTTCTAGCCGTTTTCTGGTCCCGGTGGTGAGCGCAGCAAATAGAGCGAGCGATGCTGCGTAGGACAGTGTGCAGTAATGTGTAAAAGTCGTGTCCGGTCTGGTCAGAGTGGCACCAGGGTCTAGCGGGCTGCCGTACCAGCTCTCCCTCGGCCTATTTTTCGTGACGCTTATTTGCCAGTCTTCTTCTTGTTGAAGTCCTTGGGGACGTTCTCCTTGGGGTGGGTGTTCTTGGACCACTTGGGAGACTTGGAGGCCGGCGTGGGGACGGGCTTGACGGCCGCGGGGACGACCTCGGGCTTGGCGACGAGGGGCTTCTTCTTGCCCTTCTTGGCCGGCGCGGTGGTGGTAGCGGCGGCAGGGGCCCTCTCAACGACGTTGGCAACTTGGTTGGTGGTGCCGGTGGCGGGGAGGGCGACGACGGCGGTGGTCGCCGAGAGGATGGCGAAGACGAAGGAGAACTTCATGGTGACTGAGGTGAGGAAGGGATGTGGTGGTGTTTTGATATGAGGCTTCTGTCTTGGAGATGTTGCAGCAGTAGAGTGAACAGCTGTGGTGTTGCAGGCTGATGATCGAAAGCAGCCAAGAGGACGAACACGGCGACACCTCTTTTATACGAATCTCTCCTTCTTTCTTCTCGCCTCCTCGCCTCCTCGACCCATAGACCTGGGCCGGACCTTCGGCACGCTAGACAGCTCAGCTACCCGCTCTGGCCCATCCCAACTTGGACCTCCGGCGCGAGTTCAGGCGGTCCAGATCAGACATCCTCCCGCCGCCGCTGCCTGGGACCACCGTCCAGGGCCGGGACCTCAACAAGGAGAGGCAGTAGTGTCGGCAGGTTTCTTTCCCCACGCCCTCTGGGGATGTGTGGGTGGTCTGGCCCGGCACGATGTCCTTTGTTGTCTGAGCGGGCCCCCTCCTCGCGGCCAGGCGGCCAGCGGCTCAGCTGTATGCACGCCTCGTCCGGGAACCTATTTGCGTCTAGCCTCTAGTATTTCCCCTAGCGCAGGCCGCTTCCGGTCGATCTACGCCGCCCGATCAGCAGCACTTGAAGGGGGCTCTGACCGCCAGAACCAAGGGGTCCTCGGATGAATCCGCCCCATCTCCCCTGAGGCGTGAGGCTCGGTCGTACGGTTTCTCGTACCTGGCCGACGAATCTAGATTGACACCATTGGCGTGACTAGTCGCAGCGCGCATTAGCTCCGCGGGCGGGCAGGCGAAAATGCGAGTTGCGCTGGCTGGCTTTCAGCTCCGAGACCTGGCGGGCACTGTCGCCAGTCGCCAGCGGTCTTGCGCTTCCCGCCGGCCGTTTCAGGGGCAGGCACTCGAGAGGAAAATCCGAAGGGCCAACCGCTGCCCCCTTTTCTGCCACGCGTTGCTTACGGTTGAGGATCTCGTATTGCGGATGGGTGATGGGTCCTCTCACCACTGTTTCTCCAGAACTGGTGGGTGGGTGGATTTGGATGTGTCGAGTCGGTCCTCGGCCGCAGCGACGATTACTTCCACGACCGGCGGATCGACGCGTCTTGGCCTTGCCGGCTTCTCCAGGTTTCCTTTGTTCGAAGGCCTCCACGACTTGAAGTCTAAGACAGTCCCCGCGGAAGGGCCAGGCCTTCAGCCTCCGGATGGGGAAGGGGAAGAACAAATGACAAACTCCACCCCCGGGTCTTGGTCTTGCCTCTGACGGGAAGGGAAACTGGAGTCCGTCCCATCGTGCGAGCCCAGCGAGCTCAGCTACCGGCCGGCAGGGCGGAACCCGCTGCGTCGTGTTCATCTCCACATCCCGACGCCGTCCGAGGCCTGGAAGCTCCTCCGCTTTGTTTCCCACGCCATGTCTTGCGTGAGTAGTGGAAGAAACAAAGAGGTCGAATGTTCCGCTGGACCTGAGCCCCGAGGAGGAGAGACAGGGGTCCTGGGCGCACGCCGCGTGGATCGAGTGACACGGTGACAACGACAGGGACAGCTTGAGGATGAAAACTCGGGTTGACATGCAGGTCTTCGTGTTCTTTTTGCTTGGTGGAATCGGAGTTGGGATGCGGGGAGCTGGAAGATGGGGTGAGACCTCGTATCCACGTGCTGATGGGCTAGGTGCGCTGGCATCAAGTGGAGGTGAGCTTTCCCTCTTGCATGTGAGCATGGATGCTCCTGGAGAGATGGCTCCCGGCAGAGGAAACAAATACGGTTTATGCGCCTTGCACAAAAAACAAAAACAAAAAAAAAGCCCATCTGGTTGTCATCAGGCCCCGATGCACCCGAGTGACGCGTTGCTCTGACAGCTCCGACAGTTGTCCCATCAACAACGAGCAGACCGCTGTCGCTATCGCCATGCACCGTGCTCCGCAGTGACGCATGGCCCCAAACCGCAAGCCTGGGGCCGAACTCCGGAGGATGCATGCACCACACCCCCGGCCCTGAGGCTCAACAGCTCCTTCTCCCATGCCGTTCCATTCAACAACCATCCAACACCAGTATGAGTCGCCTTTCACCAAGATCTTACAAGCGCTCACCTGCGAAGAAGATCCAATGCGACTTCCTCTTCCATTGGGTTCATGGAGGACGTAATGCAGTCCGCCGGACTTAGAGGGGCAAACTCCGGGACACCACTCCAAAGTCCCTAGAATCCGTGGACCCTGCAGTCTGACGCTTCTCAAGATGGGGGTTTTGGTATGTTGGCTGACGTTGCCTCCGGGACCTCCATGGAAGTTCAATGATGGCCGCAACGTATAAGAATGGCTGAAGCTTGGTGACTGGAGTTCAATCAGCATCAAACCGCTTTCTTCCCCTTCTCAATCTCGCGAACGACCCAGTCCAGACAGACGCCCATCACAATGGCAGCCGCGAACACTCAGCCCTACAATCTGCCTTCAGACGCAGTGTGGTTCAGTATGTTCAGATCATTCGGCCCCATCTCGCCCTTGACTGACACTCACAGTCTCCGGATGCTCCTCTGGAATCGGCCAGGCTCTGGCCCAGCACATTGCCAAAACCTCCAACCGGGTGGTGGCAACTGCTCGCAACCCAGCCGCCCTTTCTGAGACTCCCGACAGCGACAACGTCCTCAAGCTTCAACTTGACGTCACATCCATCCCGTCTATCGACGCAGCCATCAAGGCCACCCTGGACAAATGGGGTCGCATCGACATTGTCGTCAACAACGCCGGGTACTCAGTCGCCGGCGAGGCTGAGGGTACTGGCGATGCAGAGGCTCGCGCCATGATGGACACCAACTTCTGGGGCATGGTGGATATTAGCAAGCGCGCCATCGGCATCATGAGGGATGAGAACCCCAAGACGGGCCAGCAAGGAGGCGTCATATTCCAGATCAGCTCTGTCGGTGGTTGGGGCGGTTTCCCTGCGCAGTCCTTCTACCACGCCAGCAAATTCGCCATGGAGGGTTGGACCGAAGCTGTGGCCAAGGAAGTCCCGAGCGCCTGGAACAGTAAGTCAAGCAAGTCCCCATGGTAGTAGAATGTTTGCTCACCCCCTCCAGTCCACTTCTCCATCATGGAGCCCGGCGGCGTGAAGACCAACTACGCAACCACATCGATCAAGTACACCGAGTCTCGACACCCGGCTTACCAAGACCCCAGCTTCCCGGCGAGCGTGATGTTGAGATACCTCGCGAGCAACGTGGGTAGGGAGAATTGGGCAGAACCGGCGGATCTTGCGGCGACCATGTACGCCCTCGCAAGCGCCGGCAAGAGACTGCCCATCCGACTGCCTCTGGGTCCAGACGCTTGGGGCCTGGTGAGCGCGGATATCGAAGGCGTAAGAAAAGACCTGGACGAGTTCAAAGATATCAGCCTCAGCATCGGAGATGCCAAGCAGCTGGAATCAGCCAGTTTCTTGCTGTAATGGCGGCATGTCCGAAAGATAGGAGTTCAGAAAACGGGCGTTATCTCTCAACATCAGGTGTAAAACACTTCTAGCTTCACTTCATATCACGATAATTGCCTCCCCCCCGGACGCACACCGGCAGTCACCCGGGTGGCGCATCGTGCTCCGGCCCGGTGTCAAACCATGTCCGTTGCCCCCTTTCGGCCACGCCGCCGTCGGCTATCTAAAATGACGTCCCGTAGTCGCCATGTCAGATAGGCCAAGCACACCTCCCCGAAACGCAGAGCGGGCGTAGGGCCTGTCACCTTCAGCATGCTTATCTATGGTGGGCCGACGGGCGATCCTCCACCCGGGAGTTGGTCCCGGGGACAGCCAACCACGAGGCCTGGAACCCCTGGAGCTTCGGGGGTTCTTCGAGAACGTATGACTCGGGAGCAACCAGGATGGGGAGAGGTTGTTATCAGAAATGTAACGTCCTTGCACCGAGGGGATGGGAAGGGGGGGGGATGTTCATAAATGCAGGCTGGCCCCGGGGAAGGGAAGTTGTTTGGTCGCATCATCTGTTGTTTTATCAACTTCGACAAACACCATGACGACACCTATGGTTGACGAAAAGGCCAGCGGCTTTGATCGCCCCAACAGCGCCAGCTCGACCGGCGTCGCTGTTGCTGACGTGCCTGCCGAGAATGGCATCAAGGAGCACTATGGCGAGACGCAGCGTGGACTTAGCCCCAGGCACGTTCAATTGATGGCTATTGGAGGATCAATTGGTGTCGGCATCTGGGTGCGTCAAGTTCGCCAACTCCAGGAGAAGCCTTTGCTAACTTTACACTGTCCAGGTCGGTATCGGAAGCGTCCTCGTCCGCGCTGGACCTCTGTCATTGGTCCTCGGCTACCTCTTCTGGGGTTTCCTGTTCGTGTGGCCACTGCAGCTGGCCGTGGCCGAGATGATTGCGTACCTCCCGATTCGTGGAACCATCTTTGAACTGGCAGCTCGCTATGTCGACCCTGCGCTCGGATTCGCCATGGGTTGGACGTACTGTAAGTGGTCCGAGTCTCTGCCTCTTGACTCTCTCTGACATATCCCAGTCTTTGCTGGCTTTATGCTTCTATGCACCGAATATTCCGCCGTCGCAACACTGATGCAGTACTGGGTCACCGATGTCAACCCCGCCGCCTGGTAAGAACTCCTCCCCCAAGCCTCCGAAGCCTATCTAACAACCCAGGGTCGCCATGGCAATGATAGTCTGCATCCTCCTCAACGTCGTCGCCGTCAAATTCTACGGCGAATCCGAATTCTTCATGTCCTCCACCAAGGTCTTCCTCCTCATCTTCCTCGTCATGATCACCATCGTCACCATGAGCGGCGGCAACCCACAGAAAGATGCCTACGGATTCCGCAACTGGCAGACCTCCGCCGTCATGCACCCCTACGTCGAAGACGGCGCCGCCGGCCGCTTCCTCGGCTGGTGGAGCGTCGTGTTGTATGCGGCGTTCACGCTCGCCGGACCGGATTTGATCGTTATTGCGGCTGGAGAGATTCGGAACCCGAGGCACGTCATTCCCAGGGTGGCCAAGCTCATCTTCTACCGTATCATTGCGTTTTACGTGGTGGGCGTCTTGTGCGTTGGCATCATCTGCAGCTCGAGGGATGAGAACCTCCGTGCTGCGATTGAGGAGGGCAAGGTCGGTGCTGGAGCCAGTCCCTGGGTGGTGGGCATCAGCAACCTGGGCATCTCCGGTCTGCCCGACTTTATCAACGCTCTGATCCTCCTGTCGGCTTGGTCGTGCGGCAACGCCTTCCTCTACGCCTCCTCGAGGACTCTCTATGGTCTGGCCAGAGGTAAGGTTCCCCCCCAAAAGATACTCCTAAGCTTCCAATGCTGACCAGTACAGACCACCAAGCGCCCAAGATCTTCCTCAAGTGCACAAAGCAGGGTGTGCCAATCTACGCCGTCGGCTTCGTGTCCTGCCTGTCCTGCATCACCTTCCTCGTCTCGTCCAACTCGGCCATCGACGTCTTCTACTGGTTCGTCGATCTGACGACAACGGCTCTCATCACCACCTACACCATGATGCTCATCGTCTTCTTCGGCTGGTACCGCGCATGCAAGGCCCAGGGCTTCGACCGGAACACTCTCCCCTACAAAGCCCCCGGCGCGCCCTACACCACCGCCGTCGCCCTGTGCCTTGGTGTCATTGCGCTTATCTTCGTTGGCTTCGACGTCTTTAGCCCGTTCAGCGTGCGCGGATTCGTCACCGCTTACTTTGCGGTCGCGTTCGGCATTTCCACCTTCGTCTTCTGGAAGATCTTCAAGCGCACCAAGTTTGTCAAGCCGGCCGAAGCCGATCTCTACAGTGGTCTTGCCGAGGTGAACGCGGAGTGCGCGCAATGGGAAGAGGGTGGCATTGAGGAGAAGGAGAAGGAGAGGCTTGCTCAGATGAATGTGGTGAGGAGGACTTGGGAGAGGATTTGGTAAGCGATATGCGAGTGCTACTGATCCTCGAAGTGCTGAGCTCCCCGAGCTTCCCTTTTGAGTTCAATTTCGTCCAAGAATATAGACGTTCCAAGCCCCAACACGCTGAGCCCTGTCATGGCGTAAAAGATGGCCCGAAAGGCGTCGAGGTAGACCTGTGAGACTTGGTCAAGGGTTGTGGCGGAGACCTTTAATGATCGCATCTCGCCGATAAAGTTGACAGCGTTGGAGGCATCGTTCAGCGGGGTCAGCGCGCCTGTCAAGGGTGCAGTGACACCAGCGAGAGACGTTGAGAAGACGGTGTTGAAGATCGGCGCGGAAATGGCCAGGCCGATGAGCGCCCCAAACAAGCGAATCGTGAGGAAATTGGCAGTCGCCAGATCCTCGTCGTCGACGCGTTTGACGCTCGCCTGCACGGGGAGCATCGTCAGGCGGAGGAGCGCGACACCCTGGCCCCAAAGGATAGGAAGCCCATAGAGCATGGACGGCGGTGATCCAACACTAAAGAGCGCCAGCAAGCCAGTTCCCAGCGCGGTAATGACCCACGAAAGCCTCAAAAGCCACACGTAGCCCCCGAAGAACGGGACCAGCATCATGGATACCACAGTGGCCACGACGCTGATGATAACGGTAGGCAGGAGGAAGACAGCCGACGCAATGGCAGTCTCGAGCCCGACAGCCTGGTAGAACAAGGGCAGGTACTGCAGCAGAGAAATGAGAACCATGCCGTGGATGAAGCCGCCCATCAGCGCCATATTCCCCGTCTTGGTCTGGAAGAGTCGATGGGGAATAATTGGCATCGGCGGTCTGGCCTCGTAAGCGGCAAAAACCACCAGCATGGCGGCGCCCAGAAACAAAGGAACGAGAGTTTGCCAAGACGCCCACGGGAACAGGGACCCCGCCCAGCTGATGGGAACGCAAAAGACCGTCGTCCCGATGACGACGAGAGGCATGCCAACCCAGTCGAGACGCTTCAAGTTGCCGATGAGTGTTGCACCCAGCGGCACGGGGCGTAGACGGAGGAAAAAGAACAAGAGCAGCGCTCCAGCCCCCAGAAATGGGAGGTTGATCCATCCGATCCATCTCCAGCTGGCGTATGTAGCGAAAAGCGCGCCGACAAAGGGCCCCATGATGTTGCCCACAGCCGTCGGAATGGCCATGAGGCCGAGATACTTGGATCTTTCTTCCAGGGTGGTCATGTCAGCCAGCACAATTGAGACGAGGACGTCGATGCCTCCGCCGCCAAGGCCCTGCAGCACGCGCCCGGCCACGACGGTGCGCATGTCGCGCGCTAGGGCGAAGACGATGGAGCCGGCGGCGAAGAGGGCGATTGACATGTGGAGAGGGTATTTTCTGCCAAAGGCTTGGGATATGCTGGCCCAGACGGGCTGGGTGACGAGGCCGCAGAGGGTGTAGGCGAGGTTTGCCCAGAAGGATTCCAGCGCTGAGCCTTGTAGTTCGCCGGAGACAGCCTCGGGAAGGGTCAGTTTGAGGCATGGAGTGCTGGGATGACAGGGCTTACGGGGAGAGCTATGCTGAGGCATGTCGCGTCGACGTGAAAGACGAAGAGAGTTGAAGCGAGTCCGGCAAAGGCGAGCTTGAAGGAGAGTGATTTCTGGGGCGATTGCTCTGAGGCTTGATTCGCGTCTTCAATTGAGCGTGCATTCGTCCCAGGGTTCTTGTCGCGTTGAGCCAGCTCGAGTCCTCCATCGGCGTCAGCTGGAGGCATTGCTGCGGCAGGCCCAGTCGAGTTGTCCATTACGATGCACGCGCCTTCGATCGGTGTCTGTTGATGAGTCAATTGGCGTTGCCTGTTTGTAAAGTTGCCGCCCTTGATCCGAGGAGATTGTGTCAAGTTTTCACAGCATCGATGGCCCGGGCCGCGGATGGCCTCGGACGCGCAAGCGACTGGAGTCGAAGGATTCGTCTGTGGTTGGGTACTTTGGTAAGTGCCCACCCGGAATACTTACAATGGCCGAGCCGACCTCACCTCCATATCACGAGCCGGAGATAACCACATATCTGGCGTCCCTCGTTCTCTTCCTCCTGCTCAATCCTCCGCGCGTTCAGCCTCAGCCATATCAGGCAGCCAGCCCTTGGGCCTCTCCGACCCTCGAATGGCAATACCGTAACCCAGCTTCTCCACCTTCTTGACCGACATCCTCATCGCCTCCATCTTGCTCTGGTAATTGCGGTCGCGTTTCTCGGGAAGAACCTCGAACACGCCGCTGAGTTCGTGGAAATCAGTGAGAATGTTCCTCTTGACCGCACCGCCATCGACTGGCACGTCCTGCGCACCGACGAGCTGACCGGTCTGCGAAGTGGTAACAGTGGCGAAGCGCATCATCTCACCAAACAGGTCAAAGATGCCGTAGAGGTAGTCGTCCTCGGTGAGTTCGACACCGGCGGGAACGGCGGTTGCGGCCTCTTCGGGCGTGATGAGCGTCTGGCGTTGGAGGTACTGTACGAAGGAGAGGGCCTCGACCAGCTCCTCCAGGCCGCGCAGGGTGTGCGCGTAGCGTCGGCGGTTGAGCGTCGCGAGGTCAGGCTCGATGCTGGTGAGGAGGTTTCTAATTTCCTCCATGCGCGTGTCGATCTCCTCTTGGGTACGTTGCGGGAACTGTCCGAGTTTGTTGACTCTGCGGGGAGTTAGAGGACAGGGACGTCATGCGGGCATGAGCGGTATTCTTACCTCTGGCAGGCAAAGATGCTGCAAAGTGTCAGTTCTCTGGTCTGTCATGTCAAATTATTCTGGAACTTACATCTTCTTGCTCAGGGCGGTGACGTCTCGCGAGACCTTGACGATGCGCTCCTTGCGATCGTGGTGCTCGTCAAGCTCGTCCCGGAACTGCACGAACATGGGTGTGAACCGGGATTCGGGAAGCGCTGGGGCGAGCTTGCCGCCATCCTTGGGGCGGGTGTTTCCGTCGCGGTCCCTCTTAGACATCGTGGTCGGATTTGCGCCGTGGCGGGTGGTGAAGATGGAAGGTGTGGTGGCGATGGAAGCGTTTGGTGTTTGGTCAATTGGCGGTTTGGAATGGAGGGGTGCGGGGACCTTCCTGTAGTGGGGTGCTGTCGCGACGGCCGGTGTGTGGTGTGGAGTGGAACCATGAGCGGTCCGACGACTGCCTATGCAATTCACCTCTCCCCATGCGGCCTGCATCGCCGTGCAGGACCGCCGGGTTACTTATACCAACAGATATGGCAACTTCGTTTCGACGAAAAAGGCTCTTAAGAATTCCGGTGTCTCATTGGCTAGAAGGACTGACGAGCACAACAAGAGGTTGAGGGACATGACACGGAACATAGCCCGCTTGACCGGCGCGGTCAGCGAAAGAGGAGGAACGTGAGAGGAGAAAAGGGTTGCTCGACACCTCATATGAGGCGGAGGGAAAGATTCGCTGTAATTTCGCTATTGGGTATCGATGCTATGACCTCGGGGATGTGCCCCTACTTCTTCTTCCCTTTCCCGACCCTGAGCCGCCGCCTCTCGTCGCTGTCCGTCTCGTCTTCGACGTCTTCAACCACCATCCTGCTCGTCTTGCCCGTCCTAAATGGCGGTCTCCACGGCGTGGTCTTGACCAGCTTGTACGTCCTCACCGGTCGCTTCCACGATACACGCTTTGGCGCAGTTTCCTTGTGCGCGGCCGTTGTCGGCTCCGCCTTCTTCAGCTCGACCTTCGTCATGTCCGTCTTCTTCTGCCAATGATCGTCATCTTCGGACTGATGACCTTCTTGAACGATGAGCCGAGTCGGACCGGGCTTTCCCGCCGGCGATTTTCCAAGGGAAGGGCCCTAATTCTTCTTTTTCCGCCTGCCGAACCGGAACGCCAGGCCTTCGTCGCTGTCGTCGTCGTCGTCGCTATCCTGGACTTCAAACGCGCGGCGGCCTGGCTTTGCCTTCTTCGCCGGCGGCGGCTCGCTGGGCGCCGACGCTGGTGCGGACCGTTTCGCCCTCGACAGGCTCGCCGAGCTGCCCGCCCCCGTCCCCGTTCCCTGCGACTGCGTGTTCGTACTCCACGTGCTCTTCGTGGCCGCCCTGCTGGATCCTCGCGTGGCCGCATGTGGGGGAGTCTCTTCGATAAAGTCCTCCATATCGCTGTCGTCCGACAGAACCACCTTCTCAGCCCTCCGCGACAGACTCTTCACTGGACTGTCGGGCACGACGCTGGACTCGGTGCTCCTCTGCGTATCCTTGTCCTTCTTCTTGCCATCCTTGACCCAGTAATCGTCGCCGATGCCGTAAGCCTTGTTCTTGACCTCGACCAGCTTCACAATGACCTTGACAGGTGGCCGGCCGACCGGCGCGCCTTGTTGCCGGAACTTTTTGAAGTTTTTGCGGCCGTTCCATGCCGGATCCCAGCGGCCAGACGCAATGTCCTCTTCCCGGGTGGCTGGACCCTTGCGAGGGGCGCGTGGTGCGAAGTACTCGACAGGAGCGTTGTTGCGGATGGCAGCAAAGTCAATATCGTCTGGAAGTCGGCGGAGGTCTTCCTCCTCTGCCTGAGCCTCGGCGTCAACCTTTTCGCGCTCCTTGCGTGCCTTTTCCAGGACATCAATCTCCTCCACCTTGACCTTCCGGGGCTTGACTTCCTTCTTGGCTGAAGCTTGCTTCTGCTTCTGGTTCTCCGCAGCCTCAGCCTCCTCGGCCTTGATCTTGGCAGCAGTGAGCCAAGGAGTGGGATCCTTGCCAGCCTCGATGCGACGGCGCTTGGCTGCCGCGGCTCCGGGCGCAATGTCGTCTAGTAGCTCGGCGTCGAGGGCCTGCCTCTTGCGGGAGGTATCTTGCGACAGTGAGGACGGCACCGAGTCGTCAATCGCCATGGGCTCCACCTCTTGGGACACGAACAAAGCTTCCTGGCTATCCGCTGCAGGGGCCTGAGAGATGTCTGGGATGGGAAGCTTAGTCTCCTCGTCGCTGCTATCGTCGAAACCCTTGAAGCGCCTGATAGGCTCCCTTCTTGATCGGCGTGGCGGCGGAGATGCTGGGGCGGGTTCTGGTTCTGGTACTGAGGCGCGCGTTGACCGCGTGGTCCGGCCATGAGATGCCTCCGGTTGACTCGCCTGATTGGAAGCTGACGAAGTGTATGGCCCAGATGGTCCGGGCTGAGAGGCTTCGGGCTCCAATGCGCGGCGAAGAATTGCTGCGTTGTTCTCGAGGATGGCCTCAAGGAACTCATTCTGCTCGATTGGGCGGTGGTCTAGCCGCTGCGAGACGTCGGTGAAGAAGCGGGTGAGCCAGTCCATATGCTCGCCCTTGGCGGGGATGAACCGGACCACAACGACGCCACGGCCTTCGCTGCCGTCTTCGAAGGAGCCCAGCCCCTTCTCGCCAGCCTCGGTCTTGACAAAAAGGATAAAGTCGTCGACAGATGTCTCGTTGGGCTTGACCTCGGAATACAGGGCCTTGCCTTTGCCGTTGGTGATGGGCGCCAGCAGTGTGTCATACTGGCCCCTGTCGTAGAACACGAAGGTGTAGCCGTCAAAGACCTCTTGTCTGTCATCATTCGGGGCGTATGCCGAGTTTGGACGTTCCACGGGCTCGCCACCCCTAGGAGGCAGGTACTGGAGCGGATCGGGAAAGTTTCCGTCAAAGTCTCCTTCCAAGGCCGACCCTTGCTCGGGGTCATGTATGGTGGCAGCCTCTTCGAGTGCGTCGACGAAGGCGTCGGTGACGATGTATTTCCCGTTGATCAGGGCTTGCAGGCCTTTTGATGTATTTCTCTTCTTGGATACCACGTGTGTTGTGTGGCCGACTTGGTAGTCCAGCGAAAACTTGACATCGAGCTGCTCGAGACGGACGCGGAGCTTGTCGACAGTATCGGGCTTTAGTGTTTTGTTCGAGAAACTAAAGGCGAGCGCGATCGGCTTCCAAGAGAGACTGTTGCAAGACGGTATTAGCCGAGGTCAGGGCAACTCCTCCCGAAAAAGATCTTACCGGAAACTATCCGGGCAATTGCCCAACTTGATAAGCACCGTCGGTTCGGAGACAACAAACCTCTCGCCCTTGAACTTGTGGTCGCCCACTGAGGTCCCGGTCTTGGTTCGGAGATCTTCGATTGTGAGGGTAGATCGGGTCGAGAGACGTTGCTGGGGGCAGTTAGTCAAGGTCGCAGATCGGGTGCTGGAGTGGAGGCAGGCATACGCTGTCGCCGTCGGCCACTTCGACCTGTATCGTCATGTGTCGTCGGGAAATGGTCTGGTGGGAGATAGCCAGCTGGCCAGCTAGAGAAGTTGTTAGGGCATGTCGGACGGGCAATGAGGTGGTCGCATACGTTCTGAAGCGGTGCGACCGAAGAGATAGAGCTTTCCAGGGCGAAGCCATAGCCGGCGACCCCCGAAGGCGTTGCTATCGGCCTCGAGCACCCACATGATGGTGTATCAAATACGGTAAATGAGTCGAAGAATAAAGTGGGTGACGTGAAGAAGCGGCCCACGGCCCGTAACCTCTGTCGCGGGCGGGGAGGTGTTGGATATGGGAGCTCCGGGACAGTCGATCGCGCGGGACGTGTTGAGCGCGACGGCCAGAACGCCTGCTCACGTGGCGCTGATGCCTAACGCCACCCCCAACAAATGCCACACCCGCAGCGACTGATGCCCACGGATCGATTTTATACATGCCCCCAGCATAGCCTATATTTACAAAAACTAACCGGCATGATGACCGTCATGAAGTAGCTAATCTGTAGCAGCAGTCAAGCTGCAGCAGTGGTCGATGCGCAGCAGTGGTCAATCTGTAGAAATAGCTCATCCGTAGTAGCCGTCAGTCAATCCGTGGTGGAGGTCAACTGGACTGGTGGTTTGGAAAAGCACATACATCGAAATTCATGCGCCTATTGTTTTAGCCAGAAGTCGGAACACCATGCCACGGCTGGGAAGTATTCCCATTTTTCCTTTTGATTATTTGTGTCTATTATACATTGGGCATGTCGTCATTCATGTCTTGGTGGCAGCTTTTGATGGCTGACGGTTTGTTTGCGCACCATCCTGGATGATGATGCCGAGAATCCAGCAATTGACGAGGAAGAAGCCAATCGAAGACACCCAAAGACCCGGAAAGAAGGTGCTGACGCCTAGGAACTCGAGCTGGAAGCCTTGCTGTAGCCAGGCTCCCTGAGACACGACCCATGCCACCAGCGCCGAAACACCCAGGGTCGGCGACCTGAGGAAGGCCGAGTCAGGGAGGTACAGTGGCAGGAACACCATGTACCAAAGGAAGTACTGATCGGTTAGCAGACTCCGGGGTTCTGGATGCTTCGCGTCTTACCTGGCTTGTGCAGACCTTGTTGAAGGTCACAAATGCGAATGTCTGGGCCATCATGGACGTTGCAAGATCCTTCTTGGCGAGCACCAGAGGGATGACGACCGTCGACAAGAGAATCTGCGGGATGAATGCGACCGATTCAATCTTGAACGTCGAACTTGACGGAATGGCCGAGTCGAGATAGAGGAGGATGTTGTAGGGGCTGAAGTTGTGGCGATGGTCGATTCTGGTGACGTGGTGGAAGTAGGTATGCACCAAGAAAGGTTGGCCGTAGCTATCATGGTCAGTTCGGGTCCAGGCCGAGGTAAGAGACCACTCACATGGAGTACATGAGGACATTGAGGCCCATGAATGTCGCCAGACTGACAACAGCCAGCTTGACCCTGGCGGGGTTGACAAAAGCAACCACCGCATCAGCAAAGGAGCGTGCCTGAGCCCTCGACTTCCCCAGGTTCTCGTCATCCAGCCACCAGACGATGGCGGGCGCATAGATGAAGGGGTAGATCTTGAAGTGCACGCTGAAACCGAGGATCACACCAGCAAGAGTGATCCTTCGTCCAAGGACAGCCCACAACAGAGCCATGACCAAAACACCGAGGAGGCCCTCGGAACTTCCTCTCGTGCTGATCGTCGCCACCATCGGGTTCAGAAGCCAGATGCTCGCGAAGCGCAATGCCCGCTGCTCGTCCATCCCGCGACTCCCCCGAAGGATACGGACAATGAGCCAACCCGCCAAGATGTCGGCAGCAGCGAAGACGACCTTGCCAAACGAGAACCATGCCGTGCCGAGCGTCTCATCCCAGGCCGTGGGCAAAAGCATCCAGGCTAGGAGGGGCGTGTAGCGGTAGGTCTCTCGGTCATAGGGCGAGGCGCCGCGATGAGTGAAGCGGGCGGCATCGGTGAAGACGAGGTAGTCAATGTCGGTAAACTTGAACGGTGAGTTGGCATCCTGCCACAGGCCGTAGAAGAGGAAGGCGGCGCGAAAGAGGGCCGATGCGGCGAAGAGCGGCACGGGCCGGAAGAGTGACGATGCCAGGGAGCCAGCCATGGCGGTGCGGGAGTACCGGAGGTGCTGTGCGGGCGGACAGGTGGTGTTACAAGCTCAGGTTGAGCAATTCTAGGGCGGTGAGTCGCCAATTGCAGCGCCAGAGATCCGGGTTGCGATGAGTTGAAGCTGGGGAGGGGTGGATGTTGAAGAGTCGCGATCAAAAGGTAGTCGTGGCATGTCAATTTCGGACCCCTGACGTCTCCCCTCAACACACACCCGCCGTCGCGACATCTTGCACCGTGACCCCACTGGAGGAAGGTGCAGGTCCCCGCACCCCTCCATCCATCAAATCGCCGCTGCAAGGGCGTCAGATCGGTCAAGACGGACGAGATCAGAACAACGCGACCGCAAGATCACCAACATCCTACGCCACAACGTTCTGCGAGCCACCTGATGCCCACCCAGGATCTCACTTGATTACCCTCAAAGTACCCACGGGATCCCTGTGGAACCAACAGTCCCCAATACAACTCTTTTAACTCATTGTCATCTGACGAGCGACATGCGGGATATCTTTGTCGGTGAACAGGGCATCAATTCGTGATGCCTGAAACCGGATCCTTCGTGCCGTATCCATCTCCTGTGGACACACCGAATGTCTCTCGCGCCCTTCCTCCTGACAGTGACTTAATAAGGGCGCAACCGTATTTCCATGTAAGCACATACGTCTGCGCCCGATCGTATCCAACTGTACAGATAAGATTAACAACGTTTCACCGTCACCATGGCCAGCAAGACTCTCCAATTCAGCATCGCCGGCGAGCAAGACGCCGAGCCCCTCCAGCAACTCATCCAATCCGCCTTCCAAGCCGAAGACTCCAGGGCCGACTGGGTGGGCGACATGGGCCTCGCCTCCAGCTTCCACCTTTCCGTCGACGAAGTCCTCCCCGTCATCACCAACCCTGAGAGCGAGTTCCTCATCGCCACGGACCCGGACACCAACGCTCTTGCGGGCGCGATCGCCGTGCTCAAGCGGGGTCAGACAGGTCGTCTGGCTATGCTTGCCGTCGACCCGAAGCTTCATCGAGGCGGATTCGGGCGACAGATTGTGAGCCATGCCCAGGAATACTGTCGCCAGACGTGGGGCGTGGACAAGTTGGGATTGAATGCGCTTTCGAATCGGGAGGCGCTTCTTTCATGGTATAAGCGGAACGGGTTCCAGGAGACGGGAGAGAGGACGCCGTTTCCGTATGATAGGTTCCCGGACAGGGAGTTGCCGGAGGGACTTGTTTTTGTTGAGATGGAGAAGGATATCTCGGCGTAAGGGTTATGGTGAGTGTATACCTCGAAGTTGGAAGGCTTGGACTGACAAGAAGTAGATGCGGATTAGGCATGAGTTGTCCAGATCATCTGCCGGCGCCCACCTCTTCGTCAACAGTTTGGAAGGATCATGAAGCTCGAAGGGTCTGTATCTTGGAAGCATTACAGGCGTCTTGAACGGAATTCACTATGTTACAGGCCAACGCTTCACTGATGCGTCTAGTTCGTTCTATATCTGGGGTATCATCTCTCCGCTTTATGCCATGCCATCTAATCCATCTCGTCCATCTTGCTTCCCTTGACGGCACCCTCGTCCTCCGGCACCAGCAAGCCCACCAGACAGGCCGTCAGCATCGTCTCGTAGTTCACCCACGGGTGAACCTCGCCAAAGAGCTTCGTGCCATCACGACCAGCACAGCGTAGAAGCTCAGGACCCCCACCAGGGTGATACGGCACATAAGGCGTGATGTTATAGACCCTACCGCCCAGCGCGGTCCATGCGTCCTTGCCCTTGCGGCCGGTATAATGCTTGAGCATCGAAGGTGTGACTTTGAGGTATGGCGTCGCGGGCGGGAGGTTGCGCAGGTCGGCGTTTGGGCCGGAGATGCGCGCCCAGTCGAGAGGGGAGTGGCCGGGGGTGAGGAGGACTTTGCGCGACGGCTTCTGAGGCGCCTGGGAGTGTGTCGGGGGCGGAGCGAGGGAGGAGGAGGAGGGGCCGCCGCGGTTGGGAATCGGGAGAGAGGGTCCGCGGGCGACTTGGGGAGAGTTGGGGAGGAAGGGTGAGGTGCGCTTTGGTGGTGGCTGGGAGGGATCGCGGGCGACTTGAGGGGAGTTCGAGAGGAAGGGCGAGGACTGGGGAGGTCGAGGCGGAGGCATCGCGCGGCTGGGGAATGGTGGAGGGGCCATCATGGAGGGGCCGGCGGAGAGTGTCGGTGTCGGGTTCATCGCTGGCGCGGGGGCCGAGATTTCGGGGACTGAGATGGCGGGCACTGATGGGGTGTCGTCGGAGGAGAGGGCGAAGGACGGGACGGGCGGTAGATCTGTCCTTGTCGTTGCCTTTGGCGTTGTCTGTTCCTCCGTTTCGCCCTCTGGTTCCGCGATGGTCGGAGGCTCTGGGCGTCGGATCGACAGCGGCGGCATGGCGACATGTTCTTCGACATTTATCGTCGGCCCCTTGGCGCTCTCTTCCTCAACATCCTGTTGCTTCTTATTTGCGACCCCGTTTGGCGTCAGCGTCGGTGTCGTCTGGTTCTGCGCTGAGAGCAGGAACGGCGGAAGGTAGGGGTGTATCCATGGCGGCTGGGTGACGATGACCCAGACGACGGACGCGACGATGAGGGAGTAGCCGACGTAGCCCATGGCGGCGGATCAGCGCGCCGGTGGAAGTTGGCGCGGAGGGTGCTGTTGTTGGATTTGGGGCGAGGAAAGATGCGATTTGGCAGATTGCACTTGTCGAGGGCGACCGAGGGGCATTCTGTGACATCAGCCAGAGATTTGGGCCGTCCAAATGTTGTGATTACTAATACCCGAGCGGCCAGCTGTGGAGGACCCGCCAGCATGACCACGGAAATGCCAGATGAGACGGCGCAACAAGCAGAATGCATTTTCTTCTCCCCTTTGCTCATAGTTTTGCTATAGCTTCGTGCGTGGCGGGAACTGCTGATATGTGGATTCTCGAAAAGCGTTGGCTGCAGCCTGTTTGAACGATCGAGTAGCCCTCCCCAGGCTGCCGTTATCCACCCCAGAACCCTTGACTTCCTGGGTTCTGAAGACGCGAGGTAGGAACCGATGCGACGTCAAAGACGGTTGCCTTTTCCAAGTGTTTCGATTCTTGATCTCGACGCGTAAACCTCGAGTGGTGGTCACAGGCAGCAACATCAAAAACAGGAACCATAAGAGACCAACTCTCACCCTGAAGCTGTATTCTCACATCACTCACTCTCGACTCGAACTCATCCCCATGTCCCCCTCAATTCTCGAACTCCCCCAATTGGCATCATCAACCAGCCGCATCCTCCTCTCCCTCGCGACCATGACCTTCATGACCCTCACCATGGCCTGGTGGTTCCTCCAGTTCCTCACAACCTACACACACACCATCGGCGAGGAAATCCGCGAATACTTCCGGGACGCATGGTTTCACCTCACCCTCGACACATCCCCAGCGGCAATGGCAGAAAGAGATCAGGAACGACGTGCCCAATATCCCCGTCCCAGATTCACAAAACGGCAGCTATTGGAAAAGGCAGAAAGGCGCCAGTACAGTAACGAAGTCAGGGAGGCGGAACTTCGAGTGGAATTGTTTCCCCCTGGCGGCTCCTACCAGAACGACGCCGTCATGGAGCAGCGTCTATTGGAGTATTTGCTGGATTGTGACGATGAAAAGAAGCAAGTCGTCGCAAAACGTATGTTGGGACAGTATATGGGGCCTGACGATGAAAATGACCCCATAGAACGACGTGTGCTGCGGAGTCGGGTGCAGCGTGAAGCTAAAAGGGAGGCTGAGGAGCTATGGCTGCTAGAGCATTTGTATTATGATCACAAGGAGGAAGAGTTTGGACACTCCTGCGTACGGGAGGACTCCATGCGGCTCATTCTCTAGCAGCGGGCAGCATCCTAGGAACAC
Organism: Plectosphaerella plurivora; assembly: GCA_020726575.1. NCBI lineage: Eukaryota > Fungi > Ascomycota > Sordariomycetes > Glomerellales > Plectosphaerellaceae > Plectosphaerella > Plectosphaerella plurivora. The sequence continues at coordinate 385,913 of JAGSXJ010000025.1, read as the reverse complement.
ACTCCAGGACTGAATTATCAGATTACATTTCGCTATGAAGCGTGGTTCATGGGCTAGTTATGTAAAGGGGGTATCAACAAAAAATGGAAAAAATGAACAAACTCAAATGGCTTCTGGCGCTTCATGTGGCGCGCTCGTGGCGCTACCGCAAACAACCAAACGGCCGGCCCGGCCAGGCTCAGCCAATGTTGACGTGAATAACGGGAACCCCCGCCGCATGGAGGTTCTCCGGCGTCAGCAAATCCTCCAGCACCATCGGGGATCCCTTTCTCTTCTCCCCGGTAGTGTCGGCATCAAGCACCCGGCGCCTAAACCGGCTCACCCTCGGGTCTTCGACGGACCGGATCATTTCATCGCCCTCGCCGTAGGCAAAGACCATGTGACCTGGTTCGTCGCCGCCGCCCTGGATGACGACTCTACAGCCCTCAGGCAATGGACCTAGCATGGCTTCGCCGCTCATGAGGCCATGGACGTAGCTGTCGCCGATGATTTCGGTTTTCGAGTCAAGGCGCTCGCGCAGGATGAGGGGGACGTCGCAGCCGAGGAGGACGTCGACCGTGTCGCCGGGACGCATGGTGCGGGGCCCGATGCCGACGTAGCCTTCTTTTGTGGTGAAGAAAGCTCGGCCCTTGCACGAGGCCAGCAGGTGCGTGACGTAGGTGAGGGTGGCATAGTCGTAGGATGTGCTGGAGCGGCCTTTGGTAGACTCGTCTTCGTTTTCCGTCTGCTCTAGGATGAGGCGGAGCGACTCGATGCTGGTGTTGATGTCTGGGTAGGTCTCGAGGGGGGGCTCATGCAGTGACTCGAAAAGACCCCAAGCCAGCGTCGTGCAGTAAGCTCGTATCATGCCGCCGGGCTCACCGCGATAGGCAGCCGTCAGGGCGTCGGGCGGGGCGCAACGGCGGATGGCTGCAATGACGTCCATAACGGGCACAAAGTCGCCAAATAGCTCCGAGGTGGTGACGACGGTGGCACAGCGCACGGAGCTTGCTCGAAGGAGCTCACTGCCGTTGTGGCGGACGTTGGCTTCCGACATGGAGCTGGCCAGGAACATGGGCATCGGGTTGGCGACCCTCTTCCGTGTCCAGTCGGGAACCCACGAGGGCATGACAAGTTTGCCGCCAGTGTTCTCACACGAAGCGAGGATATTCGTGCTCTTCGAGTGCTCGACGTAGCGCAGCAGGACATCCTGGTAGACCTGAGTCATGGTATGCGTGTAGTCGACCTTGACGTTGGTGCCGAAAGAACGGTCGACGTCTGCGGCCATGGAGCGAATGGCAAAGACACGGTCGCGGGGGTCGGCGCAGTTGAACTTGCGGCCCTGGTCGAGGAGGTCGAGGAAGGAGTGCTCCCGCAGCGGCTGGCACAGCAGGAGGACGAGATCGTAGCGGCGGGCGAAGCGCAACTCGGGTGAGCTATCGTGGGATCGATCGAGGTAGTGGCGTGGCTTGTTGGCGATGGTGGCGAGGGCTGTCCGAAGCAGATTCCAGCTAATGGTCTTGTGGCCGCAGACGAAGATGGCGGTAGCGGGATTGGCAACGGCAATCTCCTGCCTGCTCCAGACGCGTCCGAACCATGCACGATGTACCAGCTCGTATATGGACCATAGCTCGTCCTGCTCGTAGGGCAGATACTCGGTCGGGTCAGCCCAGCTTATGTCGATGGCGCCTGCGGGACTCGGGCGCATCCGATTGTTGACGAAATCAAACTCAACCATGCTGCCCAGGTCCTCTAACAGACTGATGGCCATGTTGCTTTCGTTGGCAGCAGGACCAAGCCAGACAACGACGCGGTCGGCGGCGCGGTATATGTCACCCATCATGGCGACCTGCCGAGCCTTGTCAACATGATCCTCCTGGTTGATGGATACAAAGTCAATCCAAAGAGCTCGTGGTCGTTGCTTGAGGCGAAGGTATCGCAGCGTCTGTCCGAGGTTGTAGGGAATCCAAAGTCTTCGACCGGATGAGCCGATGCGAACAAAGTCCGGCTTTGAAGCGCTGGAGCCCCAAACATAGGAAACGGCCTCGTAGCGGGCGCGCGAGGTTGGCGGGTCATCGATGGAAATGGTGTGCACATCGCCCTGCAGCTCGTCCAGAAATGAGCCCGGCTCGAGAGTCAGGAGTCGAGTCTCGCGGCGCGTCGAGTTGAGATTGCCATATTTGTACACACGCTTGTCGCGTTGTTTCGCTATTAGGTGTTGGCACCCGAGGACGGACCAAAAGACCAGGGCCGCCATGGCGGCGATGGCCGGTGGTGGGAGGAAGCGGGGAGGGCGGGGTGATGACGCTTGCAGATAAGGGTGTTGGAGTTGTTGTGTTGATGAGCAGGCGATGAGTGTCGGTCGATGAAGGCAAACTCGGTGTTCGAGACGTGATGTTGCATGTGGTTGTTGCACGTCACGTTGCAAAGCGGTGTGAAGGTGTCAGGATGTTGTGTTCTTGGAAAAGTCGAGTGGCAGCGTTGGTGTGTTGACCTATTGATACTGGCCGGGAGGGATGGCCGCTGAGTAAAAAGAAAAGCCAAGTCGTGACGCAACTCGCCACGCATTTCTGCAAGCACATCTGGGCTCGGCCTCTAGCTCGCCCAGCTGAGTACATTGGTACTGCACCAAACTCGCTCCGGCGAGGGGGGGGTCCTCCACTGCCTCGAGGGAGCTCCGAATCCCCCGCACGCCGAGCGGCTCGGTTTCGTCTTGGCTGCGTTATCGAGTGACAGTGATGAGGACGCTCGCGCTCTCGGGAGCGGACGTGCCGTAGGGCCCATGTCTCTCGTGGATCGTGGTGTTGTGGACTGCAAGACAGGGCCTGGCCGGACCTGGCACTGACAGGCGGCGGTGGTGCCGTCTAGGCCAGGCCATGCCCGTTCCTGGACGGTTCAACCGCTGAATTGGAGGGGCGGACAGTGCACCGCAGCACGAGGCAGGCCGCCCGCGCGAGCCTGAGGTATTCTGGCGCAACCACCTGTCATCTCAGTTTGCTGGGTGAATCAGCATCTGACACTGACAGGTAAGATCTTCGTGAGTAATGACGACGATGAGTTGCAAGCCAAGCAGCCGCTCGAAGTGGTGATGCTCGGTGGTCCCGGTGATGACAGGCAGAAATCGCCGTCAGCGGTGCTGGCGGCTGGGCGGCTAGGCCATGGTTCGACATGGCGGGTGGGTTATCCGAGCCGGAGTCGGTAGGTATCCGCAGCGACCGATCGCAGATCTTGCAGCAGAAGCGAGCGTCGACATCACCCATTGCCAATGGTGACATGTCGGGAATTTGTGGTGGTGTTGTTCCCGGGCGGAGCGAGACATTGAGGTCCTCCTTCGGGCACTGAAGAGAAAATCGTGACCGAGGGCAGGGGCAGATGGCTGATTACTCAGCTGACTTCAGTGTCGAACAGCGGATGGGATGGAACTTGATGCGAACCAGCCGGCCACCCCGTGACTGGAAGCGAGTGTAGTCACAATATGATGATTCTGACATTGCCCGAATGACAAGGAATGAGTTCATCTTCCATGCTCGAAACGATCTTGGGCAGCTCATCATCAAGCGTCAATTGTCAGAACATCAAAATGACTGTACCACCAGACGGCTGCAGTGACACATGCAATCCCATCCATCACCTCACCTTCAGCTCACTGCTTCAGTGTTCTATTTCTGTGTCTTCTGGGCACCCAGCCTCATTCAGACACTGTCTGGCAGACTTCAAATCGAAACACCGACACCATTTACCCTCCCCCTCTGTCCAGCATCTCGATGAAGCCCGATTTAAGTGCTGACACTTCTGTCTCCGGCCTGTCCTCCGGCTTCAACTCCGAGCGGCCTGCCATTGGCCAGACCACCCATCGCACGCGTCAACTTCAGCGGTTCCAGGCCTCCCTCGCACCTCCATTCCGGCAGCATCTCCCCTGTCCCTTGCCTGGCCCTAACTCCTTGCATCTGCCCCGCCTACCCCGAACCGGAAACCTGATCGTGGGGGGCGGACCGAGGCGCGCACATCGCCCCTCCTTCACACGTGCGCGCGCGTGCGGCTGCACGTTTCCAGCCTCATCCAGCTGTTCGGACGTAATGCAGTTTCGGCGACGGAACAAAGTCAGGCATTCCAGCTTGAGTGGCTCGACATGACAAGTGGTGAGTTGTGGCATGTGGGAGATGACTGTCCTTAGTCCCCTCTCCCGGGCAAGAGCCGTCCTTCCGCGGCTTCCCAGATTACCGCTGTCAGTTAGCCCCGCGCCCGCGGCACCTTCGGACCCTTGCCCTGGCAAAAAGTGAATTGGAGGTGGGACGGACACTGGAATAAGGCCTGGCTCGTGCTGCTTTCAATGGGATTGACCCGCGGTAAGGGCAGAACAGGCAAGTGAAATGGAAGAGGGGTCAACCGCCCGGGCCCGAGGTCAGGTCGGTCTCGCGTGGAAACTTTGACACTTCCTCCTCCATCTCTCCTACGACCTCGTGCTCCCCGAGAAACCTTACTAAATACGTAACCCTCCCCGAGACATCAACACTCCGAAACCGCCGTTCTCGTCGCTTACCATCCGCCCTTTCCTCTTCCATCCCCATCAAACGAAGCGCCGCCGGGCCTGCCGATTAGACAGAACCCCGATCTTCCGACCATTCGATCACTCCGACAAATCGATCCTCAAACCAACCACCACCCGCCGCAATGGGTACCACCGCCGCGTCCAACCCCCCTCCGCCGCCCGGCGACATCGTCGCCGTGCCCCCGCCCTGGAAGCTCAAGGCCACCGTCTGGATGTTCGCCTTCCACACCTCAAAGGCCCAGGCCGCCAACTTTCCCGACATTACCTACTCCCCTCTCGAAGGGTCCTCTTCCTTCCCCACCGGCGCTGGCGCCTCCAAGCCCCTCGGCGGTCTGAGCATGATCCAACTGATCAGCTACACCGATACCCCCGTCGGCCCCTACGACGAGCTTATCCTCGCCCCGGGATACCACGAGTACGTCGTCGACGAGGACGGCAAGCGCGTCAAGAAGCGCAACGCCCGAATCACCAGAATCTACGTCTCGCAAAAGTACACAACCTGGAATGGCAGGGTCAACTGGAATATCCCCAAACACATGGCCGATTTCAAATGGACCGACAACAAGGATGGCAGCAGGACTGTCAAGGTCTACCCCCACGACACCTCGGGCGGCCCCATCGAGGGCACCGCTTCGCCTACGCCCCTCTTCCAGGCCACCATGAAAGCCATCCCCTACGTCCCATCCTTCCCTCTCTCGCTGCGCATCTTTGGATGGCTGGGTTTCGACTTTACCCTCGTCCACCCGCCCCTGCCCGAGGGCAAGGGCAAGCACGGCGAGCTCCCGGGAACCGACCGCTGGGCCGCCGTTAAGCCTGGCCAGTACAGCCCCAAGACCAGCCTCGCCTGGTTCGACATGTCGCAGACGGACGAGAATGGCAAGAGGCCCGGACTGTACGAGAACTTCTGGCCCGGACTGCGGAGGTGGCACGTTGGCGTGCGCATGGACGACTCCGAGGTTGACTTTCCCGAGCCGACCGTCTGGGATCCTCCCAAGTCGGTTCTTTGAGGGGTCGGACGATCCACGAAACTTCTTGTACTTGTACTTTCGATTACCAGCGAGCCTTTTCCCGTCCCTAATTCACGACGCTACTGCCCCAGAGCGATTCATCGTCCAGTCCTTCGTCGTCAAACTCCTCTTCGCCCGTTACTTCCGTGTCGTTGCCGCGGGGTACGTCGTCCGGTCCCACAGACGAAGCCACGTCTGCGACAGAAACGCCGTCCTCGATCGCTGCCATCCGGGTGATGAACTCCTCTTGGAGCTGCACCAGATACTCTGCAAGCGATGGTCCCTGCATCTCGGCAGCTGCCGCATGCTTCAGCTGCTCGTGAAGGTTCAGGATCAGTTTCCGCCGACGCACCAGCTTGCGGCCTTCGGAGCTTTGCTTCTGCGAATCCTGCCGCTGCCGCAGGCTCCTCGACACCTCTTCCGCCTTGTCGAGGAAGTGCCCTGGCAACCCTACTGCCTTGGCCAGCGTCAGCCCATAGTGCTCCTCGCTGACACTTCCCGACATCACGGTGTACAGCATGGTCATCTCGGGAAGGTCCCCGCGGATGGCGGTTCTGGTTGCGAGATGGAGGTTGAGAACTCCAGGTCGGTCGTGCAGCACCTCGGCTGCGCCCGTTAGCTCATGGAATAGATGAATCGACGAGACACATACCGAGGTCTGTGAAGTGTGTTGCAAACCAAACGCATGCATGACTCTGGATTAGGGCCTCAGCCATGGCGATGGCGATAGAAAGGCCGTCTCTTGTGCTTGTCCCGCGCCCGAGCTCGTCGATGATGACCATGCTCTTTTCGTTGACGTTTCTGGCAAGTCAGCGCGCCGCCTCATAACAATTGAGCGTGACCATACCTCAGAATGAACGCCATCTCCCGCATCTCCAGTGAAAAGGTCGACATGTTTGCTTCGATGCTGTCGTCTGTGGTCACCCGTGCAAAGAGCGAGTGGATGATGGAAAAGGCTGCATACTCGGCGGGCACAAAGCATCCGATCTGTGCCATGACTTGGAGAAGCGCGACTGTTCGCAGGTAGGTGCTCTTGCCGCTCATGTTGCACCCCGTGATGATATGGAACCTGTGTTCCTCGCTGGCGTAGAAGTCGTTGGGCACGATTCTCTCTTCGATGGTCTTCATTGTTGTCAGTCAACAGAACGTCATGAGGCAGAGGATGCCCACCTTGTCCATGACGGGGTGGCGGGCAGCCTTTAGGCCCAGTGTGCCCGTCATATCCGGCTTCGTGTACTCCCTCAAGATTGATACATGTGCAAACGCCGAGAGCATGTCCAGAAGAGCGACCGACTCGCAAACCCGAAACATGTGCTGGACTTGAGTACGAATGCTGTCCAGTAGCTCTTGAATGATCGCATCCCCCAGTTGGATGGCTTCCACAACAGAGTCATGGATACGATGGTTCAGCTTCTTCAAGTGCAGCGTGAGACATTCGATGAACCCCTTTTTCTTGTGAAGGTTGACGAAAATCGTGGGAATGTTACGATCCTCAAAGTCGGCTGCTCTCAGCTGAATCCAGTACTGCCGTCGAGGATCGTATTTGACTTTCGTCTCAATATCGTGTGTGACTATTGATGTCAGCGCGAAAAACTTCAGGATCGGGCATCAGACAAACCCCCGAGCTCCTCAACATATCTCATGACATCTTTGGTACATTCGGAATACGTCTTGCGAGAGACATCCAGCAGCCCGTTGACCCCTGACTAGTAAATATTAGCATGGGGCTGGCTGTCTTGAGCTCTTGACCATCAAACCTTGACTGCGAACATCCTCGAGTTTCGCATCTCGAGGGGGGTTCTCATAAATGTGATGTCGTCTTCGATGTGGACTGCAATCAAGTCGCTGACCTGGGACATCATCTGAGGTCGGCAAAGATCGCGAATCTTCTCTAGAAGCCCAGATCTGACAGGCGACAACGCTTGGAGAAGGTCGGGGACAGCTGAGAGAAATGACTTGACCGAAATTACTTGATTCAGGGCGTACTCCGATGCCTCAAGAGACGGCTCTCGGGGCAGGATCACGAGCTTCGATCGTCAATTCTGACCCCGACTGGAAGGGACCACAAACCTTTGATAGCATCCCCTCGACATCGTTGAACGCTTTCAATGCTGGTCTGGTCAGCCTGGTACTTCATATGAACTCAGCAACCTCACCCTTTCGTACGTTGACCAGCATATCTTCCGAGTCAATCAGCTCAGAGACCGCTTCATATCGTGGCTCGAGATACGAGTCTTTCCGTGTAGAAGGTTGGATGAGATTGTTGCGGAGCAGTCGGGCACCCATTGGTGTCTGTGTGTGGTTGAGAAGTCCGTACAAAGAGTCTTTCGACTTTGAGCTGCGCAAGTTTTGAATCAACTCCAAAGACCGGATCGCAGATGTGTCGATCATCATGGTGTCCTCGGAGGGCTCGTATCGGATTCGCAATGAGTGGGGGACAATCTTGAGGGAGACTTCGGACTCGAGATATTTGATGACCTAGAATAGTCAGCTTCAACTGAATCACAAGCAATGTCAAGTCGCCCACCGCTGCAAGGGCACATGTGGTGTAGTAGTTGCCCTGTATGGCCACTTTGACGGCCTCGGCATCCTCGTGGGACGCGAGCTTCCGAATGCAGTCCAGGCCATCTGCCTCCGACCAATGCTTCCGGTCAAAGGGGATGATTCTCGCATCTGTGAGGTGCTCCTCAATCAGGTCGTAGAGGTTGGACTTGGGATTCGGAGGGCACACGGACGAGATGAGGAGGATCTGCGCGGGTTCGAGAATGTCCAGCTTGTGAATGGTCTTGACGTAGAATTGACTGTCTGATATCTTGCTCAAGATGACTTCTCCAGTCGAAATGTTGACAAATGCCACTCCCACGGATGGAGAGACGCCGCGAGCTTCGCTGAGGGCGCACACAATCTGCCTGCCTTCGTTCCCTGGGAATGGTGTGGCGCGCGATCTTCGCGTCGTCTGGGCAGTTGTCGGGCGGCGGATTATGGTTCTGGAGATCGAAGTGCGAGAGTAGCTGTCGAGGTCATCTTCGTTGCCTCTCCACGCCTCAGATGGTCCAGGGGTACGACCGGCGTAGCTGGGATCGGGCGAGCGTTCGCGAGTGTATGGGCCTGCACGACCGTCGCCAAAGATGTTTGGAGGGTATTCCGAGTTTGCCGTGAAACTGCGAGGAATTGGGCTGTTGCTGGCGAGAGATCTGGCTTGGAAGCCTGAGAAGTATGCTGAAGATGCAAAAGATATGGTGCTGTGCGGGCGTGAGATCGGTTCCACGTGGGCCATGCGGCGAAGCCGGTCTTCATCGTGAGGTGCCATCATGTGGGTGGTGCGGGAGGACGGACGGACAGACTGCAAGTTCTCATCTCGGATTTTTTTTGGGCAGTCTCGAGGAATTCATGGCGAAGATGCACCGTGTGCACGCGCATCTGCCGGGGAAGGCGCCATGGTCGTGCCTTCCCTGCGTGGGAGAGCAGGTGCCTATATATACCCCTCCTGCCGGACCTTCCTCAACTAATACCGTGGCGGCGCCCTGGAAAGCGTTCTGGTCGAGCGGCAATAGTCGAGGATCGATTGGTTAAACCAAAAAAGGCTATTCGACTGCCGAAGACAAAACAACCCGCTGGGTTCGAAACGCGCCAGGGACGTAGGAGCAAAAGATGCTCCGAACCCTTTTGCCTTTTTAAATTTTGTAGCTGAGTCTTAATGCACTTCAATATCGAAATCATCTTTTTTCCTCGCATCGAGAGCCCGCATTGCGGCTGGACGGTGGTGCAGATTGCGAGGCTGTGCCACAATGTGATGCATCACAGCCCACAATGTTGGCGGTTGCTCCTTCCATCTCGAGGCTAACACAGTGCGGCATCAGGCCATTGTCAGGGGACGCCGGAGGTTGACTCCAGAAGTGCAGCGATACGCCGTGGCGATGGCCATTTGTGGCTTAGGGCTGACGAGTGTGCCGATCCTGCCGCCCCGCTCCACCGCCCGTTGGGCGACGAAGCTTCACGGCAGGTTACTGCAACGTGACATGTCGTCAGTCGAAGCACTGAAGATCCCGCGTCAACCGAATACGAACAAATCAAATCAACTTCCTTATTCTGCTGCCTCCCAGGCTTCCTCGCATCAATCATTCATATCTCAGGAGCCCCCACCATGAGTCTGCAACCGAGAAGTGCATCTTCCCTAACCTTCATCTTCATCTGCAATGGCTGACGCGTCCAACTGCAGTCACTATGCGGACGACGCGTTCGGCCCCAAGGTCGAGGTCTGCCGTCAGGGCTTCGACTTTACCCTGCTCTTCGAGCAGACCATGATGTCTGCAGTGCCCTCGGCCTTGCTAATCATCGCATGCACCGTTTACATTTCGCAAAAACACCGACAGAGCATCAAGACCATTTCCGAGTCAAAATGGATTCTCAAATGGATCAAGATGGTGAGGATTCCGGCACGACCTATTGATGCCATGCACTGACCCCGCGGAAGATTGCCGTGACCCTGTACGCTGCCACCCAACTGGCAACCATCGTGCTGTGGACGTCTCCGGCCGCAAATGCGACCAAAGCCTCCATTCCCGCCTCCGTGTTGTCGCTCACTGGCGCCATCGTCATGGGAGCAGTCACCTACATCAACCACGACAGATCCGTGAGGCCCTCGACGATTCTCTGCACCTACCTGCTCTTTTCTGGTCTGCTCGACGTCGGCCAGGCCCGGACTCTCTACCTTCGACGGGACGGATCAGCTATTGCGACCGTCTTCACCACTGGTCTCGCCCTCAAGGTCATCTGCCTGGTCACTGAGATGATCGAAAAGCGTAGGCTGCTCCGAGCGCCGTACCGAAGCTACCCCCCGGAAGCACTTGGTGGTATCGTCAACAGGAGTGTGTTCTGGTGGTTGAACTCGCTGCTCCTTCGCGGATACTCCAAGCCGCTTGTGCTGAATGACCTCTTCGGCCTCGACCAGGACCTCCAGTCCGAGAAGCTCAGGGCAACTTTCCGCACGAAATGGTCCTCGGCCAACCACGGCTCGCCAATGGCCCTCTTCTGGACTACCATTTCGTGTGCCAAGCAACCCCTGATCATGGGCACCATTGCCCGCTTCGTCATGATGGGCTTCAAGTTTTCCCAACCTATGCTCATCAGGCGCGCTGTTGCACTCCTCTCCGAGCCCGAGTCTCAGTCCAAGACCAACACTGGACGAGCGCTCATCGGTGCCACCACACTCGTCTACCTGGGTATTGCGCTGTCCAATGGCCACTTTGCCCACAACACCTACCGTGCCATCACCATGCTGCGCGGAGGCCTCGTCAGTCTGGTCTACGACAGCACGTTAGGCCTCAGCGCCGCCGACGCCAATGCATCGGCTGCCTTGACTTTGATGAGTACCGACATTGACCGCATCGCACAGGGCTTTGAACTCTTCGGGGTCTTGCTCGCAGGCCCCATTGAGATTGTTCTGGGAACGTACCTTCTCTCTCGAGAGATAGGCGTGTTTTGCATTGCCCCAGTATCTCTGGCATGCTGTAAGTCACTCTGGCGTTGCAAGAGAGCTTGGACTGACCTCATTTCAGTGTTTGTCGGCGTGTGTCTCGCTTTGGGCAAAGGTTCCGCCTCCTCCCAGAAAGCCTGGATGGAAGCCGTGCAGGTGCGCGTGGCGGAGACGTCCACCGGCCTCGGCAACATCAAGGCTCTTAGGATGACTGGCCTTTTCGACATCTTCGCCAAGCGTCTTCAGTTCCTGCGAGAATCTGAACTTCGCATCTCCACACGGTTCCGCTGGATCCTGTCCATCACAGCGACCATCAACAACATGTCGCTGCTCACGCTCACCACAGTCACGCTGGTTGTCTTCCTCAAAGCCGACAAGTCGGCCATTCTCGACCCATCCCTTGCCTTCACCTCCATTGCGCTCATCACCCTCGTCTCGGCCCCTGTGGAACAACTGACGGCTGCCATCCCGTCCATGGCCGCCGCCATTGGTTGCTTCGATCGTCTTCAAAAATACCTGCTCAAGTCCAAGACCGTCGCTGTGCAAGGCACCAATTCATCGACGGCCAATCTAACCCTGGACGATGCCAAGGGCATCGAGTTGACCGACCTTAGCACCAGCGTTAGACCTCTGGACTCCCAAGACGTCCTCTCTGTCTCACATGGCGACTTCTCCTTTGGCCAAGAGGGCAAGCTTGTTCTGGAAGATCTCTCCCTGTCTCTGGCCCCCAAGTCACAGACAGTCGTCATTGGTCCCATTGGCTGTGGCAAGTCAGCGCTCGTTCTTGCACTTCTCGGGGAACTTCATCTACAATCCGGAGTCTTGGAAAGAAAGCCATCGGCGCACCTCGCATATTGCGCCCAAGATGCGTGGCTGCCGAACCGCACCATCCGACAAATCATTGTGGGCCATGCCGAACATGACATGGTGTGGTTTGCTGAGGTTGTCCAGGCTTGCGCTCTGCTCCGCGACTTCCAGAACCTCCCACAGGGAGCAGACACCTTGGTGGGCAGCAACGGCGTCAGCTTGAGTGGCGGACAGAGACAGAGAGTCAGCTTGGCGCGGTCCATCTACTCTCGCAAGCCTGTCTTTCTGCTGGACGATGTCCTGAGCGGACTGGATCCCACAACTGACCAACACCTTGGCGATCATGTGTTTGGCAGGAAAGGCCTCTGCCGGAAGCATGACATTACCGTGCTACTGGCCACGCACTCGGGTGAGTGACCACTTTCACCACTTCCTTCCCTGACACATGGGCAGCACTGACTCGACCAGTTCGTCACGCGTTCGAAGCCGACCACGTCATCGCCATGGGAGCCGGCGGTCGCATTCTGGCCCAAGGTCCACCTGCTAGCATGTCGTCTTTCCTCAAGGGAGCCAGCGGCAGTCAAACAGGCGATGCGAAGGACAGGCAGTCCAAGATCGACGATACGGATCAATCGACCGAGAATGGGCCCGAGGCGACTGCCGATAGGGAACTCCATACCGAACTCACCCGCCAGACGGGAGATGTCCGCCTCTACGCCTACTACTTTGCGTCTCTCGGCTGGGTCAACGCATTGGGCGTCATGGCGGCTGACGCGATCTTCTCCTTCTGCACAGCCTTCCCCACCGTCTGGATCAAATGGTGGTCAGAAGCTCAGCTCAAAACCCCGGGCAAAGACATGGACATGTACATGGGCATCTATGGCATGTTCAGCCTGGTTGCGGGCGTTGTCTTCTTCCTGGTCGTCTACCTGCTCTTGCATTCGGGCATGCCTCGGTCATCCCTCTCGCTCCACCGCAACCTGCTGGGCGCCATCGTCACAGCGCCTTACTGGTTCTTCGTCTCGACTGATGGCGGCCAGATTCTCAACAGGTTCAGCCAGGACATGTCGCTCATCGACATGCAGCTTCCGATGGCATTCGTGAACACGGCCTTTTCGCTGCTTATCGTCATCATGCAGGCTGGCATCATTGCCGCGTCGTCCAAATGGGCTCTCGCCATGTTCCCCGGGCTGTTTGTTGCGCTCTACGTACTGCAAAAGTTCTACCTACGGACTTCGAGACAGCTCCGTCTCCTGGAGCTCGAGGCCAAATCGCCTCTGTACACGCATTTCACCGAGACGCTCCGCGGACTCAGCACAATCAGGGCGTTCGATTGGCAGACCGAATCCGCGAAGACCAACCTCGATCTTCTGGACGACTCGCAGAGGCCGTATTACCTGCTCTGGAGCATTCAGCGGTGGCTGACGTTTGTACTTGACTGCAACGTGGCGGTCATCGCGACCGTTCTCATCGCCGTGGCCACCCAAGTTGGTGACATCTCGCCTGGGTCTCTGGGTATGGCCTTGGTCAACATTCTCACCTTTAGCGGCAGTCTCACCTACCTCATCCGCGCTTGGGTCGATCTCGAGACTTCGCTGGGTGCCATTGCCCGTCTGAGGGACTTCGAGGAGAACACCCCCTCGGAGAACCTGCCGCGGGAGAGTTCAGAGCCGCCGGAGGAGTGGCCAGCGACCGGTCGGATTGAGCTGCGAAACCTGAGCGTCGCTTACAAGTACGTTCATTGCTTTGCATGTGGAAGGCTTTTGCTAATCTTCTCTTTACAGAGCGGGCGACTCGCGAGTTCTGAAAGGATTGAATGTCAGCATCCAGCATGGAGAGAAGGTTGCCATCTGTGGCCGAACGGGGAGGTGAGTACAGCTAAAACCACTTGGCCCAGCTTGTCTAACCATTTCTGCAGTGGAAAGAGCTCTTTTGTCCTTGCGCTGCTCAAGCTGGCCGAAGTTGAGGATGGCGACATCATCGTGGACGGGCTGTCAACCCTGGACATGCCTCGCGACATCATCAGGCGACGCATGACGGTCATGCCGCAGGAGGCACTCATCCTCCCGGGCTCTGTCCGTTCTGGGGTGGACCCTTGGTCCGAGAACACTGACGAGACAATCATCTCGGCGCTCAATGAGGTTGCCTTGTGGGATCTGATCTCATCTCAAGGCGGCCTGGATATGATCACGGAGGACCTCGCACTCTCTCGAGGCCAGCGCCAGCTCTTTGGCCTGGCACGCGCAATCCTCGGCCGCTCAAAGATCATCATCCTTGATGAGGCAACCTCCAACACAGACCCCGCGACTCAGGCTACCATGATCGAGGTGCTGGGTCGGGCCTCCGCCGACAAGACACTCCTCGTGGTCACCCACCACATTCACTCGACGACGAGTTTCGACAAGGTGCTTGTGCTGGACCATGGAAACCTTGCCGAATGGGGCACGCCAGAGGAGCTGAGACGCGATTCGGTTATCTTCAAGGAACTCTGGGAGAGCGAGCAATGAGCCGGTCCGATGATCGAATCTGGCGCCGCTCGACCACGTGGGCGGAACTCCGTTGATATCAGTGCAACTGCGTAAGCTAGTTATTTTGAAGCTTCTCAATGCGATACGAAGGATGCCTGAGCCAGCGGGACGGATATGTACCCTAACCACACAGGACGACTGTGACGAATCCAACTTGTGGTACACTGCCTATCTCTGCCCCTTCCCGACCCCCTGTGATACCAGGCTTGGCAAAGATTAGCAACTCCGAAGCCGCACCATCCAACTGGCACCAACGCAGCCTTATCTTGTGGATGTCTGGGGATGTTGAGTCCAGATCGACAATGCCCGGCGCTACGGACGGGTATTGCACTGCGATAAACGGCTATCGTACCATGATGGCGGCTATGCCCCCGCGACAGCGTGGAGGCAAACCAGCAAACAAACGATGGCCCCGGACTTCTTCCCCGACCTCCATGTGGCACGGCGACCCATTTCTCCTCGGAAGTCCCATAGATAAGGCGGACAAGATCCACCAACTGGCATCAGCTCCATTTCCTGTCCTACTCGCCAGGCTGATAAGCGAGGAAGGATTCCGGGGCATGTCGCCCAGGGCCCGATCCCGGGCATTCGTTTGTTGGGGAGGTAAGACGGCGGTGGGTGAGATGTGACTCGAAGCAAACATAAATACCCAGATGCCGTCTCCTCATCCCCAGGGGAAGGTCTCAAGCACCACAAGCACACCGCCATGATGAGCGACAAGGCCAACTTCTCCTCCGCCATGGAGCCAGCAGATGCAACAATAACAAACCCCAAAGCCGGCCTGGACGACGCCGAGGCAGCGCACGACTTTATCATCGATCCCGCCGCCGAATCGAGACTCGTCCGGAAACAAGACCTGCGCGTCCTACCCATGGTCTTCCTCATGTACTTCCTCACCTTCCTCGACCGCACCAACCTCGGCAACGCCAAGATCGCAGGCATGGAAAAAGATCTCGGTCTGGGCACTTACGGCTTCAACATTGGCGCGTGCTTGTACTACGCCATCTACTTCTTCGCGGATATCCCGGCGGCGTTGAGCGTGAAGAAGTTTGGCTTCATTGTGTTGCCGCTGAGCTGCATCTCGTTTGGTGTTGTTACGCTTGCGACTGCGTTTATTCACAACGAGGCTGGATTTTATGCCATCAGGCTTCTGCTGGGTTTGACGGAGAGCTTCCAGTTCCCGGGGCTGAGCTACGTCGTGTCGCGGTATTACCGCCGCCATGAGGTGACGACGCGCGTGTCTTTCTTCATGTTGGGCGCGGCGGGCCTGGCTGGTGGATTTGGCGGGCTGCTTGCGTCGGCGCTGCTGGCCGTGGGAAACATTGGTAGCGTCAGTGGGTGGCGTAACATCTTCCTCGTCGAGGGGTGAGTCTTCTTGTGGCATGGCGTGGATGATAATCGCTGACAACTGTTGCCCAGTATCTTGACCGCTGGCATTGGCATCGTTTCGCTCTACTTCTTCCCCGCCGACCCTTCCAAGACACGCATCTTCAACGAGGAGGAGCGCGAGCTTGCCATGGCGCGCATCTTCCACGACCAGCCGGCGATTCGGGAGCACAAGGAGAAGATGTCTTGGTCACTCATCAAGCGCGGTATTGTCAACGTCAACGTCCTCGTAGGAGCCTGGATCTACATCTGTGACCAGATCACTGTGCAGGGCCTGTCCATCTTCACAGCGACTATCCTGCGACTCAACTTCCCCGACCACACGACAGTGCAGATTCAGCTGCTGTCAGCGGCACCACCCCTGGTTGGCATGGCTGTTGGCCTTGGCGTCGCCTATGTGACGATGCGAACGCGCCAGCACGGATTTGCCATTGCCATTTGCGCGGCTCTCAATGTCGTGGGGTACTCCATCTGGCTGGCATCGAGCAACGTTCAGGCGCGGTTCGCCGCCATCTTCCTCAACACGGCTGGCGGTTACAGCTTTGGTGTGCTGGTTCTCGGATGGACACTCGCCAATGCCGCCCCGGATACCGTCCGAAACGTAGCCAACGGTGCTGTCTCTGGCCTGGCCAATATTGGTAAGTGGTCAACTTTCTGGAAGTTGGACAATAGACTAATGAACATGTGCAGGATCCATCACTGCGACGTGGAGCTATATCAACACGGATGCGAAGAACGGATACAAGATTGGCAACGCGCTTAACACGGCAACGGCTGCGTCGGTCATCATTGCTGCTCTGGCGCTGGTGATGTATCAAAAGGGGGAGAATAAAAAGCGTGCCGAGGGTGGTAGGGACTACCGTCTCCAGACGTCGGCGGACAAGGTGGCGACGCTGGGACACCTTCACCCGGAGTTCAGGTACATCCATTAGAGTGGTCGATCTGCCAAACCCGATCATTGCCCAAACAGAGATTGAACCAGAACCGAGTATGAGTCACTTTATTTCAGCTACGTCCTTGGACACAGCTCTGTCCTGATAAAGTCGATCCTCGACCCTTGGTCCCCTCCCTGCACGATGTCATACGAAGTGCTCCAGGCCGAGCTAGCCAGCTGAAGGGGCAGCTCAAAGAGCACCCAGTCCCCAATCTCCTCCCCAGTGGTCTGGAACTCAAGCCTCTCCACCTCGAGTGCTCTTACAATGACACCCTGTCGCCTCTCGATGCGGACGACATCCAGAGACAGCGTCTCAGCCGCCTTGTCTTTGCGCACCGCAGCAGTGACTATGGCCGTCCTGAAACCTCCGGTGCTGGTCCTGGAGACGCAGGAGGCAGCCTTTTGGAAAAGCAGCGAATCGTCGAGGGGGTATCCTGAGCCGTCGTTGCGGAAGACCTCGGTCTTGCCTGTTGACGGGATGGTGAGGTGAATGTCGAAGCCGCTGAGGCCCGCGGCAGCATCGACGGTGGTTTGGAACTCGTAGAAAGCAAAGGTCTCCCCGTAGAGACCAGCCGAGTTGCCTGCATGCTCGGCCTCGACGGTCGACAGGGCAGCGCCGCTCCTGCTGGCCAGTGCCAGGTGGACGCGCAAGTCGGTAGCGTCACGAAGGCCAGCGGTCGTTCGAACCCTCACTCGGCCTGTGAAGTTGAGCTGACCCTGGGTGCCGAGGGACAGCTCGACGACGTAGGGCTTGATGTCAAAAGCCTCAATAGGGTCGGAAAGGGCTACGTCCTTTGCAACGGTATCGATCATGCGGGTGAAGATGGCAGCGCAGGCAGCATCAAAAGTGGCCGAGTGGCAAGCAAGCTCTGCAATAGTCTTGTTGCCATCTGAAGAAAAGATGCGCTTGTCCGAGTTGAACGAGTCGTTGCGGCCAACAACCAGAGGGTTCTTGGTAACACCATAGACATACTCCTTGGCGATGCGGTTGTCGAACTTTTCAGGCGAAGCGTCAAACGTGACAACCGTATCGTTGTACATGTTTGTGTCTCCCTCGACAATTTGCGGCGAGTTGGCGCTGTGGACGCCGCCTAGGGTGTGGCCGCACGCAACGAGCTGGATCATGTCTTTCTGGGAGAGTCCAGCTTTGGCGAAGCGGGCCATGGTATCGCCGATGGGAGTGTCTGCTTCAGGAACGCCGGCGGGACCTGCTGCAAAGGCGTCGACGCGGCCGCTGCGAAAGGGGATGCGAGCGTCACCACCGCAGCCGCTGTGGGAGACAACGACGGACATGGCGAGGAGGTCTGCGGCCGAGGCACGGGCGGAGTAGAGGTAGTTGAAGAAGTTGAAGGTATTATTAAAGGCGAGACCGGCGTTTTCGTTGCGATCGAGCTCGAACCAGACGGAGCCGTCGAGACCGCCAGAGCCGGTGGCGGCATCGTGGGTGATCATGTCGTGGAAGGCGGTGCGGATCCATTCGGCGGCGTTTTGACGGCCTTTGATGTTGCCGCCTTGGAGACAGGGGGTGACGCCTGCGACGAAGTTGCGGCCGAGGTAGCCGGACTGGAGGGAGAGGATGTCCTCGATCTCGTCTTGGGGGGAGGGCCAGATGTAGGGGCCTGCCGTGGCCAAGCCGAGGAGGCTGGCGGTGGTGATGATCGAGGGCCGCATGGTGGGGGAGAAGAGAGAGAGGAGGCAGACCTGGATCAGGTAGCATCAACGGCAAGGTTGACTGAAGCGGACATGATGGAATATATAAGAGTGTGCGCCATGAAAAGATCTGTCGTGGACTACTCGCATGCAGCTCGCAGGTCGGAAAACACGAGCGGCCCCACGACCCGCATTGTGTCCGAAGACCGACGCGGGCTGGGATGTGCCGGCGATGAAGAGCGGTTCTGATTTGGTTATCTGATGATCAGATAGGTAAATGGCGGGCCTGAAGGACCCCGAGTCCCCTGTTAAGGCTTGCGGGATATGACGCTGGTCCACCTGGTCCCATCGTCGGCAGTGGTCCGGTCCGCCGCCACGCGGGGCGGTTCGGGGGGACGTTCCATTTTGAGACGAGGGTAGGTAGGGGAGATTCAGCTGTCGGGTTGTATTCAGTTGGGTCCAGTTTGATTTCGAGTATGATCGCGGGAAAGCAACTTGGTGTTTTGGTTTTTTGGAGAAATGATGGTGAAAATGGCGGAGAAATCGGACGTGATTTAGGGGGTGGCGTTCAGGGGCTTCAGTGGCTGTCAGCTGAAGTACAGGTACATCTCCTGTAAAAATTGCAGTGTCCAGGGCATCTGCACCAAATCTCCACCACAACCACAAACGGAACAACACGACCCCAGCAAACACCACAATCTCCAATGCGCCCAGCCCTGACGATAGGAACAAAATCCACCATCCTGCGTGTGGGGGTAACACGAGAAGAGGAGTCAAATTCCATTCTCTGCCATTTTCATGACCATCACCCCAACTCCCATTCGCACACTCGCACATCCCATACAACCACCTCGGTGTCCAACAAACGAGGGGAAACTCTACCTGCCAAGAAACCCCTCCAGATTTAGGCTCGGACATGTCCAACATGGGTAATTCCTCCTAGACCCAAAACCCGGACATCGACCGTCGCCTGTACACTGCAGTGAGGCTGTGCCCACCTCGACGCCCGACGGGCACGTGGCGATGCCATGAACACCTCCAGGACCTCCCTGTCAACGTCCCCCAGCTTCTGACACGTGCACTCTTCAAACCACCATCTTCTTCTGTCCGACACGACCGAAGCGATCATCACATGCGGCTGGGCAAAGGCGAAGCAAGGCGGGGGAAAAGCAGCCAAGTCTCTTGGTTCTTGGCAGCAAGACGCGGCCTGGAGAAGCAACACAGACGGTCTTGGCTTTCAGTGTGCCGCTTCTTTGGCTTTTTTCCAAGACTCGGCCACCAACAGGTCATGATGGTCATGCCCCCCCTGCCCATACCAGTGAACAGCTCTCCCCAGATCTCGGCAGATCAAACGGGGTCAAGCCCCCTCAATATAGGCGTTCTTGGCAGTTGGGACCACTCCAATCCAACACCTCCCAAGGCCGCCACGGTCCAGCTCGCAAGCCGTTGACCACTGCCCAGACGCCAGGGGCGAGTATCATGCCCTCCCTTCCCCCATTTCCCCGTGTCTTCCCCAGAGAAGTGACCCGCCCCCGGGCATGCCCATCTTGTCTATATTAAAAGGGAGGTGTCCCATGAACCAGACTTGACGTCCCTGATCTTCTCTCCCCTGCATCCTGTCATCACCAGACAGATCAGATCTCATCCTTCCTACCAAGCTTCTCACCCTCTCTTCTGATCGCCACCTGCCTGTGCCATCATGTCGGCCAAGCCCGATCACTTCGAGGTCGAAGATGCCTCCCCCACGGCCGCCTCGCACCACTCGGACGAAAAGCACGACGCGTCTCTCGAGCGTGAGGCTCTCGACGATGATCCTGTTTACTCGTACCCGGAACAGCGCAAGATCATCCACCGTCTGGACCGTCGCCTCATCACCATTGCTGGCGTCATTTACATGAACAGTCTCATGGACCGGTCCAACTTGCCCAATGCCAATATTGCGGGCATGGATGTCGACCTGGACATGAAGACTGGCTTCCGATACGTATGTCAGACCCCTGAAGCCACTCAACTGACTGGCACTGACACTTCCCCTCCAGGCCGCCGTCGCCCTCGTCTTCTTCATCACCTACACGTTCTTCCAGCCGCCTGCCACCATTCTCACCCGCAAAATCGGCCCTCGCCTCTTCCTCTCCAGCATCTGCTTCGCATGGGGTGTCGTCATGGTATGCCCCCCTACCTCTTCCCTGGTCCTCCTCTAACTCAACCCCCAGATCGGCTTCGCTTTCGTCCAGCAATGGTGGGTTCTCATCCCCCTACGCCTGCTCCTCGGTCTCTTCGAAGCCGGATACTTCCCTGGCGTCGTCTACCTCATTTCAACATGGTACTCTCGCTACGACATGCACAAACGCTACGCCGCCTTTTACAGTCTCGGCCTCGTCGCATCCGGCTGCTCGGGCATCCTCGCCTTTGGCCTTCAGCAGATGCACGGCATGGGCGGCCTCGAGGGCTGGCGCTGGATCTTCCTCGTCTTCGGCCTCATGACCGTTGTTGCTGCGGGTGCTGGTGCCATCTTCCTCGTCGACTTCCCCGACGTGGCTCTCGACAAGAACCACTGGCGCTTCCTCAGTCGCGACGAGATTGCTTTCATCATTCGACGTATCAACAAGGATCGTGATGATGCTGCCACGGAGAAATGGAACTTTAGGAAGTGGGCGGCTGCTGGCAAGGATTGGAAGATTTGGATGTTTGCCATGCAGTTCCTGTAAGTTCACACATCTCCCGATGCACGTCTCCTCCTCTGACCAGTTCCCCCAGCTGCCTCACTACCCAGGCGTATGCTCTGGCTTTCTTCCTCCCCATCATCCTCCATCACACCATGGGCTTCTCCGTCGGCGAATCGCAGCTCCTCACCGCTCCCCCATATGCCGGTGCCGGTATCGTCATGTTCATCTGCGCCTGGATTGGCGACAAGTACCGCGTCCGCGCCCCTCTGCTCCTCTTCACTGCCGCCCTAGGCCTCACCGGCCTGCCTCTTCTTGTAAGACTCCATCCCCTACCCGCCACTTCTTCATCACTAACCTCCCAGGGCTACGCCGAAAACGTGGGCGCCCGCTACTTCGGTACATTCCTCGTCTGCTCGGCCTCCAACGGCGGTATCCCCACGGTGATGGCCTACCAAGCCAACAACATCCGTGGCCAGTGGAAGCGCGCCTTTGCCTCTGCCACCCTCGTTGGCTTCGGCGGTATTGGGGGCATCGCAGGCAGCACTGTCTTCCGGTCGCAAGATGTGCCGCACTACCTTCCGGGTATCTGGGCGTGTCTCGTCGCCAACGTCATTATCGTGATTATTGCCATCATCAACACGATCGTCTTCCGCAGGCAGAACAAGCGCGCCGACAGGGGCGAGGTGGTGCTTGAGGGAGACCCGAACTTCCGCTACACCATTTGAGCGGCCGTGGCAGTGTCGAGGGCTTGTAAGACGGATGTCCAGCGTGTGTACGCCGAAAGGGGTTCAGGGGTATTCACCACTGTAGCTCAGTAGAGTTCGAGGTCCAATTGTTACTAGTAATGAGCCAATCTTCAATCTTGTTCATCATTCATTCGGCAAAGATACCTCTTGCTTTTTAATTGGCCATCATCAAGGCCCCGAAAGACGTACCTCTGTCCGCTGACTCGACCGCTCCCTACGGTTGACACGCTGACAGGATGCACGGAGAAGCACCCCGGATGATCGCTCCCTACCGATGACACGGCGGGGCAAATCTGACACTTGACCAAATCAAGTATCGCAACCCAGTGTTCCTCTTCAAACATCTCCCGGAACACCTCCGGAATGTCTTCCGGCGGCTCTCCAAACATTTCAACGTCCTCCCTCCATCACCACACATCATCAAAGACGTCTCCCACCATGGCCGCGCATCCGCTCGACCAAGAGCTCCCTATTGCTCCCGACGACACCGTCCAAGAGCAGAGCCAACCCCCAAAGACAGGCGCTCGCTTCTCCCTCGGACCCCTCCGCATTCTCAAGTCATGGTTCTCCAGACACCAGGACCACCCATACCCCGGAACGCGCGATCTCGAGGAACTCCAAGCCATGACCGGTCTCAGCAGACAGCAAATCACCACTTGGCTCTCCAACGCCCGTCGCCGCACCAAAAGCCGCATCCCGACCAGGCCGACCTCCCCCGGTGTCCCGTCTCTTTCATCATCCTCTCGACCCCTCGACATCCCCGGACAGAGTAGCCACTCAAGCAGCCTCGACCAAATGGACCCCATGGAAAGATGGAAGCACTCTCCCCCCGAGCACGAACCCGCATCAACAGCCGCCATCCTCAGCGCCGTCTCCGGCTCCTCCGGCTTCCACCGCCCTCCAACACCAACGACCCAGTCTTCCCTCTATGAAGACTCCTCTGTCAGTGTCAGCAGCGCCGGCACCTCCCTCTCCAACCACAGCTCCGCCGCCTCAGCCTACTCCCACCTCTCCGACTCATCTCGCCGACGGTCAGACCCCCTCAACCTCCCCCACCGGAGACCACGCAAGCGCCGCAGCAGGAACCACTCCGCCGCCGCCATGAAGCGGGCCGGCGTCGCTGCCTCCCGCTCAACACTCTCCCAAGCTCCCCGGCGGTATCAATGTACTTTTTGCACCGAGACTTTCACCACGAAACACAACTGGCAGCGCCATGAAAAGTCCCTCCATCTCTCCCTCGAACGATGGGAATGTTCCCCTGATGGACCCTACGTCGTTGATGCCCTCGGCCAAAGAAGCTGTGCCTTTTGCGCCCACATCAGCCCCGATCAGGAGCACATGCGATCACATAACCATGATGCCTGCGAGGACCGACCCTTGGGAGAACGATCCTTCAACCGAAAAGACCACCTCTTCCAGCACCTCAACCTCGTCCACCATGTCAAGTTTGACGAAGCCACCATGTCTCACTGGCGTCATGACACGGGCGACTTTTCCTCCCGCTGCGGGTTCTGTGATGAGCACCTGTCGTCATGGGGTGAGCGCGCTGACCATGTTGCCGCACATTTCAAAGCCGGGCAGACAATGGCCGAGTGGGTAGGCGACTGGGGTCTTGAGCCATCCGTCCTTGAGAGGGTTGAGAACGCCATTCCTCCGTGTAAGACTTCCTCTACTCCCCTCTGATCTTTGCCCTCCGCCGCTGACACACTCAGATCTCATCGAGTATGAGCGCAACACCCCATGGCCCTTCACTGCCGTGCAACAGGCGCAGCACTCCCCCATCAGCGCCTTTGAACTCATCAAGCTCGAACTCGACTACTTCTCCGTCAACTTTTTCGACCTCAACCTCGCCCTCCCTTCCCCGGCCGACCTCCAATACGAAAGCTGCTGCGTCATTTTCGGCGCCGACATGCTCGCCGCCGCCGACAATGTCCCCGTCCCAGCTCCCTCCTGGTTCCGGGACGTACTCATGTCGTCTCGGGATATTGCCCGCCGCGCCCGCCTCACCCCCATGAAGACGGCCGTCAAGTACCGCATCACAGAACTCAGCATCATTGGAAAATCCAACATGTTTGAAGGCTGCATGCTCGAGGAGCGTCTGCAGAGTTTCGTCGCACTCTCCCTCAAACTTGGCTCACGCCTCGAGGACAGGGACCTTCAACATGAAGCATGCCATATCGTGGAGCAGACAAACACCCAGTCTTCCCACCCCTCTGACCCATTTGTCCAGTTCCTCACGGGTCTCATATCCTCCTCAACCCTGTGGCTAGCACCCTTTCGTCGCCGTGCAGGCCTCCCCGACATCCGGCCCACGGTGGATCCCGAGTCTTCTACCCAGGACTTGGTCGTCGGCGAACTTCCCCCTGACGACCTCTTCTCCAGCTTTATCTCCGATGGAGCCAACATGGGAGCAGCCCTGCCGCTCATCGACAACGACATCGACCTCGGCATCGCCCTCGATCTCGACCTAGACCTCGGCGGCCCAGTTGCCCCGGTGCCCGACGGGGGCTTCCGCCCTGTCAAATCGGGCAACATGCTCTCATCGCTGTTCGACACTACCGATCGATTTCACCGACAGTTCACAAAGGAGCTTGCGCGCTTCATCACAAGCACAATATCCCCTCGCAACCCACAGTGTCGCGTGCCCACCGATGAGGAGCTGCAGCATCAAGCCCGTTGGATCATGTTTGAAAGGTGAGCTGGTGCCCGTCTTAATTCGGCGCTTGTGGCCCGTTACTGACTGCCGTCCCAGCGATGACCCCTGGAACCAGACGCCCGCCGACAACGCGACATGGCTGCGGCAGTTCAAATCGGATCATGGCCTGCACAGTTGACGCGATGAAGCATCGGAGTCGGGGCTGCCGGATTGGGTTACGGCCGCCCCGCCTGTACTAAGGCGCAGACGACAACGCGGATTACGGTGTGATTGGTTTCCGCAGCGCGCTAAAGTGAGATGGAAAGGCTGTGCAGCGCCGGACACTGGAACCGAACACTGCAAATATGATGAACCTTGTTGGGGCACGGCCAGGACGTTGTGACCGCCTTGTCCCTTGAGCCTGGTCATCATTTGTCAGTGGCCCAGTCAGCACCAGAAATTAATGATCCCAGTTGCCTGGCGTGTTTTGGTTTTTCGTATGACTCCGTCTTTAGGCTTCCAAGATCATCTTCGATGGCACATGACAATGCTTGTTCGGGACCACATACACAGGAGTCATGTGAGGAAAGTTGTGGCGAGCTCCTCTTCCTCCCGTAGCGAACCTCCCTCGCCTCGAGGCCTCTACCCCATTATGGCGATTGGACATTTTGGGTGGTCTCTTGTTTCGACAGGCCTGTGTCCCCCAGCAGCATGGGTTATCGCGCCGACGTCCACGTAAACTGAGGGTGGTTCTTAAAAAAGACCGGTGCCAGCTTCCATCTCCCCAAGTTGGACAAGTCTCTTCTCAGAAGCGGGAGGTTCGCTTCGGTCCATTCGTAGGTGGTGTACATGTTGACGCGGAGATATCTGCCAATATCTTCAACGCAGCTGAATGCCTCGGGCATGTTTGTGAGTGATAATTTGATCATCTCATCGCGGAGGTCGGGCCTATAGAAGCATCAAAAATTAGCTCGCCATCTCGTTTTGTGTCTGGTTTTGGAACCCACCATGGGACTTGGTCGAACAGAAAATGATGTTCGATTTCAAGCTGTAGTTTTGTTGGGCGGAGCCAGGAGGGAAGCTCTCGATATGTCGGCTCATCAAGTACGGCCTGCCACTGGGAAGAAATGTTTTGATTAGACCCAGAAAATACAAAAACGGCAGAAAACTGGACATTCTCCAACTTACCCTGAAAAGCAAATACAAGATCCAGTAGGCAGCAAAATATTCAGCAGTCATGCCAGCTTTGAGCATCGGATCCGCAAAAACCTTGATCTCGCGAGACAAAGGGTTCTTTGTGTCTTTAGCCGCGAAATCCCGAAGTGTCGGAGAACCGAGCTCGTTCATGTGTGTGCGAGCCGTATGGAGCATGCCGTGCATTTCCACATCGTGGTTCGGAGGTGGAAGGGGAACGCGTGGTGGAATCCCGTAGTGGTGTTTGGTAAAGTGTACGCTGGACATGCTTGTGAACATGGAGTCCCACTGGCGGGCGTCTGCTTGGCCGAAGAGGTTGACTAGGTTGCACAGAGTCCCTGTGCTTGTCGGCGAGCGTGTTGTTTGACGGTGTTGTTGAGATCCGCCTGTCTGGCCAAAGCCAAAGGACGGTGAGGTTCTTGAGGGTAGCTGTCGTGTATCGCCAGCTCCAGAACCAATGGCAGATTGTCGCTGGCTGGGCAAACTTCCTGCACCGAGAGCCCATGGAGCCGACGTGACATCAGATCGTTGTCCGGAATCATGGTAATACTGAGGTTTCTGAGCATCGATAGAAGGATCAAGCCACCAGTCTGCTGTCTGGTCGAGATCGGTTTCGGGTGTCGAAAAAGCGTGGGACGACGAGACAGAAGCCGGGCCTGAGGTTGCTCCGTACGCAGACTGCAGCGGGGCGGAGGACGACGCGGGCAAGATTGAACCCCCAAAGGATTCGGTGGCCTGTTGGGCGTGCAGCAGGTCGGAAAAGGGACCCAGGCCAAAACTGCCTGCCGAGGACTTTGCTGTGGCCACGTCGCCACTGCCCAACAACATGGACACCTCAGCTTTGTCGCTGACGGAGTCCCCCTCGTCCACGGCGGCCAGGGCGCCAGGAAGGCACCTCAGGGCAGATTTCGAATCGACGGCGCCTGAAACACCTGAACGAGTTTCTGTGGACGTGCCAGGCTCTGCCTTTGTTCCCAGCAGCTCGCGGATGCCACCGAGCATGGAATTTGTTCGGTCCAGCTGTTGAGTCAGGATAGGTGGTGAGCATGTGTCAACGAGTCTGTGCTTTGCTTCTCGCAGACCAAAGATGACGATAGGGAGAAAAAGGGGGTCGGGCATACCTCTTTACGCAAACGTGTGTTTTCGGAGACAATCTGAGCCATCTGGGACTCGCCACCGTCCTTGAAGAGGCGGAGTTGGGCTTCGAGATCGCTGATGTAGTCTTTTCGTCGCTGACGATGCCGCTGCTGGGCGACGCGATCGCTGTACCGTTTCTTTTCGGCCCGAACGGCACTGCTCTCAACAGGCTCGCCCGTGTCGTCATCATGGTTGGAATTGGAGTCCATATCTGGGGCGGGTGTCAGGGTGTCGATGTCAGGATGTCAAGATGTCTGACAACAGGTTGCTGGCGAGGTGGATGGCGAGTGTTCAACTTATGCTCCTCGCAGAAGAGAGGGGGCAAAACAGTGAACACTGCATTCGGCGGTCTTGGGTTGGTTGAAGATTCCAAGGCTGAAAAGACATGCGCCTCGACAGGTTTTCATTCGTTCTTGTATCAACGGAGGTACAGTAATAGGTAGAGCCGTGGAGGGAAGAATAAGACAGGCCGGCCGGTCGTTCGGAGGGACGCTAACGTCTGACCCTTGCCGGCTCATGGGGCTGTGGGGAAGCTACTGGTTGGCATGGGCCCCCCGAAAGACGCCATCACCAAGGGATCCCGGGACCTGATGAGACGCCCAAGACGGGCAGGTTGAACCATGGTCTCGGCTCGGACGCCGGCCGATATAACTCGGGGCTGACTTGGAGGTCCGGTGGTCGTTACAGTACATACATAATACTCAGGTGCCATAAGTACCTACGTTGGGTATTCCTCCTGCTGCTTGGACTTGGAGGTTTGGGTTTCCTTGTCATCATGGCAGTACTCCGCCGAACCCACACTCAGATTGAGGCCGCCTGCGCATAATTGGTTCATCAACTCATGAAATCGTCAAGCGAAGCCGTTGCCGGGGGCTTGCCTGGAAACACGCCTCTTCTTTCAGTCGAACAGGCGGTCAAAACCTTCTTCCAACATCGGTACTTGCCGTGCGGGCCTGATGTCGGTCGACCCGACTATGAACGAGCGGGTTACAGAAATGAAGTCGGAGAAACCGATGCCGGATGGGATAGAGCGCCGTGAGGTCAAAGCCAAGGTTCATGGAGGGCGGCGAAAGATTGCAGTGATCTTAGGCGGAGCGGAGGTTCTTGTTTGGGAAACTGGAGTCAAGTCCGTCCAGCTTCGATTGGGTGCTGCGCCATTGGAGTCGAAAAAAAGGTGATGAACGCACTGCCACTGGCAGGCAGCGAGTCGTGACATGGCCCAAGCGTCCTGCGGGCCGAGTCACTAGCGTCGCCCAACCAGCACGAGCCTTTTTTCCCTCGTCCGTCTCCACTTCCGCCCTTGCTGACAGACACAAGGAACCAGCAGGCAGGGCAAGGCGGGCGCGACACCAAGCACCCGCACCCACGCACCACTCCACGTCCCTCCTTTGCACAGGCTGTTGCATCAATCCGCACAGCTCCCACGATCGAGCTTCACGCTTCAGCCACCGAGCCATCCCACTCTGGCCCATCCGACGCCCGTAGAGTCCCTTCCCATCACCTACCCAGAACAGACATCACCGAGTCCCGAGTCGAGTCCAACAAACGACGGTCCCGGTCCCGGTCCTCCGACCATCACCGCGGCCTCGCCCACCCGGCCGCGTCTCCGACGACGTCTGACGTTCCCAGACGCGGGCGTCCCGACTCCATCCACGCCACGCGTCACGTCGCGGCTCGCCTGGCCGTACATCGCCGGCAACCATGTTTGGCATACTCGGGTCCATCGACATTGGCTCCGGCCAGACCTTTGAGTCCTTCGACGACCTGTTCAAGGACTTGAAGGCACACATGTCCAAGAATGGCTACAAGGTTGTCAAGTCGCGCACCCATCGCAACAAGGTTGCCGGAAACTACGAAAAGGGCAGCGAGGTCGTCCGTTGCGATCTCGTCTGTGACCGCGGCGGCCAGCCATACAAGTGCACGGCCACCCAGCTCAAGACGACAACCAAAAAGACAAACTGCCCATGGCGGGCAAAGGCCGTGAACCGCAAGACGCTGGGCGCCTGGGTCCTGACCGTCATTTGCGACCAACACAACCACGAGCCCCGGACTCCCGAGCCGCCAACCGACGAGGAGGATGCCGACGCCGATGGCGATGCCGAGGTTGTGGACACCACTCAAAACATGTCCATGTCCATGTCCATGGTCGGCGCGCCGGTTCAACACGCGAACGCGCATGCGCAAGCAGCCTCTTCCGCTGACCCCACGGCAGTCGAGCCCGACATCGCCCCGGCTACCGACAACGACACGAGTGCTGCCCTGGCCGTCGCCGGGGTCAATCCTGCCACCATACGACTGACGGGCGAGACCTTTCATCAGTACAAGGGCGAGTACCGACGCATGACCAAGCCGGAACGCGTCGGTATCCTCGCTCAGATGCAGCTTCGCATCGCCGCCATATATGCCGTTGAGAATGAGGATCTACAGCGGCAGGAGAGGCAGGCACGCCAGGAGCGGAAGCATCAAGAGATTGAGGAGAACAACCGACGTCGCGCTGTCGAGCAGCAGCAGCAGCAGCAACAGCAGCAGCAACAAGCACAGCAACAACAGCAAGCACAACAGCAAGCGCAGCAGCAGCAGCAGCAACATCAACAGGTTCAGCAGCAGCAGCAGCAAGTACAAGCACAACAGCAGGCCCAGCAGCAGGTTCAGCAGCAGCAAGTACAGCAGCAGCAACACCAACAGCACCAACAAGTCCAGGTGCAGCAGCACCAGCATCCACACCAGCACCAGCAACACCAAGGGCTGCCGCAACAGCATCATCAGCACCAGCAGCACGCCCATCAGCAGGTGGCGCAGCAGCACCACCAGATGGCCCAGTTTGCCCCCATGGGTGCCGGCGGTGCCAAGCATCCCTTCCAGCAGACAGCCGAGGAGGAGCAGGCACAGGCGCAGGAGCGGCGTCGTCATATGAGCCAACTGGCACGCGAACACATGGGCACACCTGTCCAGCAGTCGCCGATGCAGACACCAATGCAGCAGATGCAGCAGGCGGCCGTTCAGCAGACGCCAGTGCCCGTCCCGCAGTTTGGCATGCAGCCGGGCCCAGGGGCGCAGAACATGTTCCGGCACTATGCCAACACGCCGCAGCAAGGCCCGTCGCCTAACCAGACGGTGACGCCCGTGAGCGTGCCCAAGCGGCGGGGACGGCCCCCGAAGAACGCGGCAAAGAACGCCAACGGGGTGTAACAACATATGACACATGGCGAGTCTGGTCGTTGTGGTGTATTGGGATTTCGGCGTTGATCTGGAGGGGGAAAGCGTCATTGCATCAGGTCTCGGATGTGCCGGACACGGAAGTGAACCGGAAGTATATACATAGGACGCGGCACATGGGAGGACAGGAGGGACACGCTCGGAATGACGGACATGGAGGGATATCAACGACGAGGCAAGGCAAGACAAGACGGGAAAGAAGCTTTCTCTAGCAGATGCTGCTGTATTTGTAGTGCTAGACTGTTAGTGCGACCGACCCCGCGATTGGGCGCCTCACTCCAGCGTCCTGTTCCCTGTCACTTTTTTCCAATGTGGAGTCCAACGAGCCGAGATCCTCGAAAATTCCAGGGGACCCGCTAAAAAGTATCCCGCCAGAACCTCACTTTTGGTCCCGGCTTGCGCAAGATCTGTCCGTGTTGCCGTTCCCCATTCTACCTGGTCAACAGACAATCCGCACACCAGAACATACCGAGTCGAAAATCTACGACAAACGCACAACATGTCTACCGTTCTTCCGCCGCCGTCGAAGCGGCAGAAGCGCGAGTTCCTCGAGAAGACGCAGACGCAATCCGACGTTGCTGCGATTGTGCTCGGCGAGGATGGCAGCTTCAAGGCGCGCTTCGTCGACAGCGACGGCAACCAGCTGACCGAGGCGATTGAGGTGCCGCTGGCGGAAGCGAGCGAGAAGAACATCTCTCTCCTGCTCAACACGATGCTGGGCAAGGTGCGTTCCTCTGCCCCTCCCTGTCCCTCTCCTCATGATCTTTGACTAACTTCCTCCCGCCAGGACCGCGAAGACTTCCTCCCCTACAGGTTCCGAATCAACATTCCCAACTCGGACGTCATCGTCGACACATGGCCGTCGAATCTGCTCGAGACTCTGCGCAGCCATGGCGTGGCCAACCCCTTTGAGACGACAATCACCCTCACCGCCGAGCCGCAGGCCGTGTTCAAGGTGCAGGCGGTGACGCGCATGTCCAACAGGATCCCGGGTCACGGCCAGGCTATCCTCGCAGCGCAGTTCAACCCGGCGACCAACACTCGCTTGGCCACAGGCAGCGGCGATAACACGGTGCGCATCTGGAACACCGAGACAGGCACTCCTCACAAGACCCTCACAGGCCACACGGGCTGGACGCTGTGCGTGGCATGGAGCCCTTGCGGCACCATGCTGGCGTCGGGAAGTATGGACAAGACTGTTCGTATCTGGGACCCGGTCAAGGGCGTCGCACAGGGCAGCGCACTTGGCGGCTTCGGGAAATGGGTGACGAGCATCGCCTGGCAGCCATACCATCTCTGGCGCGACGGCACGGCGAGGCTGGCGGCGTCAAGCAAGGACGGCACGGTGCGCATCTTCACCGTCAACGCAGGCCGAACCGAACACGTCCTCTCAGGCCACAAGTCGAGTATCAGCAAGGTATGCTGGGGCGGCACCGACCTCATCTACACAGCCTCGCACGACAAGACGCTGCGGATCTGGGACGCGGTCAAAGGAACTCTCATTTCGACGCTGTCTGGTCACGCACACTGGGTCAACCACCTTGCGCTGTCGACGGAGACGGCTCTGCGGACGGGATTCTTCGACCACACGCCCGTGCCAGACACGGAGGAGGGGAAGCGGGCCAAGGCCAAGGAGCGGTTTGAAAAGGCCGCCCGTATTCAGGGCAAGATCTCGGAGAGGTTGGTGTCGGCTTCGGATGATTATGTTTTGATCCTCTGGGACCCGGCGCAGGGCACGAAGCCTGTTGCGCGGATGCAGGGACATCAGAAGCAGGTCAACCATGTGAGTGGAAGTTGTGGGTTAGGTGGAAATGGACCACGGCTGACGACGGATACAGGTCAGCTTCAGCCCCGACGGCATGCTCATCGCGAGCTGCGGCTGGGACAACCACGCCAAGATATGGGCGGCCAAGGACGGTCGTTTCCTGAGCGTACGTCCACCTTACACCATGCTTCAAACTTCAGCTGACAATTTAGACCCTCCGCGGCCACGTCGGACCCGTCTTCCAATGTGTAAGTTACCCCCCAAACGCCTCTTTCCTCCTCCAGCTAACACCCTCAGGCCTTCTCCGCCGACTCCCGCCTCCTCGTCACGGGCAGCAGGGACACGACACTCAAGGTGTGGAACATGGCGACGTTCAAGCTCGCCAACGACCTTCCGGGCCACGAGGACGAGGTGTACGCCGTCGATTGGGCGCCGGATGGCAAAAAGGTCGGCAGCGGCGGCAAGGACAAGGCGGTGCGGCTGTGGTGCAACTAAGCGGTGGTGTGGAAAAGCTTCTGGTACTTTGTCTTACTTTGTGTCTGGCATCATGATCATGGGTCCTGGGCATTCGGCTATAGAGAATATACCCGACGACGACATTCGCCGTCATGTCATGAAGATGTGGTTTGGAAGATGCTCTGGTGCGATTACGATTCTCACCGAACGATGCCGATGGCACACCGCGATACTACACGGATTTGTCAGAGCGGCCGCTTCTCGGGTCACTCTTGGTCACTCTAGGGGTCAGCTCACCCCCCTTGGCCTCCTCCCGCGTCCAGCCGCGGGGCTCCAGATCGGTGCCGGTGGGAGATCCGGGGAAACCCGCACCGGTGGTTCGATGTTGGACTTCCCGGCGCCTCACAACGACGGAGCACTCGGCGCCAGGAAAGTGCCGCATGACATGGATGAACATGGCGTCCGCGGCCAGCGGAGAGGTCATCAGCTGGCCAGGAACAAGACACTTTCTCATGCATCGCGAGGCGGGCGGGCCGCGGCTGGGGCGCGAAGGGGACGACAACAACGTGTTGTTGGCCATTTTGATATTACTCGCCACGACGATCCTCTCAGACGACGCTCTCACTTATCAACTTCCCGTCAGCCGCTCCCTCTTTCCTGCGCCGAGCCTAGAAAGGACGAGGGACGTATCTTTGCCCCGGGTCGGGTCGTACGGGGGACGCGCACGCGGACGTCTCGTCCAGTGCTGAGGGGGATATTTTGTCACGTCGCACGGGCAAAGGAGGAGGGAGGGGGCGCGAAAGAAAGGGGGTTGCAAGATGGTCGAGTCGATTCTGGGCTGCGGCCGCGATCACCGAACGGCGAGATGATGCTAGCCAATGGAGGCCAAGTCGGCGAGATACCGTGCTTGCAGAGGACAGGACTGGATATGTGAGATGATGCGCATGCAGGTGTGCGTTCGGGGTCCCTTTTTCCCTCGGTCTACGATTTCCGTGGCCAGCCGCCGGGGAGTAGAGCGCGCGCGACTCGGTGGCCATGCAGCGTGAGGATCATGGCGACATGTCATATTTTGTTGCTATGGTATGGCTGCCGGTCGGTCGTTTCTCTGGGGCGCTGCAGAACGGGAGAAGAGGCGATGCGAGGCCGAGACAGGGAAGCGAGGCGTACGTACGCGGTTCGCAGGATTTGTGATTTAGGCTGATGCGGGCGCGAGATGGCAACGTGCTCGGGATATGTCGGCCAGCCAGACGTGCTGGTGCTGGCCAGGCCGCAGCAGACCGGGGTGAGCTTGAGCTCTTTTCGAGCTGTGTCCGTTCCCCTGACGCGGAGCCTCTCTCCTCTCTCGCATGTGAAGCCGTCGTCGCGTCGCCGACTCGCCGTGCGATATTTCCGGCTTCTGGCGCCCGGGGTCCGTACGGGCGTGTAACCCTCCCTCCTCCCCCTGGCTGGAGAATTTTTTTCCCTCTTCCCGTTTTATCTCTCGGAGCCCGAGGGCGGCAGACTGCCGTTGCAGTGGAGGTTGTTGGCAGATATTCGCGCTCGTGCTGGATGCCACGGGGGCGCATGGACGATTGCGACTGGCGAAAAGGGGGTCGGTCCGGTCCGGTTTCCAGAATATACCCGAACGAGAGTCACGTCTGAATATGGCTCATGGTCGGCGCCTTATCTCGCCACGTCTTTCTCGTTGCTGCCCAGCCTGAAAACAACGACTCTACTCCACCCCCCTGTGAGTGTGTGCCAGTGTGAAAGGAGCTATCGTGACGGACGGGCGGGAGGTGCCATCAGAGACAGAGTGTGTGTGTGGGAGCCAAAGGGGAATAGAGGCATGGTAGGAGCCGCGGGGGGCAGGCCAGGGCGCACTGACAGGGCAGGGAAGGTCAGCAAATGGGCCGACACAGCCCCCTGGCAGAGACATGTCGTGAACCCGCTGGCGTGCGTCCATCGGCCCGCATCGACGGGTACCCCAGATGTATGTTCCCGGGGGGGAAGACGCAAGTAATGGCGCATACTGTACATATCCGCGATGCTGAGGAGCGATCGTCGTCGATTGGTCGGGGGGCAGGGAGCAGTGGTCAGTGGCAGGGAGTTCAGTCCACGGATGGATGGATGGCAGGCCTCCAATGCCCCTCCTTGACATTAGTCCTCTCTGACAAAGAGAATATCCCAAAGTCCGTCAAGGTGAAGCCAAAGAGCCAACGGCAACAGCCACGCATTTGATACGCGTCCATCGCGTGCTAGGGCTGCTAGTACCCCCCGGTTCCGTCTTTTGGCTTTCCGGGGAGCCGCTGTACCAAGAAACCTTCAAGCTTGCGGGATGCTAGCGGGAGGGCGATCTCTGGGCCATGTCATGGTTCTGTCAGGGCCATCGCCAACAACAGTCCGTCTGACAATTGGTAGGCTGAACACAGACCAGACAGAGCCCGAGCGCAAGCTGGGTCCAGTAGTGTTGGGGCAGGCAACGGCACACGGTAACCGCCAGGGCGGCCATGCGCGCAAAAGCCGATGCGGACGGGTGGTCCCCCCAGCCCAGCTGTTCTAGACCTGGCCTATGACCGCCAAGGCGAGTGACGGCGGACAAGTGTCTGGAAAGCTGGACCGATCAGGCCGGCAGATTGATTGGGGAGCTCGGCAGGGCAGACAGACGTCTTGGGGCTTGCTTTGCTTCACTTGGAGATACGGTGGTACCGAGGCCAGCACACGGGCAGAGTGCCCGGATCGGCGGGGCAGCATGTGCCTGACAGCCATGTCATGTCGCTCTCTTTGCTGGCGATGGCGCAAGGGGCGTCCTCCGTTGAGCATGCGTTGCGCGTTGCGACAGTGCGACGTTGTCTGACCGTTTGGTTGAAGCTTAGCTCTTAGAGGTGGCTGAGTGAGGAGAAGCAGGGCAGGCCATCAGATGAGGTATGGCCGACAGAAAGCGTGGCCAGGCCCTGGATGGATCTGTTGGGAGGCAGGATTGCTTGTTGCTGTTGCAGGCCAAGCTTCGGACGGACTATCTGCCAATGGTACTCTATCGGTTTGGTCTGGTACCGGCGGCGCGGTGCTTGGCTGATACCGGTACAACATGGAGTACAACCAACGGTTTTGGTTCGTTTCTCGGGTTTCAAGGTGGGAGATGTCATGTCTCCGACTTGATCCTTAGCCTCGCAAACAGACGGCACCATGACAAGGCTTCTGCGAGATCAGCATGGCACAGCGAGGCTTACTTGGAGGTATACTGGCAGGATGATGATCTCCTGGTCAGTTTTACGTGTCGGTACCGGTACTCATGATACTTTATCACGGGCATTTGACAAGCCCACGTCCTTCCCGTACACCCTGACTTCAATATCTGGTGTTGGCCTATCTGTCAAATGTGACAGACTCCATGCTCTCGGCTCGTGCCCGGCGTCAGCGCTGTACGGAGCTGCCTCCCCCGTGACCTGCGCCGGCCAGGTGAGGAGAGGGTGAGATGGTCGTCGACAGTGTACCCCAAAGCTGACCAGCCCCATCAATCACAGATTCTCCGGGCGACGATCTCCCAGCGGACGAGGCACGGTTGGGGTGGCAAACTAAACATAACGGGCGCGCGAGTGACACCTCACCCTACCTGCCTCACTTCCCTGACTGGCCACTGGAGGAAAAGAACCTCACTGAAAATAGCAGGCACCAGAGCAGAAAAGACCGATGTGACAGTTCGTCGGCGCCGCCCCGCCCGTCCCGTCCACGGCGTCCAGTATCCCTGCCGCGCATCCCATCCCTGTCGATGGCTGGCCTGGCGTTAAGGCATTTCAAGCTTTAGGCGGCGCGGTCGATGATCAAGGTGGTGTTTGAGAAGAAAACGAGAAACGAGCATGGGAAATGTCTCTCCAAATGTCACCCCTCCCTGGTGGTTGGACAGAAAGTATCTCACACACACACACCAGACGCGACGAAGCCCAACGTGCGCGAGATTCGGCAAAGCCAGGCAGATGAAGGGGAGGTATTTCGGTACGTACTTGAAGTGAGTGCTTATTTGTTGGACGAAGGAGGGATGGAGGGAATTCCAAACACCGTTGCCAGACACATTCTGCCACACACACAGCTAGAGAGTGCACACCCTCCCAAGACCCTATCGGCGTTCGGGACGATGCTGCACTGTCAACCCCGAGGGGCATAGCGAGGGGCAGTGACGCTGTCAGAGGCTGGCCAAGGATGCCACTCACGATACCTGGGCGAGGATGAGCTGAACGCCTCGGTGAGCCGAGATTGCCCATCTCTAGGAAGAAGTAGACTGGCAGTTTACTTGATACATGCCTGCACTGGCCGTTTTAAAAACGTCCACCATCCCGTCTTCTCCGACCTGCATCAACCACACCACACCATACTGGAACTGAAGCTTCCCCGACGTCCAAGCAAGCTGCGACCATCTCCCGTCCGTCCCCGTCCAAAGTTCTCCATCTTTTGTTTCCAGCTCCTCTTTCCCCCGTCGTCGTGGCCCAGTTTCCCACTGCTCCCCGGACGAAACCCTCCCATTCGTCCCCACCGGACACAGCTCCGCGCCCTGATCTGACCTCTCGTCTTTCGTGCCCGGGACTTCACCACCGCACGAGAACAAGAGGCTTGTTTTATGGCGATTTCTTTCCGGGCGATTCCCTCCTGATAACAAATACCAAGACTGCGCAATCTCGATTGCTCGGATAAATGCTGCCGTGGCCGGAACAGATCATCCAGGGACGCCTCGAACCCGGAGCTTTCAGTTCAAGCTTCAGTGGCAGAGGTCCGGTCCAGACAGGCCTATTACGTCAGGGCCAGGCCATTCATCGGTTTCCGACGCCTTTCCCGTCCGGGGCAACAGCTGTTGTTAGCCCGTGCTTTCGTCGAGCTTCACCTCCCCAGCCAGCAAGCTAGGGGGTTCAGTACAAGTACCGAGAGCGTAAGGTTTCGCCCCAGGTCTCCGGGAGCCTCCGCTTGTACCGGGTACTTGGGCTGCCTTCCCACAGCAATCACCCTTTCCGAAATTCAAGCTCCTTCACCCTCGAAAACAAAACGTGGAAAAGAAACGGTCGGCGCCAGCCACAGAACGACAGAACGAGTCCACGCCCGCTCGGGCTCAAAGACCGGGAGCCAAGCTCCGCGCATCTTTTGCGCAAAACGTTGACCCGACGAGCGACTTGGACTGGCTGGTCGAGAACGGGCAAGACGGGGCAGGAACAAGACGGGTCCCCAAAAACCAAGGCCCGACCCCCTGTAACCCCTGTACATTTAGTACACAAGCGCCCCATTGTGTCCACACGCCCCCCCTCCAATTCATCTTGGCTCACTGGACTGGCACGGCAGGTCCAGGTACTTGCTCCTCACTGGAACTTTCTCCTCTCGGCCGCTGCAAGCTCCCCTCACCTCACCCACCACCACACCTCTCCTCCCGTTAAACTTCATCCCCCCTCTTCTGTTCCAGTGCCAGTGGATCTTCGCCGGTCCATCCACCCATCCATCCCGGCCTTCCCTGTCCCCCTCCACCTCGAATCCCCGTCTCTGAGGTCCTCCCGCTCCCCAGGCCCGGCTCGATTTCGACTTTTGAAGAGCCGCCCTCCGTCCCGATTTTTCGAGACACTACATCCCATCCAGCACTTCACTCCTCGCAGCTGCGCTCAACACCACGACTCTGCAATAACCTCCTACTACGCACTCCCAAGACCGTCAACGCTGTCTGAAGCATACTTAGCTTCCCTCTGTCGTCATCAAGAAACATTTGCGCCACCCTTGTCGCCCTCCTCCCTTCCAACACCACCTCCACAACCACCTCTTGTCCGGACACAGGAGCTCTCCCTGCTATACCTTCTCTTACGAGCTTCTCAAGCTTCACTCGACCTCAGTCACCCTCTCCAGCCCGCCAAAACATCCCCATCGCATGCGCCCCTGCTTGGCCTCTGGCCTATAGCCTTAGCTCAGCCCGCTCCAAAGCAACGCTCTTCCTCGCAGCCACTTGACGCCTCGCAACGTCTCCAAGGGAGACTCGCGCCTACACAACGAACTCGCTATTGAAGCGCTCCCATAACCCCTACACGCCTCCCCAAGACTGCCCACCATGACGGTCTTTCTGGCGTCCCTGTAAGTCATGCGCCCGCTCGTCTCCACTCCTTCCCAGTCTCCCTCTGACCACGGCCTTCCCAGCTTCCTCCCCAAGACGGTGCATTTCACCCTCCCCGGCTCCTCCCACAGCCGCAACACCACTGCTCGCTCCAGCCGCAACAAGACGCCTGCTGCCGCCTCCAAAGCGCCCGCCGCAACGCCAGCGCCTCCCGCTCCAAGCCTCTTCGCCCCGCTGCCCGACATCACCCCTCCCCATACGCCCACTGGCGATGCCGACCACAAGGACCTCTTCACCAACGAGGATGGCATAAGAATCCCCCTGTCCGACGGCGAGCCTGAGCCCGACCATGAAGGGTCCCCCATGGACAAGGGCTCGCCGCGCTGGGGCGCCAGCGCTCGCCAGCCAAAGTCGCGCGCCAACTCGCCGCCCCCCGCCCTCATCGCCGAGCATAGCAGAACCCTTGAGAAGGCCAGGGAGCTCGGACGCCAGGGCATCATCCAGCCGCGCGCGCTGGCCCGGAGCGATAGTCACG
Organism: Plectosphaerella plurivora; assembly: GCA_020726575.1. Taxonomy (NCBI): domain Eukaryota; kingdom Fungi; phylum Ascomycota; class Sordariomycetes; order Glomerellales; family Plectosphaerellaceae; genus Plectosphaerella; species Plectosphaerella plurivora. The sequence goes on along the minus strand of JAGSXJ010000025.1, from coordinate 347,198 downwards.
ACCGGGTCTTCGCCCATGCTACCTGGAAGGTCGTCAACGCCGACCAGGGCAACGGTGGCCTACGCAATGCCGCCGACGCCGCCTCTCGCGACGGCAAGCTAGGCGAATACACATGGGTCGGCACCCTTGGCATGCCCACCGATGCCCTCGAGGGAACCCAACAGAAGCAGGATATCGAGGACCAAATGGCCACCGAACACGACATGCTCACAGTCTTCACCTCGGACAAGGACTTTGACGGCCACTACTCCCACTTTTGCAAGCAGATCCTCTGGCCCGTCTTCCACTACCAGATCCCCGACAACCCCAAGAGCAAGGCCTTCGAGGACCACTCTTGGAAGTACTACGTCAACGTCAACCGCGCCTTTGCCGACAAGATCATCGCAAACTGGAAGCGCGGCGACGTTGTCTGGGTACACGACTACCACCTGCTTCTCGTCCCCTCCATGCTGCGGGAGCGCCTGCCCGAGGCCAAGATTGGCTTCTTCCTGCACGTTGCCTTCCCCTCGTCCGAGGTCTTCCGTTGCCTCGCCGTGCGCAAGCAACTGCTCGAGGGCATGCTCGGCGCCAACCTCATCGGCTTCCAGATCCACGAGTACACTCGCCACTTCCTGCAGACCTGCAGCCGCCTTCTCGGCGCCGAGGCCACCACAGACGGCCTTCAACTCGAAGACCGCTTCGTCGACGTCGTCAACCTGCCCATCGGCATCGATCCTGTCTACATCAAGGAGCGTCGCGCTACCGCCGCCGTGCGCCAGTGGGTCCAGACCATCCGCGAGCGCTACAAGGGCAAGCGCCTCATCGTCGCCCGCGACAAGCTCGACCACGTCCGTGGCGTTCGCCAGAAGCTACTCGCCTACGAGCTGTTCCTCAACAAGCACCCCGAGTGGCGCGATCAGACTGTTCTTATCCAGGTCGCTCTGTCAGGCAGTGAAAAGGGCGACCTCGATGCTGCCGTCAGCGACATTGTCACGCGCGTCAACTCGTCATGGGCCAACCTCGCATACCAGCCTGTTGTTTACTTGAAGCAGGATATCGATTTCCCCCAGTACCTCGGTCTGCTCTCGGTCGCCGACGCTCTCATGATCACCAGCCAGCGCGAGGGCATGAACCTGACGTCGCACGAGTACCTCTTCTGCCAGGACGGCGAGATCTTCCCCGAGAAGAAGCACGGTTCCCTCATTCTCTCCGAGTTCACCGGCACCTCGTCGCTCTTTGGCGGCAACGAGCTGGCCGTCAACCCCTGGGACTACCGCCAGTGCTCCGACGCCATCAAGCAGGCCCTTGAGATGAGCGACGAGGAGAAGGAGCGTCGCTGGACCAAGCTCTACGCGGCTGTCATGCACCACACTGGCTCGCACTGGTTCTCCGAGTTCCTGTCGCGCCTTGACCGCGTCTACGAGGAGCAGCACCGCCGAGATCAGACTTCGGTGCCCCGCCTGTCCATCAACCACCTCGCCTCGCTCTATAAGCGTAGCGAGCGCCGCCTCTTCATCCTCGACTACGAGGGCACCCTCGTCAGCTGGGGTCCCATGAACCAGATCATCCCCGTCAGCCCCCAGCGCACAGTCGATGTGCTCAACGACCTCCTGCTGGACGAGCGGAACACCATCTACGTGATGTCCGGGCGCCGGCCCGAGGAGCTCGACCGCACCTTCCGTCGCGTGCCTAACCTGGGTCTCATCGCCGAGAACGGCTGCTTCCTCAAGGACTGCGGCAAGGGCACGTGGGTTGAGATGTCCGACTCGTCGCAAATCAGCAGCTGGAAGGACTCGGTCAAGTCCATCATGACCTACTATCTGGAGCGCACGCCCGGTGCCGAGATTGAGGAGCGCCGGTGCAGCCTGGTCTTCCACTACAAGAGCGCCGAGGACTACGAGTCTGCGGCGCGCCAGGCCAGCGACTGCGCCTCTCACATCAACGAGGCGAGCGAGGAGCAGCGCGTGCACGCCATCCCGCTCGACGGCTGCATCATTGTCGAACCCATCGACTGGACCAAGACTACCGCTGCCGAGCGCATCTTTAACGACCTGCGCACGCACATGGCGCCCGACGAGGCACACAAGGGCCCCGTCGACTTCCTCATGGTCGTCGGCGACGGTCGCGACGACGAAAAGGTCTTCAAGTGGGCCAACACTCTTGGCGAGGAAAAGGTCGTCAAGGACGTCGTCACCGTCAGCGTCGGCAAGAGGGGAAACACGGAGGCGACGGCAACGTTGACCCAAGGTGTCAGCGGTGAGTGCCTTCGCATCCTGTCCAGGGCTTGACCTTGGGCGGAGAAGTATCTGATTTTTGTGTGGTTTACTGATTTTTTGCGTGCTTCAGGCGTGTTGTCTGCTCTTGAGCGACTTTCGATGACTTTCTGATCTGCGCACGCTGCAATTCCGTTTCAGTGCATGATCAACGACGACAAGACGCGCTACGCGCTACGCGCTTGCTTTGGCTATTTTTGAGCGCAGCACAGCTCCCCTGACGTTCAAGCAAACAGTGTAGCGTTGGAGCTGGCGCAGCATGGGGAGGGTATTTTGTCGGGCGTTTTGGGAGCATGGCGGGGATATTTGGGCTGGAGGATCACGACGCACGCACACAGCATGACATGTGCAACCCTCGACACGCATTCGTTTTTGGTATTTTGGTATTTGCGGTACTCCGTCTCGAGACTGGGCCGGCAATGGGCGGAGGAAGGGAACAGGTGGACACGACGGGACGCGATGGGAAGGCAGGGCAGGACAGGGAAGAAGGACATGACAAAACACGGGGTGGACATGCGACGATAGGATGGTAGATTTTTCAGGTTCCCTTGCCACGCTCTCGCGAGTATCCCACCCCCCTTTTTTGTCTTCACATTACACACCGGCTCAGGCCCGGAGGCTTGGGCTGATGATGGACGGCCCAGGCGGACCAGTCTCCTTATATTGCCTAGGTAGTATGCAATAGGCTGCGGCCTGGCTTTGCAGTGCGGATCGATTGTGGTGAGAAGGGCGTGCTTATGTTGGATGTCATACGCCCTTGAGCTGACACCGAGACGCCCTTGACTTGAAGCATGGCATCAAGCATACGATGCTTGTCAGTTGTAAATGGAGAGCCTCATATCTGAACCGTGCACAAATGACATCACCAGACAGATGAACCGCCTTAGGATTCTTGAGCTGAAGCTCGAGTGTGAGCTCAGCTGCCATCGGACAAGTCGGCATGAGCCGGTCCAATGGGGCGCGGGGCGATTCGCGGAACTCCCCCCTCTCACAATTCGAAACGGAGACTAAGACCCCGCCGTCCGACATCGGGCGATGGAGGGGCTCCAATTGGGGATTTTCGAATGACTCGAAGCAGCTGGTCGACGACCGACCTTACCGACCGACCCCGTTCGTTCGTCTGTCATCCGTCTCCAGCTAAATAGTAGCTGAACCTCGTCCCTTTCTCTCCTACACCTCCTCTTCCTCACACCGACGTGAACACCGACTTCCCACGAACCCTCCCTCCCCGACAGACACCATGGCTACTTTCCCTCCCCCGCCAGTCAACACCATTGACTGGTCCAACGTGGGCTTCAAGGTCCGCGAAGGTACGTCCCCTCTCGTCCATACCCCGTGTACCTCTCCTAACATGCCCTCCCAGTCAATGGCCACATCGAATCGACCTTCTCCAAGTCCACCGGCAAATGGTCCCCCCTGACCTTCGTCGCCGATCCCTTCATGCGCATCCACGGCATGGCCCCAGCCCTCAACTACGGCCAACAAGCCTACGAAGGTCTCAAGGCCTTCCGCGGCCCGGGCGACAAGACAATCTCCATCTTCCGCCCCAACCGCAACGCCGTCCGCCTCCAACACTCTGCCGACGTCGTCTCCATGCCCCGCGTCCCCGAGTCCATGTTCCTCGACGCCGTCCGCGCCGCCGTCGCCCTCAACGCCGGCTTCGTGCCCCCCCACGAGACGGGAGCGGCCATGTACATCCGTCCCCAGCTCTACGGCTCCTCCGCCCAGCTCGGCCTCTCCCCGCCCGACGAGTACATTTTCGCCGTGTTTGTCATTCCGACGGGCGTGTACCACGGTGTTCAGCCCGTGCGTGCGCTGATTCTTGAGGACTTTGATCGCGCGGCGCCGAATGGGACTGGAAACGCCAAGGTTGGAGGAAACTACGCCCCTGTCCTGCGGTGGAGTGACAAGGCGCGCAATGAGGGATACGGCATCACGCTGCACTTGGATAGTGCTCGTCATGAGGAGATTGACGAGTTCAGCACGAGCGGCTTCATTGGCGTGCGTCGCGAGGGCGATGCTTACACCATGGTTGTTCCGGACTCGACTTGCGTCATTGACAGCGTCACGAGCCAGAGCGTCCAGGAGATTGCCAAGAGCTGGGGCTGGAAGGTCGAGAAGCGGCCGGTGAGCACACTTACGCCCCTGCCCTGCAGACGCATCACTAACCCCTTGTCTTCAGATCAACTACAGCGAACTCCCCGATTTCATCGAAGTCTTCGCCGCCGGCACCGCCGCCGCCCTGGTGCCCATCCGCTCCATCACGCGCCGCGTCGCCCCCTCATCGAAGCAGTCCCTTCTCGTCTCGCGCCCTGGCGTCGACCGCGTCGCTGCCGCCAAGGACGGCGAGGAGACTGTTACCTACATCCCCGAAGAGCAGGCCGAGCCTGGCCCGCTGGCTCTGAAGCTTCTTGAGACGCTGCAGGGTATTCAGCTTGGAAAGATTGATGATTCCTTCGGATGGCGCTTTGCCGTGTCGGAGGCTGATGGAAAGAAGGTTGCAGCCACGGGGAATGGAACGAGCGAGGTTGAGACGGTTGATCAGATGGATTAGACAGTGGTGGTTGGGAAAATATAAGTTTACAGCGAGAGTGGTTGTTCTTGTGATGTTGGTTGGTGGGGTGCATGCGCTGCAGTGGTGATGGCCTCAAGCAAGGGAAGGGCGTAGACATCTTGGGGTGCTGCGCGGACGGTTGGTTTAGAATAGCTTCGCGATCATCAGAGCGTTGCGCGGACAGAGTGCAATCCCCGGGTGGCCTTCGCGGTGTATGTCCTGGCAAGTGGCGGGGTAGTTGCCTGGCTCTGGCACACCTCGGTGACCGGCGCGGCCCTTGGGTTGATATTTTTTGATTGTTGGAATATCCCCCAATGGAATACTAGCTCAGTCAGTAAAGTACGCCAGGAGTTCGTCCTAACCTCCTGCGGGGGGCGCATGGTCATTCAACATGCATGCGAAGTGCCCATATACACATGTTCTCCCACAGTGTATGGGGGCGCAGGTCTACATTGTAGGAAGCGCCCAAGGTAGATAGATCTTTTCATTTTCTCTATGGATCGCCAAGACTAGATTGTAGACTTTCGCCGAGAGGTATTTTGATTTTTGAAACTGAACTGGGAAGTCTGCGCGGCGGAATTAGTTTTGGTATTTTCATCCTTCGTCTCGTGGAGGGGAGGCTGGATGTCATGATGGTGACATGAAGTGTGAGGACAGTGCTGCAAAAACTGCGATTCAAGGTTGAAGGTTCAATTCCAGATCCAACCTAATTTTTTTCAATCCGATTTCCCAGCCGCCCACGTCAATTCTTCGAATGCTTCCCCTTCATTCACCATTGGCATTCACCGCGATTTGATATTCAGGGGCCCTCGACGATTGTTTGCTTATGTCATCCACACCCTTCACGTCGTGGACGCGCCTTGGCTTGCTGCGCCAATGACGCCATGAGTGGGTACCTCCCACGACAGCTCCCGCCACACCACGGAAGCTGCACCGCCCACGAGATCACGCCGCTCCTGCATCACCTGGTCTTGTCATTCGTCTTGCGACAACACGACATCTCGACAAACCTCACCCTCGACCCCGACTCCCTTCAACGGGGCATGCGACGCGATCATGGAAGTCCTATTTGAAGACGATCGTCGCGACGGCGTCTGCCCGCCTCCTGACTACAACAAGCCCGGGTCGACCGACCTCAAAGTCCAGCTCGCCCTGTCCCTCGTCCTCGGCGTCTTTGCATTTGTCACATTTAGCGTGCGTATACCTGCCATTCCTGTGCCTCCATGTCAAACTGACAAGCTGTTTGCAGATCCTACGACCGAGATGGTCGACCCTGTACGCCGCGCGGAAGCGTCGACTGGACCCGCTGATAGGACTGCCCGCCCTGCCCGACAGCTTCTTCGGATGGATTCCCGGCCTCTACAAGGTGACGGAGGAGCAAGTCCTGGCGTCGGCAGGCCTTGATGCCTTTGTGGTGCGTAGCTCTGCTCTTGTCCTAGGCGTCGACCAATCTGACGTGCAACAGTTCCTCGCCTTCTTCAAAATGGCTGCCCGCATCCTCGCCATCATGGCATTCTTCGCGTACGCCGTCCTGTTGCCGATCAACATGCACGTGTCCGAACCCTACAAACCCGACAAGCCCAAGCCTTCGACCCAATACAACAAGCCTAAGCACTCTTGGGAAAATTCAGACAACACCATCCTCTGGACATGGCTGGTCTTTACGTACTTCTTCACCGCCCTGACCATCTACATCATGAACAAGGAGACTTTCCGTGTCATTCGAATCCGCCAGGACTATCTCGGCACTCAGTCGACTATTACCGACCGCACGTTCCGCCTTTCCGGACTGCCGTCGAGCCTTAAGACCGAAGACGCGATCAAGGAGCTGATCGAAAAGCTCGAGATTGGCCAGGTCGAATCCGTCAACCTGTGTCGTAACTGGAAAGAGCTGGACGCCCTGGTCGTGGAGCGAGCGAATATCCTGACCAAGCTGGAAGAAACATGGAGCGTCTACATTGGCAAGCAGACAGCCACTTCCGCCCTGGTGCGCCGCCTCCGTCGGAGTCGCGACGTCGAATACCAAGACAATCCAGATGAAGAGGGCGACCGTGCCCCGGACGAAAGCGATGGCCTTCTGAGCCCCAACAGAACCCCCCAGTTGCCCGACAGGGAGCGTCCGACAATCACCCTGCGATACGGCCTACTCAGCCTGCGCACCAAGAAGCTAGATGCTATCCACTACTACGAGGAGAAGCTCCGCAGGCTCGACCAAAAGATTCAAAACGCCAGGGACGACAAGCCCGAGGCGGCCAGCACCGCCTTTGTCACCATGGACTCGATAGCAGCGTGCCAGATGGCCATCCAGGCCCGCATCGATCCCCGTCCCGGAAATCTCCTGACCAAGCCGGCCCCTTCCCCATCCGACGTGGTGTGGGCGAACACTTACACACCTAGAGGGGTGCGGCGTCTTCGCTCGTGGATCGTCACCGTCTTCGTCGCCGTTCTCACCCTACTCTGGGTCAGTGTCTTTGTTTTCCTGGCGAGCCTGCTCTCCATATGCAACCTGCGCAAGCTCTTCCCTTCCACCGTGGACGCGCTTGAACAGATTCCGGTTGTCAAGGCGCTCATCGAAACAGCGCTGCCTACCTTGGTTGCCTCGCTTCTCAACGTCCTCGTCCCGTACCTCTACGAATACCTATCCTACCAGCAAGGAATGATCTCCAAAGGCGACGTGGAGCTCTCCATCATTTCCAAGAACTTCTTCTTCTCCTTCTTCAACCTTTTCCTCGTCTTTACCGTCTCATCGACAGCCATCTCGGCCGTCACCATCGTGGATCGGCTCCAGGAATGGCTCGGCGATACAAAGGGGTTCGCCCTTCTCGTCGCCAGCAAGATCATCGAGATGCGCATCTTCTACACTAGCTTCATCCTGCTCCAAGGCGTCGGCCTCTTCCCCTTCCGACTCCTCCAGATTGGCAGCGTTCTGCTGTATCCGATCTATCGCATGGGCGCCAAGACCCCTCGCGACTTTGCCCAGATCATGGAGCCGGCGCTCTTCAGCTACGGCTTCTACCTACCGACAGCATCCCTCATTTTCATCCTGTGCCTCGTGTACAGTGTCTTGCTCAAAGGCTACCTCATCCTCACGGTTGGCCTCGCCTACTTTGTCCTTGGTTACTTCACCTATAAATACCAGCTCCTGTACGCCATGGACCAGCCACAGCACGCGACGGGCGGTGCCTGGAGGCTCATCTGCAACCGCATCGTCCTCGGCCTGTTCACCTTCCAGCTTATCATGGCAAGCGAGCTGGCGCTGTACTCGGCCTTTGTCCAGGCGCTGCTCATTCTCCCCCTCATCTTGCTCACCAGCTGGTACAACCACTACTTCAAGCGGCGCTTCGTTCCCCTGACGCGCTTTATTGCCCTGCGTAGCATTCGAAACGACCAGCACTTGATTTCTGACGAGTCGGACGAAAGTGCCGTTTCTCCTGAAGACTTTGAGGGACCTAGGCCCACCCAGGGGCTACTTCGCCGCGGAAGCACGATCGACGAGGATAAGGAAAAGGGGCTGAAGTTTATCAATCCCAGTCTGACGATGCGGTAAGTTCCCTTCTGCCTGACCTTGTAGTTATGAGCTAATATTTGGTAGACTGCAGCAGCCCTGGATCTACCAGGATCCGCCCGCGGCGAACCTGTCCGACTCGGAGAGCCAGAGCCAGCTTGATGACATTAGTGCCATACCCGAGCAGCCACTCAACCCAGAGGGCTCGGATAGCTCCCTCAGCCTCGGCGACACGCATATCTGGCGGGAGAACGGAGAGAACCGGTCTTGATTCAGACAGTATCTTTCCTTTGGACTGCGAGTTAGGAGGATTTAATCACCGCCTTACCGGCGTGCGAACATGGGTAGCGTCAGGGTAACATTAGGCATGGCGTTGGGCGGAGCGACCTCTTTGCGAATTGATATTTTACTGGTATTTTCAGAATGCTATGAAGTCTATGTGATGCGCCATGGAACGCCTGGGTATGCTAGATGTGTATGAGGTTCGGGATGTTTACCCGATTCGTGCAAAAGCCGAACTTGGAGGGTGGCAACTGTGCCTTGGTGTTTTGCCTTGATTCTTCAAGGGTTGCTCACGTAGCTCCTGGCGCGACGAAGATCGTTATCCTGGTCCTCGCTCCTCAGAGGGCCGCTGGTGATACCCTCGACACCCTTCTTTCCCTTCTCCTCGTCCGAGGTGGAGGTCTCGTCATCGCCAGAGTAGGCGTACTTGCTGCGCTCGCGGATCTTGGCACCAAACTTCCAGAACAAGAAGGGAATGACACAGCAGGCGAGACCGAGGAAAGCAAGCAGAGTACTGGCCCACTGGTCGCCGAGACGGTCGTACATCTGCTCAGTAAAGAGGACAACAGCGGCACCCCAGAAGCTGCGGATGCAGGTCTTGGCGGCGAGGGCGGAGGCAGCCTGGTGCTGGTACGAGTCGACGAGGTAGTTGTTTGCCGAGTTGTAGAGGAAGATGAAGCCGAAACCGACGGGGAAGCCACCGAGAGCGGGTCCGATCCAGTGCAGGCGCGGGTACGAGGTCCATGCGAAGATGAAGAGGCCGATGGGAATGCACCAGCACGAGATCATCATGGGGATGAGGCGGATCTCTGGGGGCGGATGGCCGTCGTAGCGGGCAGCCACCTTGAGGTAGTGCTTGTTGACCAAGGGAGCGCAGGCGGCGGAGAGAAGGACGCCGACGGCGATGGGGATGAACATGAGACCGGTGTTGGATGCAGACCAGCCCTTGCCGCCCTGGTAGACGATGGGGTAGGCGACGAAGAACATGTAGAGCAGGCCGTAGAGGACAGACATGTACAGGGAGATGAGGAAGACGATCAGCTCGCCGAAGAGGAGCTGGAAGGGGCGGATGAGGAAGACGACGAGACGGGCGGACATGGGGCGGGGGTCGATGTCTTGCTCGGTGACGTGAGAGGAGGAGCCGGTCGACTTGCGAAGGGAGGCGGCGCGGCGGGCGAGAATGGTGGGGGCGTAGGTCTCGGGAACGGTGAAGGTGATGAGGACCCAGACGACAAAGGCGAGGATCAGCTGGATGTAGTAGAGCCAGCGCCAGCCGAGGTTATCAGAGAGGAAGCCACCGACGAGGGGGCCGACTGGGCAAAGTCAGTATGGGAGATGGGACTAGCAAGGGGGTAGGAGACATACTGGCTGGTCCGATGAAAGGGGCGGCGGAAAAGGCAGCCATGGGGACACCGCGCTCGCCGTTGTGCCAGAGATCGGCGAGGGTACCGCCAACGAGGGTCATTGGGGCGGAGAAGGCGATGCCATCGATGGTGCGGCAGACGAGAAGGGTGGTGATGTTCTTGGCCACGGCGCAGGGGATGATGAAGATGACTGCGATAAGGAGGGTCGAGCCACTGTGGTGGGTTAGCAAGGGTTTGAAAACACGCAGTGGACAGGGGCGCATACTAGATGACCCTGCGGCCGTAGATCTCAGACAGTGGTGCAAATGCCATGGGACCGATACCAAATCCGACAACGAAGACGGAGATGCTGAGAAGGGCGACCTCTTCGCTGACGTTGAACTCGGAGGCAACGCCCTGGACGTCGGCGGTAATGACGCTGGAGCAAAAGGCGACGACGAAGCAGGTTACGGCCACGACGAGGGTCACGTACCACCGGTAGGCGGTGGACCAGTTGCGAGGGTTCTCGGGGTCGTTGGGCACAAAGGTGACGAGCATGTACTGGTCCTCGGAGGACGAGGGGCTGTCTGGCTTGCGGGCGGCGGGGATCTCGCCTTGGGGGTTCTCCGTGGTGTACTCTGCCATGTTGGCGTCGGCAGTGAGGGTGCGGTAGGGCAGGGAGAGGTCCAGGTTGGGGTCGCGGTGTTCCTTGGTGGAGGGGACGTGCTCGTGGTCATGGTGTTGAGTGGTGGAGGAAGCCATGGAAGCGCGGCCGCCCATGGTGATGGGTGCGTACTGGAGGTTTTCCTGGTCTGTATTTTTTGGCGCGGGAGCCGTGGTGGAGGTGGAGGTTTCCATGGTGAGAGATAGGGGTCAGATCAAGGGGAAGACCAGGGGGTAAGAGAGGCAAGCGGCGTGAGTGAGGATGAGGGGATTCACAAGTGCGGAAGAAGGCGAGGGGCCAAGGCTGGCTTTATAGTTTGTGATGAAAAATCGGGACCGGCACGACGAGAAAGATTGCTCTGTTGACACGGACGCCGTTCGGCATCCATCGGAGTCGGCACACGGCATCGCTTTCATGACGAAGGTTTCCACATTTCCCTCGGTCAGGGGGGGTCGAGACCGGCGCCGGCAACGGCGACGGAGGTAGGTCCAGGGGTACACAGCAGAAAGAGTATGCTTAATGGAAAAGGGAGGGTGACAGACAGCGTGGAAAAAGTGGACTTGAAGGTCAAGATCGGAGGTGTTCAGGGTTTCTTGGCGGCGATGTTGCGGCTCTGCCGCGGGAACAAGGTGGGTAAGAGTGGAGATGCGATATTCCCTCTTATTCCCAGCGCAGGGTTTTGGGCGGGCGGAAGGGGGGGATAACTCGGCATTGTTTTTAGGGCTGGGTCAGGGGTGTTGTTGTGATGACTCGCGAGGGTGGTGGTTGAGGTGATAAGGGAGAGCCGAGGATGTACGGACGAAGGGAGGCCCAATGATGGAAGATGCGGTGAGAGTTCATCTCGTTGATGTCGTTGGGTATCTAGACACGAGAAGCCGTCGTCGTGTAGGACAGGAACGTCATCGGCATGTTATCGAGGTGGCCGAAAATGAAAACCCCGCTGGTGGACTCAGTCATCCCGAAGCAAGGGAGGTCAAGTCCACGGGCTTAGGCCGGGTCGTGTATGCAGGTTGCTGTAAGATCCAGGATCCATCTGAGATATCGTCTGTATGCAGGATGGGAACAAGTCGGGTCGAAAACAGGTTGACAGGTTGATCGGAGTTTGGGTCAAAGGCCGAAAACCTCCCCGAAAACGAGAGCCGTGAAATGGTCGTGGATCCACCGGTTGCTGTCGTCGGGGCATTTCGGCTGTGGACCGGCGATGCCGATATGACGTCGGGAATGGAGTCACATTCTGGTGAGGACTTTTAAATTATCTGAGACAGCCACAATCCATAAAAGTGATGGACTTGAGCTGTCTGCTTTTCCAAGACGATGATGGGAGATTCGGGCGAAAAGCTTACTGAGGAGAAGGCTTATCGATAAGGAGCTGATGGAAGTGGGGATGACTCATCATGCCCTGGCCGAGGTCTTGGCCCGGAGCTGATCTCGGGAGGCATCTCACCATCTCACCATCTCACGCATTGCTTCGTTGGCCCTTGCCGAACGGGGAGCCCTGTTGCGAGGTTCTATTCATCTCACTCATATCTCTTCAAACTCGGAATCTTTTGCTCTCCAACCGACCCAGCGTAGCTGATCCAAGGCTCTTCCTCAGTTGCCCCGCCTCCCTGGGTTCGACTCGTCCTCTTCAACATGGCCAAGCACGTCTGCATCATTGGTATTGCACCCATATGCCCTTGACAACTTCATTCTCTGACACGGATAGGCGCCGGGCCCTCCGGTCTCGTGGCGGCCAAGACCCTTCTCTACAACGCCCCCGCCGGCGCCTTCAAGGTGACCATCTACGAAGCCCAAAAGCGCATCGGCGGCCTATGGCCCTCGAGCAAAGACGATGGCGAAGGTCTCGTCCACCCCCTCATGATCACCAACCAGAGCAAGCACACCATGCACTTTAGCGATTTTGCCTGGGAACCCGAGGACCCGCAGTTCCCGCGCGCCTGGATGGTGGGGCGCTACCTTGAGCGGTATCTGCGGCGGTATCCCGGTGCTGATGTGCAGCTGGGCCACCGCGTCGTCAAGACGGACCAGGTCGAGGGGGGGAAGTGGAGTGTTACCGTGCGGTCCGACACCGGCGATGAGCAGTCGAGTGTTTTTGATCATCTCGTCGTGACCACTGGTTTCTTCGGCACACCCATTATACCTGATGTTGTGCCGCAGGATCCTGCTGCCAAGGTCGTTCACTCGAGCAAATACCGGAACCTTGAGGAGCTTCTGGGCGCAGGCAACCCCAATGGAGGCAAGATCCTGGTCGTGGGCGGCCAGATGTCTGGGGTTGAGACGGCCGGTACCATTGCTAACCACCTATCGTCGGCGGTGAACTCACCTACGAAGAGCACGATAGAAGGTATCGACAAGTACACCATCCACCATCTCATCCAGCGGCCATCATGGATCTTCCCGCTTTACACCTCGCCCAAGGTTTGCTCTACTAACCCCCTGCCTTGGACCGAAGCTGACTTGCCTCAGCCGGCACACGGCGCCGCTCCCTTCTTCCCCGTCGACCTCGGCTCCTACAACCTCAACAACCGCCCCCACCCCCTGGTCAACACCCAAGGACACATCACCGAAGAGGCTGCCGTTCGCACCCACGGAATCTTTCAGGCAACCCTGGGCAACGACCAGTCCATTTTTGACCCCGCCATCGCTGTTCAGGGTGACGACACCAGCAAGCCGGCATACCTCGCCATGAGCGAGAACTACTCGGAATTTGTCAGATCAGGGCTCATTACCGTCTCGCGAGGCAAGCTACAAACCCTGGAAGGAACCACCGCGGTACTTCAAGAATCCGATGAGCGCATCGACAACGTGGCCGCAGTCGTCCTGGGTACTGGCTTTGACGCCTCTGCCTGCGTGTCTTTCCTGCCAGAGGCTGCGCTCAAGACCCTCGACTTCCAACCAGAACACAAGGGCTTCCCACTGGCTCTTGGATTCCACGCCACCCAGCACCGCGACCTCCCCACACTTGGCTTCGTGGGCTTCTACCGGTCGCCGTACTGGGGTGTCATGGAGATGCAGGCTCGGTTCCTCGCCGCCCTGTGGACACCTGAGTCTCTTGGCCCCCGGCCTGCCACCCTGGACGCCGCACTGCAAGACACCACAGACGAGGAGAGGACAAAGGCCTTGCGACAGGACCCACGTCATTCGCAGTTCCCCATGGGCGACTACGCTTTTATCATGCAGGAACTCTCCGCTGCGCTGGGTCTGACCATCTCGCCGCCTCCGGAGCCGCACACACCTCCACTGCCTCACAACGACCTGCCCATGAACATCTTGTCGCCCTCGCGCTATCTGTCACCGATGGCTGATGATGCCGCCAAGGCTGACAACGCAACACTTCTCAAAATGACGAACGACGTTGCTATCGCCGGATTGACCACGCCGCGGTTCGTGGCCCACGCCGTTTTCCGTAGCCTCCTGGGGACATGGAAACTGGAGCGTTCCCTCGACAGCAAACTCCCGTCGCACCCGAGCGGCCACTTTAGCGGCACGGCACGATTCCTCCTGCGTGACGCGACGACCGACGGGCTCAAGTGCGTCTCCGGGGCCGATGACGTGGGCTCATCAACCTTTACAAACGAGGGCGACCCTGGCACGGAGTACCTATACATTGAGGAGGGAAAGTTCCGGGCCGACAACGGGCTCGAGTTCCAGGCCAAGCGGCGGTACGTGTGGCGCTACGACGAGGGCCGGGACAGGCTCAGCGTGTGGTTCGTGCGAACGGACGACGACAAGAGGGCCGATTACCTCTTCCACGAGGTTGAGTTCGAGCCTCAAGTGGACGGACAGGGCGGCGGGCTGCGCAAGGGCTGGAAGGCAAAGGCAGGCCACCTGTGCATCGACGATTTCTACAACGTGGCGTACGAGTTTTGCTTCAGGGCCGTCAACCTGGACGAGTGGACCATTGGGTACGACGTCAAGGGGCCCAAGAAGGACTACACCATCCGTGGCGTGTACCGGCGGTAGCAGGCGAACCGACTGTCAGATCTGGATCTGCGCGCCATTCCCTGATTGAAGAGTGACTGCAGCAGCAGACATGCGGGCGCAGGAGACGCACGTTGGGAGAAAGGCACATGTTTCTCGTGTGGCTGTGGTGCTGGGCAGAGTGGTCTGATCTTTTTCCCTCCCAATGCCTGTCCGCCAGGGGAAGTGTTGCCCGTCTTGCCGGCGGGCAGCGGGCTTGCAGGGGGCTGGACGGGCGATCGACGCTGTCTGCAGGCACCAAAGAGGGAGAAGATGCTGGAAAAGGACGCATCGAACGGCGGGTCCCGCGTCTTGGCCTCGCGCCATTCTTTGACAGCTCGGAGCTGTCAGGAGCTCGGGGGCCCGCACCGACCTGGGTACGAGGCCTGGAATATGACGTTGGTTTCGAAGCGAGGTGTCATGGACCGTCACGAATCATTATAGACTCATTTCCGAGCGGTTTTGGTGTCAGGCTGGCTGGCTGCTGGCGATAAGCAAGGTGCAGTTGCGCCGCCCGCAGACCACGAATGGGCAGGTCCATGACTCCATCGTGCTGTGACATGTTCCATCTTGGCGAACGGCCATGCCCGACTTTCGGCGTGGGAGCAGGAGACTTTCTGGTGTGTCAACGGCGAATGCGAGCCTGAGGCCTGGACCTGCAGCTACCAAGTGCTACGTCGCTCGTGGCTGCTTGGAATAAGCTTGAATTCGGCCCTCTTCCCGCCAACCCAGCCTATTTTTACCCCTCCTTGAATTGACTGCCCACTGGACTACTGCCTCCGTCTCGAACGCCACGCAACCTCCAAGACGCTATAAACCCATCACCTCAACCACCAACATTCCTAGCTTCGGTCCATGAGACTTGTCCGACATTCCTTCTACACCTCCGTCCTCAGAGCCGCAATCCCTCATTCCCCCTCCATCTCGCGATCATCATCCGTACACAGCTACGCCCACCTCCTCACCCCCTTCCAATCGCCCGCCATGAAGGTCGCCGTCTTCAGCGCGAAGCCATACGACAAGAAGTACCTGACGGCCGCCGCACCCCCGCAGTTTGAGCTCTCCTACCACGATGTGGCGCTGACGCCGAGAACCGCCTCACTGCTTTCCGACGGCGAGGCAGACGCTCTCTGCGCTTTCGTCAACGACCAGCTTCCCGCCGAAGTGCTCGACTCGCTGCATGCCAAGGGCGTTCGCGCCATTCTCCTGCGATGCGCGGGCTTCAACAATGTCGACATTGACCGCGCGGAGAAGCTGGGCATGTTCGTCGCTCATGTTCCCGCATACTCCCCCGAGGCTGTTGCCGAGTTTGCCGTCGCTCTCGTGCAGACCATTAACCGCAAGACGCATCGCGCCTACATGCGCGTGCGCGAGGGCAACTTTGCCCTTGACGGTCTCCTGGGCCGCACCCTCCACGGAAAGACGGTCGGTCTTATTGGTACCGGCCGCATCGGTGTCGCTTTCGCCCGCATCATGAAGGGCTACGGCTGCCGTCTCCTCGCTTACGACCCGTACCCGTCCAAGGCCTTCGAGGAGTACGGCGAGTACACGACTCTCGAAGACCTCATCCCCCAATCCGACGTCATCTCCCTCCACTGCCCTCTCACAGAGCAGACGCGCCACATCATCTCCTCCGACACCCTGGCCCTGCTGCGCCCAGGCGCCATCATGGTCAACACCTCCCGCGGCGGGCTCATCGACACCCGTGCGGCGATTGAAGCTCTCAAGTTGCGCAAGCTCGCCGGTCTCGCTCTGGACGTGTACGAAGGCGAGGGCGCGCTCTTCTACGACGATCACAGCGGCGACATCATCCAAGACGACAATCTCATGCGTCTCATGACGTTCCCGAATGTCGTCGTCTGCGGCCACCAGGCCTTCTTCACTGAAGAGGCCCTGACGGAGATTGCAGAGTGCACGATGCGTAACCTCGAGGACTTTGCGACTGGTCGTGAGTGTAAGCATGCGCTTGTCAAGGCGAGAAATGCTGATGCGCCGCCTGAGGATGAGGTTGCTGCTGAGGATGGGGATGCTACGGTGCCGGATCGGAAGCCGATTGCTAGGCGCGACTCGTTGCCGGTCAGGACGGTGTAGGAACGGGTGTGGCGGCGCAAATGAGCGCGATAGACGGCGGGTTTCCTATTCCCTATGTTTTGTTCAGGGCCGGTCAGCTCTTCTTCCTCTCAGATTACATGAATGAATCATGATTCCCCTCTAGTCGTGTGCCGCGACATTGCTTGGTGTGGTGGTGCTCGAGTCTGGCCTGAGCTTTGGAGAGCAGCCCATGGGAAGTCGAGGCGTTATCGTCATCTCGTCTCGAGTGGTGGGTGTGCACGAGAAGAGGTTTTCGGGGGAGCACCTTGGGTTGTATTCCTCATGCCTGGCCATATTTCTTATCTCGACTGACACGCCACTCGCAGGTCACACCACGTCTGAATTTTTCGTCAACCCACCGAGGGACCCATCTTCCATTCCCGCCTGCCGAAGAGCCGAAGAATGGATGAACAAGAGGGCCCCTCGTGTTCGGACTGGAAAGAAGCAAAGACATGATAATGGAGCTTGGGGGCCAAAAGTCAGCCTCGATCAATCATCAACCTCATCACACGTCGTCGCACCCCACCATCACCAACCGCCAGCGCAGAGTTCAGACGGTGAACAACAAGGATAATGCCGGCTAAATCTCCATCAACAATTCAACGGACAAACAATCGAGCCATTATGGATCCCTGGGGCGTCTGCAGTCCACTTCCCCGAGGAGTTCCATCGTCAACTCCTTACCATCTCGGTGCAGAAGTTTGCTCTCCAACGTCTCTCCCTGCGTCCCGGCCCCAGGTTCCAAGCCACCAACGGGCCACGCGCTCTTGTACGTCTGGGGATCTGAAACCGCCCGTTCATGGCTTCAACACCACATGGCCACCGTTTGCCCTGTTGCCCCTTTTCTTCAATCGAGTCATTCCCCTCCCGGCCACCCGCATGCTCAGTGTGATGCGATTGGACTTTGGGACGCGGGTGTGTGACGCGCTGACCGCCCGCCCCAGCCCGCTCGGCTCGGCTCCCTGCAGCGGATGGAAGCAACGCGAGGCATCGAGTGCACAAGATACGAGGGCGCGACGGGCTGGGCTCGGGTAGGGACGTGGTGTGCGAACGGACGGACGTCTTGCTGTTGGTGCTGTGGCGTCTGCACGACGTTGTTTGTCGCCGTCGAGCAGGGATGGTGAGGCAGACCCTTGGGTCGGTGTGGTGACACTGCGCTGAGGGATTCATTTCGACACCGTCTGGATGGATTTGTGCTGGCTGAGCCATGAGGAGCACTGGGTCGTTCTTGGTGATCAGTGACCATATGAGCCAGACTGACTTGGTCACCGTTTCCTTGGGCTGCTCCTGCCATCATGTTGCCAAGCATCAAACGAGGAAGTCACTCCTGCATGGCTCCTTCCGCCACCACGACTTGGGACCCGTCTATGCCGGCTTGTCACATTTGGAAAGCACTCTTTCCTCATTGTTCCCTTCAAGGATCACCTTCCTCGTCGAGGCACGAATCAGACAACTGACCAAGCCCTTCTGAGCACGTCCACCACCGTCCGAGCGTTGGCGGCAGTCACGATGTCACCCCCCGCGCAACCCACATAACCCCTGCCTGCCCTGTGTCCTGCAAGGGATGCGACCATCGATCTTGCCATCCCATCACCGACCCAGAACCAACATCGGTAGGTGCCGGGATGAAAGTGCTCCCACTTCTTCCACCTCTCTCCGCTTGTCTAAATTTTCAAGCAAGGTACCCGGCCCATCTGCACTCTGTGCTTGGCATCCTACCGCGCGACTGCCGTCTTTTCCCCAGTGCTCAGTCCTCCCAAGACCACGTCCGACCACCATGTCAGTCGTCGAGCTGTGCCTCTGCCGCATCGCGATCCCGAATCCTATCACGTCCACCCGACCCCTACGAGACCCGATCCAACCTTGGCCCAACCTGTCCAGACACGGCCGACCCTACACGCCGCCATCCTTCGTCTCTCCGTCGCATGCCTGCCTTCGACTCGTCCACCGCCCCCCTGCGCTCGCCGTGTAACCTCAGCCCTCGCCTGGCGTCCCCCGCGGAGGGCCATGCAGACTCTTGTTGTCCTGCGGCTACCAGCCTGGGCAGTCCAGAACTGATATAACTCTTCGTTTACCACCGCCGCCTCCTGTCGAATCCGTCGTCATCCTCCGACCACCTCCTGGGTTTTTTTGCTTCTGCCTGTTCCGCCCCATTCTCGTCCTCGAACCCGCTCTGTACCTGGCGCGGGGCCCTAGTACTCCGCAGCGCATCAGACCATTCTTGCTTTTTGATCATATTCGCACGAAATTGCCCTCGGCTTCCATTCGTCTTGGTCGTCTGCAGGGGAGAAAGAAAAATCACCACCCCGGCGCGGCCCACGGTTCACGATCCGAAGCCCTTCGGAGCGGGATTGCCCGGCCGTTCGGTGGCGCTCACCTCGCCGGCTTCATCACCCTGCCGCCGCCGCCGTCAGGATCTCGAGGCCTCAGACTCTTGTACCACCTCTTGTCTCTCCTTCAAACGTGGTGTGCTGGTGTTTCGGTCAGAGCGTCTTGGTCTCGCTTGTCAACATCACTGCTGTTACAAGAGAATCGAATGGTGGCACTATCAGGTGTGTCCCCTCCAGTCCTACACTTCAAAATGTCGCAAATAGCTAATCATGCAAAAGACCTCAAGTCCTGTCCTCATCCAACTTGAACACTCGATCCTTCTGCAAACGACTACACCCTCCTCTGCACAGACCAACCCCTGCTGGTCACCATGTCCTTCACCGATGACCAGGTGCAGGTAGTCATCGCCCTCGAGCGAGTCGGCGCATCCCTTTCTCTCTTCGGCATCACCCTCATTCTCCTCACCTATTCCATTTTCAAGCGTCTTCGCACCATTCCCAATTTGTTCATCGTCTTTGCCTCCATCGCCAACATCGGCGCCAGTATTGCTTGCGTCATTGGTTACGATGGTATCATACAGGGCGAGGAGTCTGCTCTTTGCCAGGCGCAAGCTTTCCTTCTGGAAATGTAAGCCTCCCACTCCTCAAGTACTTCCTCCTCCTCTGACCCTGCCAGGTTCATGCAGTCCGACCCATGGTGGTCCATGGCCATGGCCATCAACGTGTTCTTGGTTTTCTTCTACGGGGCGAATCCAACATCGTTCAAGCGCTACCTCTGGCTTTACTGTCTTGTATGCTTTGGCGGGCCCTTCATCCCTGCGATCGCCTTGCTTCTCGCCCGTCCCAATGGCCAGCTCATGTACGGGAATGCAACAGTATGCGCGCCCTCACCTCACTCGGCGAGCCCAACTAACACCCAAGCAGCTCTGGTGCTGGATTAACAACGACTGGAACCAGTTACGAATCTACACCTACTACATCCCCATCTGGATCTGCATCCTCCTGTCCTTCGTCATCTACGTCGCCGTCGGCTACCACGTTTTCCATCAGCGCAACCAGCTCCGCAACATGACGTTCAGCCAGACGGCTTCTGGACAGGACGGCAAATCTGTTTCGAGGTCTGAGAACAATGACCCCGATCAGGCGGAAAAGGTCAGTGACGACATGTTGACTTCCCCGCCCTCCATCAACTGACACGACCAGCAATACCGGCCCTCTGGTCATGACTGGCAAGTCACCGCTACCACCGAGGTCCAGATAACCACTGCGGCCCCATCGGAAAGCCACTACACCCCTCCGCGCAGTCCAGCTCTCCCGCAAGACCCTGCCACGGGCTCGACTCCACAGAGAGACGGGAAGCATCAGCGCTGGGCGGCGGATGAAGACGACGCGCCCCCAAGCCCGTCGTCTGTCACTCATCCTCGCTTCGAGACTATGATCTCGTCCGACCCCCGACCACCCGAGCCCAAGACACCCATTTCCGAGCGCATGCGTTTTGGGCGAGCACGACTTGGATCCCGGCTTAAGGGGCTGGACCCGGTCAAGCTTGCCTACTTGCGCACCAGCTTCATCTTCGCCATTTCCATCCTCGTCACTTGGACCCCGAGCTCCATCAATCGCGTAAACGACCTGGTCAACCCAGAACATCGAAGCTACGGCCTTAATGTCGCCACCGCGGTTGTCCTGCCCCTGCAGGGCGTATGGAACGCAGTGATCTACTTCATGACCAGCTGGGACACGGTGAAGGAGGAGTACCAGTCGGCCGTTGCCCGTAGGGCCGCACGCCGCCTAGACAGCCGGGCAACAAGCCGCTTGGGGGGTGCGCTACGAGCCCCCAGGCCGCTGGGGCCAAGGATCGAGTATGATCTGGCCTTCTTTGAACGGAATAAGCGCCCGAACAGCGACCAGACCAGCGAGCAAGAGCTCACAGGCAGAACAAGCTCCACCCATGAGAACACTACTCCGCATCGGGGGTCCTTCTGAGATGTAGGATCATGTACAGGTACAGGCAGCACGGTTCGAAGCGGGAGGGTCGGTTCATTGGAGCGTGGATTGCATTTGGGCATGATGAGAATTGTTTGGGGTGGCGCTGGTGCATGGTTATCACTCCTTGGACGGGAGACTCTACCTTCGCTTCTTGTACACGAACTTGACATTGGTACCAATGAGGGCTGGGTTTCGGGGAAGCATGACGATTCTTCTCGTTAAATAGATGCTTGTATGACAGATATTCCCACCCACTAATTTAAACACCTGAACTGATCTATTTGAACATCTTGACCGCCTCGATTTTCCTTACTTCGTGTCGTTGCCAGACGTACCCAACTAGATGGCCAAGCGCAGACATGATGGTGATATGTTGAGAAATCCCAGTGCTTCGTGCTTCTCTCAAGCCAGCGGGATGCCAGTCTTGAGCGACTCCATCTCCGCCGGGCCCAGCACCTCGTCCATGCAGAGCCAGTACATGTACTTCCGCTCATCGGCGTCAAGCGCCTCGTTCGTCTGCTGCTCGCCCACCAACGCAAGCACCTGCTTCTTGGTCTTGGCAAACAACCTCAAGAACTTGATGGCCGCGTCGCCGTTCTTCTTCAGGTAGGGGTCCATCACCTCACCACAGCTGACGACTATGCGGCTGACTTGGTGCAGGCCCTTTTCAGGTGCCGTCTTGACGCCCAGGGCCTTGGAGGACTTGGCCGGACCTGGTGCGACGTGGAGGATGAGGAGGACGAGGTTGGCGATGAAAGCTTCGGAAGGCATGTAGTTTTCGGTAAAGTACTGGACGAACTTGTGGTGTTCCTTGGCTTTGATAAGGCGGAGGATCTTGATGGAGCGCTTGTGCATGCCGAAGTAGTCGAAGAGGAGGATTGGCTCTTCTTCGGAGAGTTTTTCCTTCATGAGGGCGAGGAGTTGGAGGGTGCCGACGTGGTGGGTGTTGCGCCACTTGCGGCTGAGGAGGGCCCGCACTTGGGCGAGGGAGCCGGCTTGGGTGTCCTTGGGCACGATGGTGGTTGATGAGGGGGATGCCTTGGTGAGTTCGTCGAGGAACTTGGCGGCCTCGTTGGCCTAGATACTGCGGACGGGTGTGGTGCCCGGGATGTACTTCTGGTATCGGTCGCGGACGAGGTTGATGGTCTAGGTGGCAGTCGGCTCCAGACGTCTGCTAGGCGCCCAGTCTGGCTTGTAGAATTCGCGCTTCGTCTCGCGAGAGTTCTTGGCGAACCTCGTAGCGGAGGAGACACCGGTAGCCAGCTCCAGGCGGTTCAAAGACTGCTCTGCGTCCTTGGGTCGGTCGCCGACGAAGATGTGGTTCTCGCCGTGGATCTTGATGAAGAGATCAAGGTCCGGCCAGGTCATTTTGTTCTCAGGGATCTGCTGGACGAGGTTGTAGAGGAAAGCCAGTTGCTGTACATCGTACCATTGTGTGACGAGGCCTTGACCGATGGTCTGCATGCGGATGTTGAGGTGGAAGGCCAGGATGCCACAGAGAACGGGGTTTCGCGTGAACAAGAGCTGTTGGGCACCGGAATGCTGGACGTTCCGGGGGGCCAGTGACTGAGCAGCTGCTCTCATCTGCTTGAGGGGATCCTTCTCGATCCATTCTGTGATGATCGAGTGAATGTTGTTGATCTCGATGTCTCCCTCCTTGGGCCAGAACTCGGGCTTGGGGTGCGTTTCGGACAACTTGCGGAAGTCGTCAATGGTCCTGGCGATGCGCAAGCTGTTCATGCGCAAGTCGTCCGCGGCGCCTAGGCGGCTGTGACGCGTCGCGTGGTGGGCGTCGAGCAGGACCTGAGCGGCGAAGCAGTGCCACAGGTTAAAGTCCTTCTTCGTGTAGTACTCGACGAAGCCGGCGGCGACCTCGTCGCGAACGGGCAGGGGGGTGTTGAAGATGGCGATCATGGCGTATTCCGGGAGGAGCTCGAGCATGAGGATCTTGTCTTCGTTGAACTTTTCGGCGGCGGACATTTTGGATCGATCCGCTTTTGCGTTGTAGGTCCCGTAGAAGCCGGACTTGTAGACGGGGATCTCGTCGTCGTCGAGGATGTCGAGGAATGAGTTGAGAAGAACGCCGGTGGTCAGGAAGGCAAAGTCGACAATGGGCGCTAGCTTCTCGTTGAAAGGCAGGCCATTTGCTCTGGAGGGTTGTATGGGAATGTTGGTCGCCTTGGATGCGGTGACGAGCACGAGCTCTTGTAGGGACAGTCCGTCAACGGGGATGTAGGACGGGAGTTCGTTATAGACGTCCTCGATCAGGTCGCGTGCGAGCTGCAGAGCCGTGTCTGTGACGACTGAAGCAGTCGCGAGGTCGATCTTGAGGTTGCTATAATCCGTCCACTGTCGAGCGGCATTAGCAAACGGACGAATAGATGGACTGGAGGGCCAATCTTACAGGGTCTGTCAGGAATTGCCTCCAGTTTGTGAGATCATGAAGCAGACAGAGAATCTTGAAGAAGGACTCGGACAGGAAAAAGTCGACAGTCTCCTCTTCATCCTTCTCAACAGCCTCCACTCGGATGACATTGGTGCTGGTCTCCGATGGTTCCGGATCGTCCTCGGTGTCCTCGACAGTGAGGGAAGCGAACCGGTTGATCCAAGCGGGCGAGTCCGCGTCCTCGGCATCAGCTGCCTTCTCAGCATCGGCGCCATTGGTAGGGTCAGAGGTTCCGGTGGTCTCCCAGGAGAGGATCTCGCAGATCTGCTCCATGACTTGGATGAAGTGGGCATGCTTCTTGTTGGAGGCATTGCGTCCCCGGGTCACGAACCACGAAGTCACGCTCTTCCTGAGAGCGATGGCTCGTTTGGCCAGGTTCAGGATCCGCGGAGGGGGCTTGATCTTGGACTTGGAAACAGTGCGAGCAATCGCCAGCAGCTCTCCTCCAGTGACTCCATACTTGACCGGCGGCTTGGGTGCTGCAGAGCCTGCCATTGGGTGTTAGCTTCAGGTCCCAGCCTCCCGTTTTCCAATTGACGCATTGGAATGAGGCAGTGGATGGATTTAGACTCACCAGCCTTCTTCTTCTTGTTCTTCTTCTTCTTAGCTGCAGTAGGAGCGGCTTCAAGCTAAGGCTCATGGCCAGCTTTCTTCGCAACGTTGACGAGCCATGTGGAGAAGCGATTGGTGTCGTCTTTGTACTGCTTGTAGCTATCCTGAAGGGAATCGGGAAGAAGCATGACGGCAATTGAGCTCCGGAAACGGACAGGGCAAGATGCAGGTGAGATTGTGTGTGTGGTGTGGTGGAACAGGGCGAGAGTGCGGGGGTTCGCGTCACGGCGCGCCGCAAGCTCCGGGAGTCTGTGGCATCAACTTGATGAACTCCGTTGTTGACCGTGAGGCGCAGACAGGGAGAAATGATGTTCCTTGAGTTGAGATTACCCCAAACCGGACCCTTGGTCCTGGTAGCTGAAAACCCTTGAAACGCATCCATCACTGCGAGATGCGGTTCCCTCATCGTCTCGCTGATCTGGAGGCCAGCACAAACTCTACTCTCTCCTGAAGATCCGCGACTCGGGCGGGAAGGACAACATATGAAAAGCCGAGTCTGTTAAGAAGCTGCAGAACAATTCGTGGAAGCCCATCCACTCGTCCCAGTCCAGCGGCATCAGCCTGATGCCGTCGTCAACTAACCACTCACACCCAGCCTCACAAACAAAAACCAGACCTCTCTCGAGCCCCGGTCTCAACTCCGCCCAGGCTTCAGTCGCAAGCAGCTGGGACGCACCGTCCTCACCGACATGCTTGAGCGCGTAGCAGATGGGGTCGACGGCTGAGCGGTCCGATATGAACCAGCTCGCTTCTGCCATGGCGTGTCGCTCGGCTTCGACTTGAGCATGTAGCATGAGCTTTTGCATATGTAATGCACTGTCAGGAGAGGAGCGAATGTCGGTCGCGGCGAGGCTGTGGGTTTTGAGAACGGTGCGGGCGACCTCGCGGACGATGGCGGGCTGGTCGTGGGCAGGCTGGGCGGAGAAGTGAGACTCCAGCGCGTTGACGAGCGTGGTCTTGCCCGTGCATTGGGCGCCAACGATGTAGATGTTTTTCGTGGTGGCCATGTTCGCAGAAGATGGCCTGAGGGACGTCAAAGAGGAGCTGATGAGGAGGTGGTGATATGTTGGGGATGGGTGGTGGGTGATGCTAACAGACGTTAAGGTTCAGCCGCTTGCCACCTAGGTAGTCTATCCCAGAGATCAGCCCACTAGAGTATCTTGGTTAAGGCACTATTTCCGACGGAGATCTCGGCATGAGGGGTGACGGGGCTTTCAGTTTGAAGTACATATGCGGGAGGCCTTCCAAGCATGCAGCATGCCTTATCGTTATGCCTCCAGCCGGCTGTAAGCCAATGAGATCCGAGTGACTATGCCATGCGTCGCTGACGGCGGCAAGATGTGCTTGGCAGAGCAGAAATGCCTTTCTCAAGAGTGAGGAGGATGTTCACCTGCCTCACAGGATGCCCTTTGCACCCATGATCTCTTCCATCTTGGCCAGAGGCGGATTGAGGAACGAGATGGACTTCCATCGGCACATGGTCTGATACGCCTCTCGAATGAGGCTGTGGTCCTGCCGGGGCTCATGACCTTCGAACTGCGGAAGATCCGAAGCCGCGAGAAGCAGAACCATGGTCGCGGAGTAGTACCACCTCAGAACCAGGTGCAAGAGCACAGACTTCCTCATCATCAGCTCCCCTCCTGACTTGATGGCCATTCGAGTAGCACCCAGGCACATTCTTGCGCCATAGTCGATCATCTTCTGGTCAAGCTTCTCAGCATCGGAGTCGGAGACATGCTTGAGACCGAGGCGCATGGCCAACGGAGGCCAGGATAGGATGGCTTTGTGAACGTAGTACATGCAGCGAAGGTTGGCTTTGCAAATGTTGAAAAGGAATGTGTCGCCGAATGGAAACTTCAATGGTGGGGGCAGGTGAGCCTGCCACTCATCGAGTTGTTTGAGGAGTTCCATTGCAATTAGGTAGCCGTAACATGCTGTTGCTGATTCTGTGAAGTTACGCTGTGAGTTGAATGCCTCGAGTTATCATGGGAGGAGTCGAACGTACCCGCGTACTCTTCAAGCTCTTCCAAATCGGCCGTGAGTCGTCGGATGGATATGGTAGCGAGGAGGTTGTACATGCCCTCTTCTTCGTATTTGCTCGTCGGTAGGGGGACATCCTTCTCGTAAAGCCGTATCCCACATGACGGAGCATCGAGACACAACTCAAGTTCACTGGTGGAAAGCGGGTCGAGTCAGCAAGAAACATCTGTCGGATTCAGGGGAAGGTCACATACTTCTCGAGCAGCCATGATGTCCAGAAGATCCGTCGAAATTCTTGGTGGTAGTCTGGCGTTTCCCGGTCGAGACCAGCCCTAACGATGAATGTGATGTCTTGACAGGCACGGGAAAGGTGGCGGTGAGCTGCGAGGGGGCGCATGTTGATCAGATAGTAGAGACTAGAGTCACGAATTTTTATCAGCCCAAGCTACGGGTTTTCGTGCGGCACGGAACCCACGATATGAGAATCTGACATTGGAGGGCTGTCAAGTCAGTGACAGGCTCTGATGCTTTCTCCAGCATCGCCACGGCTCGAGAGAAGTATGAAAACCCAGGAAGTCGGGCAGAATCAGTGACATGTAGAGGTGTGACCTGGGAACATGAACCGAGGGCACATGCGAGTAGCGTGAAGCATGTCGAGACATTGGCAGCATCGTATTCCGTGTCTGCTGCCGCCTTGATCATCTCTTGGTACTTTGTAAGATCAGCGACCGGGAAAAGCCACAAGATGTCGGAGACGAAGGCATGTTGAAGGTCGAGAACACGCGACTTGGACAAGTCAGGCGGGGGCAAGGACGCCCTCAGCTTGGCTGACATGTCAGAGACTGAGCCGAGTTGGTCGGCGTAGAAGGCCCGAGAATGGTTGTATGACCAGCGGGAGTGGAGAGGGCACGCCGTCTCGAAGACCAGCATGCTTGGTATCCTGTAAGCGTACTTGCTTTGCTTACTCGGCACCGTCGCTCGAACGGTAGGCCAGTAGCCTTGGTAAACGGTGGCGACCTCCGGCTTGGATGTTCCAAATGGCTGAGCAGGGATGGGGCTTCTGCCTGATAGTGAACCGATGGCAGACTCGATCTTGCCCAGGCGGTCC
This sequence comes from Plectosphaerella plurivora, assembly GCA_020726575.1. Lineage (NCBI taxonomy): Eukaryota > Fungi > Ascomycota > Sordariomycetes > Glomerellales > Plectosphaerellaceae > Plectosphaerella > Plectosphaerella plurivora. The sequence goes on along the minus strand of JAGSXJ010000025.1, from coordinate 320,085 downwards.
AAGACGATCTTCATGGGGTCCTCATGGCTGACCTTGGTGGGAGGATCCGGCCGGGGCGGAAATGGCGGGGCGACAGCGACCAGGGGCTGCGGTTGGTGCTGCTGCTTTGGTCGCCGGTGGATATGAGGCGGCTTGGAGTAGATGCATTCGATGTTGAGGTCCTTGCAGAAGCGGCACGAGGGCTTGGTAGCGTCGCAACGTGTTTTCCTCTCGCGGCAAACGTCACACTGGAGGGGCATAAGTGAGCAGCTGTGTCGGTGGTGGGGTGAATGGGGGGACACACTGCTCTGGAGACTCGTCTTCGCGGATAGGACGGCGCCTTCGGGAGGATTCCGTCACTTGGACTTGTACTACCGGAGACTGAGTTCATCATGACTGCTGCTTGTCCGTGACATGAGTGATCGAGGGCAGTGGAAGTTTTGTTGAGGTTTGGAAGAGGTGACGTCGGACAAGCGGATGCTGAATTGGGGATGAAGAAAGGACGCTGCAGCGGGCCTGGCGGGGCACTGTCGGGGAAGTGTCAGTGGGCTGGACCGCTATTTTCGGAGCCGAGCCCGGCGGGGGAGCTCAAAGGGGTGGCAAGCAAACTTGAACAGTGAAGTGTCAGACACACACCAGTGAAGACCGTCTGTCATTTGGTCGACAGAGTTTAATTACCTCAAAAATTCCTATGAGTCTTCATAAACAACACTAGAAAGATGCTTTTGCTCCCTCATGTCATTTTTGTGACGCCTGTTTTTCCATGTACAGACATTATGATGAAGGCCATCGTGGTTGTGCCGGACCATGCCCCCGGGGAGTCCGGGCCCGGGGCATCACTTCACTGGGCTTACATCGTTGCACACTGTTTGGCGAAAGTCCACCACAACTTGTACATGTCACCACATTCGCAAGCTCTGGACACATCATCCAGATGGAGAACCGATAGATCCTTCAGGCAGCCGTCGTCTGACAATGCATGTCCACTACAGAATATCCGGCCGAATCCAAGCCGCCGCCGGAAGATGACCCCGCCCCTCCACCAAGGAGGGGTTTAGGCGGAAAGGGGGCACAACTCCTTAACCCCTGCTGCCTTGCTGACCCAGTCTATTTCCCGACCTCCCGACCTCCCGATGTCCCGAGCTCCCGATGAGGGCAAACGACTTCAGTCAGTGTCTACCAAAGTCCCAACCCCGCGATCATCAAATTCAACATGTTGTTATACGACGACCGACCCTCGGAATTTCTATATAATGGCAAGCCGCCGGGCTGCTATTGCTCTCTCAGTCTCTAGATACCAAGCACATCCTCACCTCTGATCCCCCCTATTTCCCCCAGTTCTACGTACGTTTCCACCAGCACCATCATGGAGTTCAACCCCACCAACGCAATCGTCCACAACGAAGGATGCGATCTGCACTACTGGTACCAGGGCAAAGGACCCCTCATCATCTTCGTCCCCGGCGGCAACGGTCACGGTCGCCAGTTCAATGCCATCATCGCCGCCTTGTCGGACAGATTCACCGGCGTCACCTTTGATCGCCGCCAAATGTCATCCAGCCAGGTCAAGGTCAACAAGCGCATGAACCCTCCTCAGCAAGTTCGCGACATCCGCGCCATCATCAAGGCCATGGGCTTCGAAAAGGCCATCATCTTCGGCAGCAGCGCCGGCGGGTTCTTCGCCCTCCAATTCGCCCATGACTTCCCTGGAATGGTCGACCACATCATCTCCCACGAGGCCGGCCTCATCTCTTTGCTTCCAGACGCCTCGAAAGTCATGGAGTGGGGTCTGAACCTTCTGGATATCCGCGACAACGAGGGGATTGATCAGGCAGCTGCCGAGTTTGCGAAGAAGCTGATCGGCTATGATGATGAGGGCGTGCCGCCGACGGTGTCGCCTCCACCCGAGAACCCTCGCAACTTCTGGGAGAATGAGTTCCCAGTCCTTCTTGGCTTCACGCCGAGTCTTTGGAGGGTGAAGGAGAACAAGGTGTCTGTGGGGGTGATGCGAGGTATCCGATGCAAGGATGCCTTCTATGCGAGGGCGGTTGATGAACAGGCTAAGATCTTGGAGTGTCCCCATGCTGTGGTTCCTGGACATCATCAGGGATTTGAGTCTGAGACGGAGGCGTTTCTGCCTGCGTTCCTGGACATGCTTGACACTTTGGAGAGGAGGAAGGCTGAGCTGTGAGTCCTAGCCATGATCACTACAATGCCCGGTGCAGATGTCAAGAATCACACGACTGCCTTCTTTAGGGTCCATAATTTGATCAATACCAGAGACTTGAACATCTCCCTATATCCCAAACGGGAGTTTGATGGGCAAGTTGAACGGCATGTTGACAGGAAGTCGCCCTCCACCACCATTGTTCCTCCCCCCAAACGGAAACCCACCATCGCCAAACGGAGTCCCAATGTTGATGTTGGTCCGCCCAAACGTTCGCGACTCTTCATACGTCTGAGATGTCCCTCCGCCACCGCCAGTATCGATGTTGATGTTGACATGTCGAAAGGTCCTGTTCCCATTCTCCTCCTCCCTCTGCCGTGGGTTGTTCTGCTCGCTTCGTCGCTCGTTCCGCTCGTCGTCCCGCCGGTCGCTCCTCCGCTCATCTCTCGGACTACTTCGCTGCTCCCGCCGAGAGTTGGAGCGCTGGGGACCTGGACCCGATCTGGACTGCTGGCGCTCAAAGCGCGGTCGGTTAGGCTCGGGATCCGGCCGACGGGGAACCTCTTCATCAGCAGAGTCTTCGTCCTCGGGCGGTGGAGGTGGGCGTCTTTGTCTCTGCGACTTTTGTCGCGGGAGTGGCTCTTTGGGTGTCTTCACATCCCCGTACATGCCGTAGATGCTCTCTTCATAGTCCCTTTTTGGTTCTGGCGGGGGGCGGGGCGCGGGCAGTCTCAGGGGCTGAGGGTAGGCTGTGGACTCTGTTCTGTACTGCGATCCCGCTGCAGCTCTGCCAGTGCTGAATCTGGCGCTTTCGCGATCAAAGTTGTTGCTGTATGAGGAGCTGTAGGAGGGTCTCTCCTGAGGGTTGGTGTAAGTCTGGCGTGTCGATCCGGTGGCATTGGGGAAGGGATTTTGTCCGGGACGGGGGTTGCTAGAGTTCCCCTTGCCATTATCAGGAGAGTTCTTATTGTTCATCGTTGCAGTAGTCTATAAAAATGAGATGCGAATGAGTAATGCTTCGGAGAGATGATTTGGCTTGGGATGAAGTATGATTTATGCTCCTCGATACAATCTTTGATGAGCCGGTGTGCCCTTGGCATCGGGCCACCATGCTCCATTGCGACCTGTGCTCTGTTTCACAGATCACGCCAGTCCCAGGCGAGCTCAGAACATCACAGCGACGCATTGGAGCATCAGGACCCCTGTGGTAGGGAATGTTTCAAGCCCCGGCTCAGATCTGGGGATGGCGTGGTTGTCGCACCACCAGCCTGGAATGGCCAAGATGCCCCGGAGGTCCCTGGGAGATGTCATGAGCCCACCTTCATACCAAACTCCCTAGTATGGAGCATCGCATGCTTTGGTTAAATGGAAATGATGCATATGAGTTCTGGTTTCAGGCCCGGGGGGCTCTGGTGGCATTCATGACAGACTGGAACCACTGTGAGCCGTCAGGGGCCGCCCTGCTATGGTCGCGGCTTCCAAGACCAAGGCTTTGGATTAAGTTCAAGTTCTCAAAGTCAGCCTGTTTATACACTGCGAAAATACTGCGATTCAATGAGGAATCTGACTCGCTTGAAATGTCTCGATCACCCCACTGCATCTTGAGATCTTACGGTGGCTCTGAGACATCAAGCCCCTGCCGAGATCATCTCCCAGCTCAGCCGTGATGGCCAGATGGAGGGGAAACATTATTCCATCACTGCAAATGACTTTACCTTCTCTGGACTCATTTCCAGGGTCCAAACCAGGAAAAGAGGCGGCAGCTTCATAAATCGACAGCCGTTTCAACTGGCTTGAGCCACTTGATTCCCTCTCCATGGCTATTTTTCTTCCTTCCTTCGGCATTTTACCAGCTTCCAGAGCTGAAGATTCTTTCCCAGTCGAATTTGAATACGCCTTGTCGACCGCGGCTTTCATCTCCACATTCTGTGAGATCCTTCTCATTTGCAACTATTATTCTGCCAAGGACTGGAGAAGCAAAAGCTCCCAATCTCGCCTGCACGATGAAGAAAAGTGCAGAGGTGACAGCTGTACGCAGAATCTCTTTCCAGGCAAACGGATCCCGTGATGTATTGGTGTGTCGATAACCAGCTTGCATCACCTGTCACTTTTTCGAAAGCGATGCTGCATTAATTATTTGTCGTGTATCCTCTGAAAAAGCAATTCCAAAGTCTCACTTTTCTACTCATTCAGGGGCAATCGCATTACATGCAATCACAACACACACCACTGGCATCCACCTCCATTGCAAATAGTATAATATGCACGTGTTCCTTGCAGCATCCTCCCTCGACGGATGTCTCGGACGCGCCCAAGGATCGGCTCGAGCGGGGGTTCTGACGGCTCCCCCTGAGCCCGTAGCGCCTCATCGTCGAAGGGCCTGTCTCGGACCGGCGCGAAGTTTATGTTGGGAACATTCCGTGCGAGCACCAAAAACTGTCAGCGTACCAGTGGAAAAATAAAACACGCGGGGTACGTCTAGGGATGCGCGCTCGACTTATCCTAGAGGTAATCTTACGCGCTTCCGGTGTGACGATCAGAAAAGGGGGCGATGGTCCTCCATCGCGAGGCCGCGCGCGGTTCTCTCGCTCACTCTCTTTCACCACCACCTCGCGACGACCGCCGCGATGCCGTACTTCAGGATCAACGCCAAGATATCAATCTTCTACTTGGACGAGGGGCCTCGGGACACTGGCAGGCCAGTCGTTCTCCTCATTCCCGGGCTGACATGCGACGTCCACGACTGGTCATGGCAAGTCCCGAGTCTCCTCGAGCTCGGGCTACGCGTCATCTCGATCGACCCCCGCGGCCAGGGCAAATCTTCCAACCCTCGTCCCACTCCAGGTGTCATGTCATGGCCAGGCGCTGATGCCTTCAAGGCGCATCACGGTCGTATCGTCGACTACTACCCGCAGACAACGGCCCACGATGCTGCCGCGTTGCTGAGAGAGCTCGGCATCAGGCAGATCATCATCATTTCTCACTCCCTCGGCGATCTTGCCGCCTACTATCTCGCCGCTGTCGCCCGACCCGGCCTCGTCAAGGCCATTGTGGCGTTCGATCCCGTCCATCGGTGGACAAACGCCGACCGGGAGTCAAACAAGAGCTTCTTCTCACAACCGGAAGACATTGTCGCCAAATTCATGGGTCTCGTGCCATCCATTTGCCCAGCGAACATGCCGCCCTGGCAAGCTGCGTGGTTCCGTCGGCGGGCGATGGAGATGGACCCTGAGGTTCTCTGGGCGCAGTGCTGGGGCGGCTGGGGCGACAAGCAGGCGTTGGGTCGGATGGAGAACGCTGTCGAAGCGTATGGCGGCAAGCTGCGCTGCCCGAGACTGGTCTTTGTGAGCAGCGAGGCAGGGGCCAAGGTCGACAGAGATGTCTTGCCGGGGGGCAGCGACGTGGACGAGGTGGTGCTCATTGACGGAGCTGGGCACTGGTTCCACCAGGTCAGGGACAGGGAGGTGAACTCGAAGCTGGTCGAGTGGCTCCAGAGGGCGGGGGCTCTGAAGAGCGTCAACGGTGATGCCAGGAATGGCGCGTAGGGTCATCGTGGGGATGAAGTGTATTTGCTACGAGGTTGGGATCGGTGTGCAGAGATTGGAGCTGCATTTAATGTACCTAATGGAAATACTTCTTCTTCATACTTTGGCAGGGTAAATAGGGGGCAAAACAAATATGAAGTCCCAAAGATACTTGGTAAAGAAAGACGATCTTAGAAATGGTGCTTTTCCGGGCGTGAAGAGACAGATGTTTCGACTGAAAAGGGGCGCTCTGCAGTGAGGGGGCCAAGCACGGTTGTCGATGGGAAAATTATGAAGTTTGAGGGCATCACCATCATGTATCGACCTTGAAAGCAAGACATCACAAGTCCATATTCGGAATCAAGACATATAGTTGCTCCATTCACCAACCGTCTCATTCTATGACCGAGACAAGCTATGAGGCAGGCAAACGACATCTGTGTTCCACTTGTTCCAGTACTTATCTCCTCCACAAAGGTCACCAGACCTTGGCGACTGGTATCTTGACGACTGAAGCCAGCGTTGCGCTGTTGACCTTGTTCCGAGGCGGTCCGACGATGCTCTTCTGCGGACATTGGTGATGAAGTGGGACGAGTGAGGGTTCCCGGGATACGGCCAGCGAGGGCGCTCAAAAGGAGGAGAATCCGTTATCCTGGGGTCCAGGCAACATCGGTGAATGCGCGTCGAGACGCTTGTCATTCGAGAATCCTTTGACGATGTCCTCGCGGTCGACAAATGTTGCCATGCTGCCAATCCGCTGAAACTCTTCATTGGAGAGCCAGCAGCCGCGCCAGTGCTCTTGGGCCGGGAGGTCGCTGATACCCACCTGAACTTCACTCCCGCTGAGGCGGTCAAGCTGCCAAACGGTTGTGAGCTGTCGCGGGACGTCTCCTCCAGCAGGCTTGAAGGCTGCGAGCATGTACATTGGGTTTTCGCAATATCTGATGTCCGCGGGAAGAGGGGAGAAGTAGATGATCAAGAAGACGTCCTCCGTCGGCTCCTCTGTGGCAACCATCGTCTGCGGCTGCATGCCCATCGCATTCTGGTCCATTCCCGTTGCATACTGTTGTTGATCCGTCGTCTGCTGCTGCTGCGTGAACGTGCCATGGTACTGTTGCATGTCCATCGCATGCTGCTGCTGCATGTCCGTAGCATCCTGTTGCACGGGCCTGGTGTCCTGCTGCATCGACATGGTGTTCTGCTGACCCGTGGGCATGGCTTTCTGCTGACCCGTGGGCATCAAATTGCGTTCCACCTTCATGGCCGCCTCCTCCTTCTTGATCATTTGCGTGGCCTCGTACCAGAGGGCGTGGGCTTCGACGGACTTCGCGCTGAAAGTGGTTAAATCCCTCGCCTTCATCGCCAGATTGGCATCGGTCAAGGCCATAGCAGAGTCACGAAGCTTCTCCCGGATCGGCACGGGGAGAGGCTTGCCGTTCTTCTTGTCGTCGTCAGGGCCCACGATGTTGTGCTGCCGTGTGACCAGGTGCGACAGCATGGCGTCTCCACGCGACCGCTTGCCCTCCTCCTCCTGGGCCTGGCGAGAGTAGCGGCAGCCCTCGAGCGGGCAGTACCAGTAGGCCGCCGCGTGGTTTTGATCTCCCTGTTGCTCCTTGCAGTGATTCCTATCATTTAAGTTAGTGATTCTGTAAATCTTACATTTCCAACCACAACGCGACGAGAACAGGACTGGCATGTCCGACAAGAAGAAGGGGACATACTCTCGCTTTTTCAATGTCGTGAAAGTAGCTCCACAGCCCTCTGCCTGGCAAGCATATGTAGCCATGGCTAGGGCTGGGGGATTCATTTTGATTTTGGCAACGTATTCAAGTCACCGGGCTGGTGGTGGACTGATAGGAGGTGGTGGGAAGCAGCTGAGGTGGTGCTGCCTTGGTGGTGGTGGCCAAAGAAGCAAGAGAGAAAGAAAGAAGGCAAGTGCCAGGCCTGGGAAGTGGGGTTTTGTTGTTGATCTGTTTTGTGTTTGACTGCTTTCTTGCGTAGGGCTTTGACTTTGATGCGTAAATATGCGTGCCGTGATATGCGAGTAGGGGACGATGTGCTTTGCTGCCGCCTGGCCACCACAGTTCATCATGGGAAAGTACACGATTGGGCCCGGTCTCAACACCTGCCAATCCAAATCTGAAAACATGCTGCTCCAGAAGGCCAGGACATAGCAAAAGCAACAGCTACCCTCAAACACTCGCCGGCTTCCACCCAACCCAAGGTCTAGTATGCAAGTTTGCCCCAAGCGTACAGTCATATGGCCTACAACATTCTGGGTTGCAAACAAGATCTGGCACCCTGCTCCATGTGGACATCTTCCACGAGCTGCTCTCAAGTGCCGTTCTCTCCTGACCGGCCAGTATACTAAGCCTGCCGCTCGCCAGCGCACCAAGCAGGCCACCGGCGGCAAACAAGCTACCGACACCAAGCGCTCTGGCAGCTTTGTTACTACCTAGACCTCCAATGTCAAGTCCGCTACTCCAAAGAAGCCTGACGCGTGCTATCTCGGCACAAACAAGGAGAGGACCGACATGGAGTAAAAGAACAAGGCTGGATGGATGGGGAAGGGGCTAGGAACGATCAACATGCGTCGGGAAGATAACACCCTTCAAGCCAGGCGCTCGCTGTAATTAGCTGGCCGATCGCCGCCCAAGTCCTGGCCGCTTCGAGCGCCCCTAAGCGCGCTCAAAGTGGTACTCCTGTCGCCAGTGCAAAGGCACCTCGCTCAGCCATCATTGGTCCCCGTCATCCAGGTTCGTGCCGTGGCTGTGGTTGACATACCCTGAGGAGAGCATGATTCCTGGGCAATATCATTGGCCCAGACAGATGATTCCGAGACATCCAACTGGTCCATTTGGATGGCCCGGAGTTCCGCGCTGGAAGGTGTTTAACTTTGGCCCAAGCTCCTTGCAGCTCAACGGTCACCACCCCCGCATGATGTCACAAAAAATGCTGACGAGGTAAGACCACCTCCAGTCACTTCGCCCTCAAACATCACGGCCGTTCATCTCAACAAAGCTCTCCATCTTCCCGAATCCATCATGAAAGTCGCAGTCATCCCAGCCTCGACCCAAACGGGCCGGGCGACCATCAAGACGCTCCTCGACAGCTCGTCCGCCTCGTCTGTGGTCGGCATCTACCGCGATCTGACCAAGGCCCCCGCAGATTTCAAGTCCAACAGCCACTTCAAAGCCGCCTCGGGCGATGTCGCAGACAGCAGCAGCCTCGACTTCTCAGGAATCGACGTTGTAGTCGTCGTGACACCTCCGCAATACACCGAGAACGATCCCGTGTCGAGAGCCAGGCTCTTCGCCCAGAATATCAAGCAGGCTATCGCGAAAGCTGCCTCGGTGAAGCGAATCGTCTACATATCCAGCGCCGGAGCACAACATGAGAATGGCACCGTGAGCAGACCACAGAGACATCTGAAGGCCCATTCAATGCTGACTCTTCGCAGGGAGAGATTAAGACGAACTACGTGACCGAGAGAGAGCTCGAGGATGCTGCGCCAGAGATTGTATTCATTCGCTGCGCCTACTTCATGGAGAATTGGGCATCTCAGCTGGAGACATTGAAAAGCGATTCTCCCTTCTTCCGCTCAGTCGCTTCACCGGCCAGCTTGGCTTTTCCTCAGGTACACTACAGCCGTCAGCACTGCCACCACTTTGACTTCTGCTGACATCCCCAGGTATCTGTCGCTGACATTGGCAAAACTGCCGCCGCTCGAGCCGTACAACCATCGCCACTCGAGGTTGACCCATGCATCATCGATCTCCACGGACCGCGCGAGTACTCCGCCCTAGACGTGCAAAAGGCCTTCGAGGAAGTTCTCGGCACCGAAGTGCAGCTGAGGGTGATAGAACCGGACCAGCTCGAGAACTACTACGGCCACGTGCTGCCTCCTGCGGTTGCTGAGCTCTTCACGGAGATGACCAAGAGTTTCCTTGCGGGAGGTATCCTCTACACAGACCCCCTTGATCCTGCGAGCGACGTTGAGAAAGGCTCGGTGACACTGGTCGATGCATTCAGAACAATGGTGGGCAGATGAACGAGGAATCGGGCTCGTCCGTCGGATATTCTTCTTTCGTATTCTCTCAGAGCTTGATAGTGTATCCACCGCTTCTTTTTCGTCCCTGCCATATCCTCCCCAAGCCTCTTTCCTCCGCAGCATTACACAAGACCAAGACCCATCTGAGCGCGTGCCCGGTTAGAGGCAGCCACGGACTGCTCCTTGAGCTCCCTGCGAGGACGACCTTTCGGGATATCGTGCTTCGTTCCGACATGGTCCGCGATGTCGTCAGGGCGAGGTCGAGTTCCTTGAGCGGGTCTAATGCTCCGACTCCATCGAATGGGGCAGTCTGGCATGGGGCAATACCAGCGGGTTGCCAAGTGATTGACGGTATCCTTGCATTCCCAGTGGTGATCTCTGTTAACGGTATTTTAGTGATACGAGCAGAGTAATTGTCTTGTGTCCAGTTCAAGGTCTTGGTTCCTCAGGTGGTGGCAGGTTGAACGTACTTGAGCTGCAGTACTGTTGCTGCTGTGTGACCGCAGGTCACGCAAATTCGCCTGTCCAATGTGGAAGTTGGGGCGCCGGTGACTACAGCGTTAGGCGCGGGACTGTCTGTTGGTGTGGCGCTTGCAACAGGAACATCGAGATGATCCACATCGGGGAGGGTGTCAAGCTCTGTAGGAGACGCCGTGGAGAGGATCGTGCCAGGAGCGCTGGTGAGGTTCGGGTCAAGATTCATGCCAGGTTCCATGCTGGGGCCCATCGGCGCAACAGGCGCCATTCCAGAAGAGCTCGGGTGCCAGGTCGAGTCAGGATATATTCTTGATGTTGTCTCTGCGCCCGTGGATGCGAATGGCTGCATGTTGGAGTTCATGTCGGAGTTCATATCTGGATGCATGGTTGCTTGTGTCGAGTTCTGTCCAGGGAATGCCGCGGCGGAGCCAAGATACTGAAACACAGCCAGTTCACTTTCTTGTCAGCCATAGAGCTCCATTCATATTTTATTTGTTTGATACGTACCCCTGAAGTTCCAGAACCCTCGCTCGAACTTCGGGTTGGGTAAGGAACTGGCCCCTGGTGATTCCGCATCGGGACTGCAAGATGTTCCACTGGTCCGTGGCATCAAGATAAGCTAGCCGTCTGTGTTGAATGTGAGCTTTGCTGTTATCAACTATGCAAGGCCGGACGTACGGATCTGCTGTTGCTTGAATGTCTGGGGTGTTGACGCCCGGAATCGACTGGCTGCTGTCCGAAGCCATCGCTGATGTCGGTGTTGCGTTTGTTGATGTGCAAGTGGTGATGTAGGCGGGGTATCACCAGAACCCCAGGCATGATGGACAGGCCTCCAAGTATGAGTAGTCGGTGAAGTGTAGTTGGATGTTTGTTGCCTGCTGAAACGTGCTGGCAGCAGCAGAAATTCCAGTTTCATGAGTGAATCTTGAAGATAGGTAGGCACTGGTCGATTTGGCAGAACAAATGCGGAACCTGGCGGGGATAAGAAGTTTCCGGCACATCGCTCCACTGATTCACGTATGAAAGACAACCTTTCTTTCGATTCTTCCGTACTTTCTTTCTAAGACCGTGATGCTGCTTCTAGTGGCCATGGATGGTGTCGGAAATTTCACCAGCAAGTGTTTCTCCTGCAAGTCTCCACCAGAATAGCCATGACAGAGGCACATCACAAAGAGTCAATTACCAGCCCTTATCTCAACCACCTGCCGAAGTGTAGAAATACCGTTGCCTGGTGCCAAGCTCGAATTCGCTATGCGCTACACGTTCCCCAATTTTAGGCTCCCGCTTAAGACCCCTGACAGCCAACCCCCGCTTCCAGAACAAGCGCCCGCTCCGAGCAAGTCAACGGTCGGCTCCGATAGAGAGACTTGGCTTCAGCCACAGCGTTGGAGCACGACATCAGAACAAACCAGTCCAGACCCGGCAGGCAGTCACCGACAGACCCTCTCAGGCCTCCGTCTTGGCCAAAATCCGTGGCTTTGAGGTGTGCCCTGCCCTCCGCCCCGTGGCTAAGCCTCCAGCCTCGAGAGAGAGTGATCGAAGATTTAAGCGACCCAGATATACCCCGGTCGCTGAAAGATCCAGGCCTTCCATTGGCAGATTGGACGCATCGTAGGGCTGGATGCGGCAACTCCGTGGCAGGGCCTGTCTATCTGGGCCTCTTGGCTGCAGGGACCTACGCCCGGCGTGATCAAGCTACCAGGTCTGCGATTGGATCAAGTGCGCGCTCATTCGGGCTGGGCCATGGATGATTGAGAGGGTCGAGAGATAAAACCAGTTGGTTTCCATGGGCAAGAAGAGAGGAGGGCCACGATCAATCCGTCTGTCCATTCTCACACCCACATCCTTCCATGAGATATTCTCTTCCCATCCTTACCGGCCTGGCGGCGCTGCCCTCGGGCGTGCTGTCGGCAGCGGTAACCGACATGACCATGTTGTGGCCCAAGCCGCACTACGAAAACACCACAGACTACAGCCTTTTCGTCGTCAAGCAGGGTGAACCAGAATTCCCCTGCCGATCCGTCTCGCCACCGGCAAATGTCGAGCGCGTGCCGTGGCCTATCGGCGGCGCTCGGATCAAGCTCCTGCGCACCAGCACCCTCTGGAACCGGACCCAGGACATTGACGACACAATAGTCGGCCTTTGGCAAATGAAATATTCCTTCGGCCAGTTTCAGGGCCTGGATGTCGAAGACGTGGAGAATCCGGTGTTCGACCTTGACAGGGAAGAATGGTTGTCTGGTGACTTTGAGATTGGCGGGTGGTGCACGAAGCGCACGGATATTGTCGATCATGTTGTCGAAGACGGCACTGTGAAGAGTCGTACCAACCGCGGCACGAGTATCAAAAAGAGCGACCTGGAGGGTGTCAACGCCACACTGGGTTTCTACATTTCCAACCATTTCGAAGGCAATGTGATAGCCCACACCCAGGTATGTCGAGTCTGGACCCCCAAGACTCCCCGAGCCTTCCGTACTGACTCGTTCTCCCACCAGTGCGTTTACGTCCAGTTCACCAGCGACGCCCCCAAGGGCCCCTGCAAGAAAGCCTCCACCCTTCCATCCGACAAGGAAGACGACGGAGGCACGTACATCTACCCCGACGGCTTCTACGACTCCTCAGAACCGAGATTCACCTTCAACGCTACCGGCCTGATTGTCGGATTGGTAGTTGCGTTCATCCTCGTTGCCGCCGTCGTCTGCTGCTGTATACGGTCCAGGAAGAAGTCCCGCGCCCGTGCCATCCGACCGGCCCCGTCGCGGGTTGAGGACATTGAGCTGCAATATCCCAAGCCCCCCACGAACCCGGATGATGAGCAGCTGCCGGCCTACTCTGGGCCACCCCCGCGGTATAACACGGGTATTGGGCCTGCCGGCGCGGGTGCGGTTCCTGCCGCTGCCGCTGGTGCTCCCGCTGGTGCTCCCGCTCCAGCTGCGACAACAACGGCCACGAACACGGGCGGAGGAGCGGCAAATTGAGCGGGTGATTGACCACCCGTGTTCTCTTACGATTAGATGTTTATAGATCTGCTTATAGCATTGATGATAATACGACACGATACCCTCCTGGCGTCAACCATATGGCTCGAGCTTCAATATACCGTGTTGGCATCAACCTATTGTTTCAACAGCATCATCCTGTATTTCTCCGTCAGTTCTCAATGATCGACTAATCGACAGATCATGTCAATCGACCACTGCAGTCGATGGACCACTACATCCGATTGACTATTGCATCCGATTGACCATTACAACCGATGGATCACTGCATCCGATTGACCACTGCGTCCGATTGACTGACCACTACATCCGATTGACCACCACAGTTAATCGTCCGAGATGGTTGCTCGATTACTCCTCGAGCTGGTTCAAAACAGGTATGAAGTAGGATCTCGGTAATATCGAAACAAATAAGTACGAAAATTTACGTTTCCCCAGGTTGTGAGACTCCCATCGCGGGCTGCTCGAGACGGCCCCTGAAGCCTTGCGCTGCCACTCCCCAACGTTCACCATTGGCTCGGTGAATCTTTCCCCGCCGCAACCAGCACCACCCATACACAAGTCCCCTATCGAACGCGAAGGATTCGACCGCGTTTCACCGCCCAACCATGCCCATCTCATCTTTTTAGCTGGTGCCTGGCCTAGGTGAGACGATCACTCGTCTTGGCTGCGGAACATCATAATCATCACATCGCCAAACATCCCCTCCCATCATGAGATCAACGGTTCCCGAGGACTTTGCTTTTCTCAGGTACGGGGACAGGCGGACGGACGATGCCACCCCGATTAGCGTCAATAGCAACGGATTTTGGACCTACTGTGGCCCACTCACTGATCGACCCCTATCCCTCCCCAGCCCTACCATCCAATTTCTCCGACTTTGCCGCCAAAACCATCACAGGCTCTCTCCTCCCTAGCCTCCTGCCGTTTCTGTCGCACATCAGGGAACTTCTCCTCGGGAAAGGAATCAGTCACTCCATGCTTACCGTCAGGGCCACGACACCAACTCACGAATTCGACCGCACGAGGTGGCACACTGACGACCTCTTCTTCGCCTCCGGGGGCCTCCCCGGCACGCGAATCGGGCTAAAATCTCCCCCCCAGAAACAGCCAGCTGCAGCCTCCGGGGAGCGCTCCGCCTCCGGAACAAATTGGAAGATCTGCACCACCTAGGCCCCCCGACCCTGTTCATCCCCGCCGAGCACCAAGCAGCCGCCCGCAAGGCACAAGAATCTGCGCGTCAGGCCGCAAGTACAGACCACGACTGCCTGTCGATCCGATGCGTTGGGTGTGCCAGCGCCGCCGATGCTGTGCGGGCAGAGCTTGACTCCTCGCTTGCTGGGTTTGGCACCACCGCTGCCGCAGGGGAAGTGCTCTTTGTTCAGGGTCGGGAGGGTGTCTGGCGCGCCCGGGCGTCCACTCGGAGCCCTGCATGAGCGAAAGCCCAAACGGCAGGGTCTTCGTCAACGTCGTGCCCGGCACGGAGGAGGAGCTGAGGAACTTGCTGGTCAAATGGGGCATGGAGTTCCCGCGACAGTGGTGGATCGGGGGGGAACTGGCTGGAGCCAGCCAGTGCGCAATGGAATGCCAACGCACCCACCGTCCGTTCGTTGTTCGATCGATGAGGGTCTGAGCGCAGAGGATGGGACGAAACGAAAACCGTTTTTTTGGACCAACTCAATCATCACCGCCATCCCCCCCCTCCGGCTCGTCCTCCGGTCAGGGGCCCTGCCACACGAGACAGGTGTGCCAGCTCATCTACTTGACGGACATGAAAAGAACTGGCACCCAGGACACCACCCCAGCAGATGAGATGGCCATGCAGCCTGCGCCTGCAGCCTGAAGCCAAACGCCACCGAGGCAACTCGCAGGAGGTATGAGCGCGCCGTTTCGCGGCCCCTGACTGGAGCGATTGGAGCGTCGGCCCGGGGCTTTTTCTTCATGGAGCCCCCGATACCACCCTGATACCGACCTCGAGATGGTCCCAAGCCACGGCCTCGGGGATGGACGACGATGTGGCAGGCCGTCGGTGCCACGGAGAAATAGCGTGAAGAAGAACGTTGACTGTCAGAAGACATCTGAAGCGGCTGATATTACCATTCGAGGGATAGTCAAGCGCTGCGTGTGTCCCATGTGGTCGACCACAGACCGTGGCGTCCACTTCCACGAACCATCGGATCAGCTAACATGCTTCTTTGCATTACGCGAGTATTAGTTAAATATCCTAAATTACCCTCCCCCAACCCTTGCACATGGTTCTGGAGTACAGAGACCCCGCTGCCGTCTTGGACATACTCCCGCAGTCTCCACCGACTGGTGGCACGTTTTCGATCTGAGATCTGAGCTTTACCATCGACATTGTTTCCAAACTCTCTCTGTGCCAACAGGGGCTTCACGGCGATGGAAATCGACCATTCTCTCGATGGCGACTCTCGCTTTGGGGAGATCTGTGCCATCCTCTCTGTTGGGTGTGCCGTCTCCTTCATCGTCGTCAGTCTGCGGTCATACACCCGGTTGTTCCTCCTCCACAGCTTTGGCCTTGACGATGGGGTCATGCTCGTTACACTGCTTCTTTCCTTTGGAACGGCTGTTGCCATCGGTCTAGGTCAGTCAAGATTGCCAATGAATGAAGCAGATTACACTGACATTGCCACAGAGAGCAAGTTTGGATTGGGATCACACACTTGGGAACAACCCGTTGAACACTTTGTTCCCTACATGAAGGTAAGAAACACATCACCAGCTGGGTCTGAATCTTGCTAACCAGACCACTATCCAGTCTTTCTACGCATCCATCGTCGTCTACAACGTCGGCATGTGTCTCGTCAAAATCTCCATTCTCCTCCAATACCGCCGCATCTTCTCAGGACGAACAATGCAAACAGCAACCCTCTGCGGTGTCCTATTCCTCAGCGCCTGGGCAGTGACTCTTTCTTTCCTCCTGACCTTGGTGTGCATTCCCGTCGCCAAGTTCTGGATTCCTGGCCTCCCTGGAAAATGCCTCGACTTCCTCACCATTTGGTACATCATGGCATCTTTCAACTTGACCACGGACCTCATCATCTTCGTCATGCCTCTTCCAGTCATTCGTTCTCTGCAGCTCCCCCGTAGGCAAAAGATTATGCTTTTCGCAGTCTTTGGTCTTGGTTTCTTGTAAGTACCCCATCCCTCTCCCTTTTGCAGCATCGTCTAACAGCACAGCACATGTATCATCACCATCGTTCGCATCCGAACACTTCGCCAGGCCGCCGAGACCAGTGATCCAAACTGGAACAACGTCGATGCCGCAACCTGGTCCTTCCTTGAACTCACCATCGCCATCGTCGCAGCCTGCCTCCCGACCCTCCGCCCCATCTTCGTCAAGCTCGTCCCTCGCCTCTTCAACTCGACCCTCGGACGGAGCCACGTAAACACCGGCTACGGCAGCTCCCCCTACGCCCCCGGAACCATCGGGAGCATGACACCCAGCAACGCAAAGCTCAAGAAATCGGCCCTTGCTCGGTCTGACAGCACCAGATCCCTGCAGGAGGAGGAGAGCATCGAGCTCGGATCGCACGATTCGGCCGTGCTTTCCCCCGCTGTCGTGTACAGTGTTCAAGTCACTGGCGGACACCAGCACCAGCACCAGCACCAGCGGAGTACCGGGTGGGATTCCGGGGATCAGGGGTCTAGGAAGTTTGGGCCGCAGGAGGAGACTGAACAAGTCGGTGCGGCTGACGGGGGCTTTGGCATTCAGACCACTACTGTCATTACACAGCAGGTTTCCTTTCGGTAGGGTGTAAGAATCCGACAGTTCGGACGCATCGGACTTGGTGTAGTATTAATGGCAGGCATGCTCTTGCATAATTCACGTGTCTTCATCTTTACTCGTATAGGACCACGCACCTTCTCAACAGAGCTGTCATGCCGGGGGCTGCTGGAGGCCTTCTCGGGGCCTTTTCAACGCCATGCTGGCCACAAACTGGTGAAGATGCAGAATAGGCAAGGAACAAGGTTGTAGCTGCGCCGCTTCTCATCTTAGCCCTTTAGCCATTGCATGTGAAGGCATTGGAAGCACCAATAATGGCACCACCTGAGGAGACTCACCACCAACACACAACCCCGGCATCTTCGGTCAGCTTGGGTGATCAGATCATCCTGGTAAAATCAAGCACCAACAAAGGGGCAAAGGTCGATCTAGCCCCAGCATGGGGCATCAACAACAAGGGTTCAGCCCCTCCCCCGCTCCCTGCCAGCCCCTGGTCCCTGCCTTGGGATGGCCGCTAACTGCCGGAAGATGTGCATCCATGTCCGCGGGGTTACATCGATAATCAACCAAGGTTTCGACGGCGTCGATTTCCTCCTGCATGCTCCGTGGCCGCTGTTGGCGCCAACAGCAATCTCCATTTACGGGAGCAATGGCTGTCGACCTTCCGGACTGGCCCGTCACCCGAGTGCGACGAAAGCTGGATGGCACGGGAGACGGCACAAGAAGCCGGATTTATTAGTTGTGCCTTGCCTTGCATCAATGAGATGCCTGTTGGACCTGCATGAGAGGCCTCGATCCAAGGGGGGTTGCGCTCATTATTTCCATGATGGGGAAGTGATGCCGCAAGAGGTAGTATGCAGATACTCCGGGATGGCCTCCCCCTTTTTCCTCCTGAGCAGGATTTACCATGACAAAGGGATGACAGTGCTTTTCGCCTTCTTGTTATCCCCATCTTTTCGTCGTGTTTCTCGTAAATCCTCTCACTTGAACAGCCGATTCATTTGCCGTGATGTCCAGGGCAGCAGATGAAGCCCAAATATGGCCTCCTCATCTCCGGGGGAAGGGAGCATACATGTCTGATGCTTTCTTTAAGTACCCAAGTACGCCAAAGACAGGTGTAACACGCGGGTTGACCAGCTCACACGTGTTCCGTCCCATCAGCACCTCTCCTTCACCATGCGTTTCCGCTCCCCCCTTTCTGCCGCTGCCGTCCTCGGCGCTGTGACCCACGCCTCGGCTGCAGCCGTCGGTGTCTACGACTACATTGTCGTAGGAAGCGGTCCGGGCGGCGGTCCTCTGGCCAGCAACCTTGCTCGCGCTGGCTTCCGAACGCTCCTGATCGAAGCCGGAGACGACGAGAGTGCCGATCCTGCGACCAACGTTGCTACCTTCTTCGCCAGCACCGGTATCCATGACAATCTGTACTGGGACTTTTACGTTCGGCACTACGATGACCTGGAACAGACCAAGAAGTTCCAACACCTTGTCTGGCGTCTCCCCGATGGATCACAGTGGGTTGGTCCTGGAGGCACGGAGCCCAAGGGTGCCGTGCTCTTGGGTGTGCAGTATCCCCGCGGTGCTACCCTCGGTGGCTCGTCCATCATCAACGCGGGGGCTGTCCTGTTGCCTAGCGATAGCGACTGGAACTACATCAAACAGATCACCGGGGATGAAACTTGGAGGTTCGTAACTTGCTCACCACACCTCACTAAGCGAAGATTCCCACTGACACGGTTACATTCAGCGCCTCGCACATGAGGGAGCTCTTCGTCAAGCTAGAGAGGAACTCCTATCTCCCCGTCGGCACCCCTGGCCATGGATTCAAGGGATATCTCGATACCGTCATCGGTGATGGCACCCAGTACACTTCATCCCCTCAGGCCGTCGAGGCACTCAGTGCCATGGTCGAGGAGCTGGGCAAGGACCCTGCCGACCTCGAGTCTCTCCTAGTCGGCGACGTCAACGCAGTCGACCCCAACCGCGACACCACCCCTGGCCTCTGGGCACTTCCCTTCCACCACAACGCCACCTTTGGCCGGAGCAGCTCGCGTAACCGTATCCTGTCCACCTTCAACGCCAAGACGTCCGCCGGAAAGAAGCGTTTCCCCCTCGACATCCAGCTCAACTCCCTCGCCAGCCGCGTTCTCTTCGACAAGACCGGTTCCAAGCCCCGTGCCATCGGCGTCGAGTACATTGAAGGAAAGAGCGTGTACAAGGGAGACCGACGCAATGACCCCTCCAAGAAGGGCACAGTCCGCAAGGTCTATGCCAAGAAGGAGGTCATCGTCAGCGGTGGTGCCTTCAATACTCCCCAGCTCCTCATGCTGAGCGGCATCGGCGACCCAGCTCAGCTGAAGAAGCACAAGATCCCCGTCATTGCCAACCTCCCTGGTGTTGGCACCAACATGCAGGACAACCAAGAAGTCGCCATTGTCGGCCTCGCCGCCCATGACTTCACTTTCCCCACGCCCCTGGGAGACACCACCCCAGCTTGCACGTTTGGTGCTCCCGGTGACCCATGCTACGCTCTATGGCTTCAAGGCAAGGGCCCCTACACCAAGGCAGGACCCAACTCGAGCGCCTTCCTCCTCAAGACGGACCACTCTCCTGATGGAGAGCGCGACATCACCATGTTCGCCGGCCCCTTTGCCTTCCGGGGCTTCTGGCCAGCCACGGGACAGACCTGGTCCGAGCCCCCCAACACCTGGGGCATGCACATGGTCAAGATGCACCCCCAGAACCGCAAGGGCTTCGTGAAACTCCGCTCCGCAGATCCCACCGACATGCCCGAGATCAACTTCAACCTCTTCTCCGAGGGCGCCGAGACTGACATCGGCGCTCTCAAGGATGGTGTTGCTTGGGGTCGCCGTGCTTTCCTCCGGGCCGAAGGCAGCATTGCCCCTGTCAACATCACCACTCCCCCTTGCCCCGCGGGCCCGAACCCAGACGGTAGCTGTGCCGATCCCGCGGCCGACGAGGAATGGATTCGGAGTGATACTTTCGGCCATCATGTTACGAGTACTTGCCCTATTGGTGCTGACAACGACAAAATGGCCGTGCTTGACTCCAAGTTCCGGGTTCGCGGTGTTAGTGGCCTTCGTGTCGTCGATGCCAGTGTTTTCCCTCGTATTCCCGGGTCTTTCCCCGTCATTGCTACTTTCATGATCAGCGAAAAGGCATCGGAGGCCATCCTGGGGTGAAAGTAAGCATTGGTTGGATATCACAGTTGTAGGAATGAGTCTCTTCATCTTCATAGGCCGTCATAGCAACATGGACAGAATTACAAACATCGCATTCTATTTGATATCATAACAGAAAACATCATTAACCGCAAACTTCAACCACTCGGTCCTCCAAGCCACTTCAAAGGTACTTCTCAACCTGCTCCTCGGACCAAGCCCAGTACTTCTTCCCAAGCTGAGGCTCGACAAGATCCGCGCGAGGCTCCTCCTTCTTTCCAAAGGGCGTAATCCACTTATCCTTGGCAGTGATGGACGCATCTAGACCGGCGAAAAGCTCCGTGTAAGCACCATACTGGGCCGGACGGCCCATGATCGACACGAGAAGGTTCTGCGCGCCGCTGAAGTTCCTCTGCAAGTTGGTCTTGAGCAGTCCTGGGTTCATCGACACACTGACAATGCCGCTGTCCTGGTGCCGCCTCTGGAACTCGGCCGCGTGAAGGAGATTTCCACACTTTGACCGGGTGTATCGAGTATCCGAGTCCTCCGGGACGTGGTAGTCCATGTTGGTAAAGTCAATGGCAGGCGAGGGGGCAAAGTCGGCCGACATGGACGAGACCCAGACGATGCGGACCGTGTTGGCTTGTGCCGTCTTTGCAGTCTCAAGAAGGAGAGGTGTCAGAAGCTTGATGAAAAGGAAGTGACCGAGGACATTGACGCCGAGCTGGAGTTCGTAGCCTTGGGCCGTCTTGGAGCCCTCTGGAGGATGCATGACGCCGGCGTTATTCCAGACGACGTCAAGATGAGACTCTTGGGAGAGGAACTTTTCAGCTGACGCTTTGATCGTTGTGAGATCGTCGAGGACAAGGCTGAGGAATAGGATCTCTCCCTTGGACTTGGGGTGGGCTTTTTTGATCTCGGCGATGGCTTCGAGGGTGCGCTCTTCTGAGCGGGTGGCGATCCACACCCGGGCGTTGCGCTGGTAGAGAATACTGACGAGGGCCTTTCCGACGCCGCTGTTGCCTCCAGTCACGATGAAGACCTATGAGTGTTAGTATTCGGGATGATGATAGGTCAAGGTCAGGGATATGGCTCACCTTGCCGGTCTGATCGGGCAGGTTGTGCTCGGTGAGGGGTGCCTTGTAGGGAAGGACGGTGCTGCGGCGGAAAGTGACCATTGTGAGGGTGGTGAATGGAGGTAGATCAAATGTGACTTCTTGCTGTCGAAGTTCGGTGTGGTCGGTGAGAGTGGTGGCCGATGATTGCAGGGGTGATCGCTGAAGTTAAAGCGGCAGATGATGGTTATGGTGGTGGATGGTGGGAGCCAAGAAGTTTGTTGTGATGATGCACTTCAAATTCAATGATCGCAAGGAACGCATCTTTCTTATATCTGGATTCAATTGCAGCATCGCAACCCCGTCTTCCCCCATCATCGCGGAGATATCTTTGGTGTCGCCGCTCAATGAACGGGCTTCGTCCGGGGCTGGTCCGCGGAGACCGCGGACGGCCCCCCTTTCTCCATGCCGGCCACAGCGGAGATAAGCTGACCACCCACCAACGCCCAGTCACCAACCAGCACGCAATTCGGCCCTGCAGCATCGCGGTGTTAACCTCAGACCACTGGCAAACACGCTGACTACGCGACAATACGCGGATTCAATGGCATCAGAAGCAGCAGTGTCTCTGATGGCGCGCCTTGCCGCGCGGCTCGCACCCCCTGGCGACAAACCCTCAAGAGTCAAGGCAACAACGCGATATCGACCAAGAGAAATGGCTTGATGCATTCCCCCTCAAGTCGTCTACTTTGCCGCCATTTGAGGATCAAAGAAGAGCGCGAAACACGTCCGACTGCTGTCCCCCGGTGTACGGCGCAGGCTGGCAGATCGTCCCGTTCGGTGGCACCACGCCATCGTCGAAATATGCCCGAGCCGCGTCAAAGACGCAGTCGTCCGCACGTTCAAAGTTGTCGTGGCCCGCCATCTCGATGATCATGACGGAGCTGTTGGGGTACAGGCGCGAAGTGGTCCAGGCCGATACCAAGGGCGTGGTCGGGTCCAACCTGGCATTCAGCAGGAAGAGCGGTGCCGCCGGCGCATCAGGGGCGAGGTCTGGCTCGGGCGGTGGCGCGCCAAACGGTTCCTGGAAGTCGTACGCGGGTGTGATGGTCCATCTGGCGCAGCGCATGTGCATCAGATACCGAAACTCAGCCGCGGTTGGCGACTCGGCCTCCATGGCTTTGTATCTCTCGTATGCCCAGTCAAGGTCCATCTCGGGCTTTCTAGCATGCATGTCCAGACAGCTGATGACCGTCGCGGCATCATGACTCCAGGTGAAAGGGATATCAAGCCAGGATCCGGTTTCTTCATCAAAGTCCCAAGAGCTGAAAATCGTACCCTGCGATGACACATCTCTCGCCACAATGTCGGCGACCAGCTGTTCAATGTGATCGTTCCAACCATACGAAAGATTGAAGAGCAACTCGCGAAGGACGACGGATCTGATGATGCTGATCTGATCGTTGACGTTGTCGATACGCACGACTGGTGTGCCATCAAGCCAGTCAAGAGCGGCCTGAACCCGGGCCTTGATGTCTTCGGGGCCAGTGTCCGAGTCGTTGCTGAAAAGGCAGGACGTCTCGAAGCAGTGCTCGTAAACGTACTCAATAGCTGCCTCGGTGTCGGGGAGGATATCGAAGCCTTTCTGCGAAGGTGGTCAGTGTCTCGCTGTAAAAGGGTGTCTCCTTCGAAATGAACATCTGCTTACCCCATATCGATGAAGCTCAGAATCCAAAATGCCCGATAGGAGCATTCTTGCCACCCTTCCCGGAAACATGGATGCAAAGTAGCTACCCAAGCCCGTCCCGTACGACGCGCCCATGTACTGTAGTCTGGGCTTGTCGTAAGCAGGGACGTAGTCTGACCCAAGTCGGGATATCCGCTCCTCCTCCACTTTGTCCACGATGTGCAACATGTCGCGTGCCGCAGAGGCTGTACCCGAGTGTGCATGGATACTGTCTGGGCCAGCCTCCATGCATATTTCTCCAATGGCGGCCTGTTGCTCAAATTGAGTGGCAAGGGCAGCCCGGCCGTGTCGAGGAGAGATGGATTCGGCTGTCTTGGCTTCAGTCATCAGTCGCTGCCAACGACGATCAAACACTTGATCTGCGGCGTAGATGCCCCAACGCCACGGGGATCAAAGCCAATGATCTCGTAATGTTTGGTTCCGTCGAGCATGTCCTGGTAGAAGCGGTTGGTATCCTTGGCGCGCAGCGTGGCCATGCCTCCAGGCCCGCCAGGATTCCACAGGACCGAGCCGCCAAAACTCTCGTCACTCTCGGGCACTGAAGCAGGCAGAGTCACAATAGCGATGGCCACAGAGTTGTTGGTGTCGAGGCTGCCTAGCCCACATGGGGAGTCGCCGTGCTTTGACCAGTCGAGGGGAGCCAGAAGTCGGGCACATTTCATGCCATCCATGCAGTCGGTGTAAACGAGGTCTCGAGAGGGTTTAATGGTGGACCAGTCGAAGAGGTCAATTTGGCCTTGGCGTTTGAAATGGCTGTGACCACCAGGAAATAGGGTGCCTTGGGCATGGCGAGCCACCAGTGCGACGAGAAGCAAATGAAGGGGTGCCATTGTCGCATCGGTGCGTCGATATGCTCCATGAACCGAAGGAATGAGAAACCTCGGACGTCGAAAGACTGAGGGCTTCCCGCGAAACATATAGGAACATGACTACTGCGCTGCACGCCAAGCCCTCGCCGTCATCATGCTTGCAAACATTGACCATGGAGGAATGCTGTCCGCGATGCGTCGTCGGCTGAATCCTTCGACAAGGATATGCGTCCTTTTCTCGTCGTGGGCGCCAACGATGAGGCTCAAGGGCTCACCGAATATCCTGGAGGGACGGATCGTCGGGTACCTGGGTCGTGTGAAGCATCGCGTGGTCATACGACGGAACAAGTATGGCGGTTGTTTGGCGATCTTCATACAGTGATGGATGCGCAAACTACCTAGCTTTGATACTCTGCGAGAAGCATCACCAGGCAGTCTGGCTTAACTAGGCAGGCTGCTCGAGGCGGATTTCGCCCGGTACGGCAGCGGATAAAAGGGTAAAGCCGTATTCTTCGTTTACGCGTGTGAGATGCGTCAGGTGAGGGCAAAGTCAATAGCCCAGACCTGCAGGCGAGCGTATTCGGGCGTCGGGGCACAACGCACTCGGATGGTATTCGAAAGTTCCTGCATTGCAGATGTGCAGATGTCCTCAATATGGATTCATGTATTGTAGGCCTCATTGGACCAATAGATATGTACGGAGAGAAAGGAATAAATAACAAAAAAAATTCGTCGATCAGATCTGGCCGAACACGGACATGCTGGAGAGGGCATTTCCAGGCCACGAGAACAGAGTGTTGGAGTCGCAGGAAGACCCAAGGGCCTGGTTGTTCATCCAGGCAGGCTCCCAGTAGTACAGGCCCACCCCGCGGCTGATCCCACTGACGACTCCAGCCACCCGGCGGATGAACTCTGACTGCCCAGCTGCGGAGAAGGGAATGTCACGCAGATCAGCGGGGAAGGGGAAGCGCGGCGACGGGCAAGAGGTGGGCCAGTTGGTCTCGGCAACGACGATTTCCTTGCCCCAGCGGCTCGCCATGAGGCCGAGAGTGTTGCGCAGGGACGAGAGGGTGGCGCTCTCGCCGTAGAAGGGGTAGTACGACACGCCAAACATGTCAAAGTCGCTGGTGGCAAACTGGCCCGAGGCGAGGAGGCGGCTGTAGAAGAACTCTTGGACGCCCCAGTCCTGGCCGCGATCGAGGTGGATCATGATCTTGGGCTTGGGGTTGAGGGACGAGTCCTTGATGCCCCAGGCAGCGGAGCGGAGGAGACGACCGAGGTTGCTGAACGAGCTCGTCGAGCCAGTGGGGAAAAGAAGGCCAGTGGTGATCTCGTTGCCGATGGAGATGATGGCGGGAGGAGTGCCGGCGGCCTGGAAGGCATTGGAGATGTCCCTGGTGTAGTTGTACAGCCTCCAAGACAGGTTGTCAATGTCGGTGGGCCATCCCCTGGGTATGGCCTGGTTAGCAGGGTCGGCCCAGGTGTCGCTGAAGTGGAGGGTCAGGTAGATGCTGAGACCCTGGGCGCGAGCGCGGCGGGCGAGCTGAAGGTTCCAGTCGAGGTTGTAGTCGCCGTTGGAGGGATTCACCCAGACACGCTGACGGACCGAGTTGACGCCACTGGAGGTGAAGATGCGCTCGAGAGGCTGCTGAGTGCCGCCAGAGGAGTACTTGATGCCATTGCGTTCCTGGAGAATGGTGGAGGACCAGTCGACGCCGCGATAGTTGAGCGCGGCGTCAGCTGCGCTGGACAGCAAGAGAAGGACGGAAGCGAATGATGCCAGCATCGTGAATTTGTTGAAGGTGAATGTGACGAGGCCCAAAACGCTGAGGTTGTCAGCCGGGAGTCGCGAGAATATCAGGGGCGCGCGGAGAAATACCTAGTGGACATGCCAAATGAGAGGGCCAGCACGCAATGCCATATGGGGAGCGGTTCTCCGGGTTTGATGATCTAGAAGGAAGCTATTGACTTGAGCCCGTTTTGCGCTCCAATTGCCTGGCTGCTGGTGATTGGGGTTGCACCCGTGTAATCTATGTCAAGACTTGGTGAAGTTTCACCCCCTGTGGTTTGTGGAGAATCGTGGCCAGCTCGGCAGACCAGTGGCCTCCTTCGGTTAGGTCTGGCCGAGATGGGTGTCGGCTGACCGGGGGTTGCCACGGGACGGGAGCAGGCGATCCACGCATATTCGGAGTATTAAGACGGGAGTTCATCGGAAAGTGTCGAAGCACGCATGGCAAAGTCGACATCAAGCTTCAGGCCGTGATGCTGACGAGAATGCTGCCCGTTCTCCAGCACTTGGAAAGAGTCAGGTCCAGTCGCTACTGACGTCGTTGACTTCGGGTCTCGTGGCTCATCGTTAGCATTAGATACTCCAGGATGTCGTCGTGATGTCAATTCAGAACTTGACGTGGCGTTTGCTGCCGACCACCCTTCTAGGTCATCTCTTCGAATCTGGAAAGGGGCAGCATCTAGCGTCAAACTGTGTTGTCCGCTTCATGCAAGTTGATCTGAGGCTGGGAATCGAACGCGATCCTCAGCCGATGACGATCGGCTCACGAGGGTGCAAGTCGTGACGGGGATCGAGGAGCCTGCTTGTGGCCTCGGCCCGCTGGCCGGCAGATGATGGAGAGAAGTGCATTGACGAAAGCTTCTCCTTGCCAAGACCACCTCGACGGTTGCAGCCGCATCTCGGTTTGTCAGATCTTCATCCCAGGAATCCCGGGCCTGGAAGGCTAGCAGGGGTCGCACACGACAAAATCAGATCTTGCAGAGCGACGGCCACGTCATTTGGCGTGAAGTGCAGTTTGGGTTACGAATCATGATAACCGTCGCGCCGCCTGCCGGGGCCGAAATATGCTCGAGGAGTCCGTTAGTGCACCGTGCGGTGTGGTGGGATGTGCGGAGACCCGCGGACTTTTGGGGGGTGTCGGGATGCACCGTGAACCCGAGCGCGGGATGGGCGTCGGAGTCGAGGCTAGTTCCTTAAAACCCGGTTGTCCGCCCAGGGAGAGTTGGCGTCATGGTGGCCATTTGTCTCGTGGTGTGAGGGAAGTTTCTGGTGCGAGGCAGCAGATCCGATTGCAATGTTGATGAAGGTTGAAGGTTGAAGGTTGAGGCAGGCAGGCGGACGAAGAGGAAGGAAGTCGAGGACAAAGACAGCTGGCATCGTCAATCAGGCCATGGCAGGTGGCAGGTGCAGAATCGGATATCTCGTAATCAAGCCTGAGACCCGGCCTGGCCAGAGCGCAAGTAAGCTTAAACAGCGAGTAAACCCCGAAAAACGAGAGTAGAGAGGTCTGGCTGGGCTGGGGAATTTGAACTTCTCGGAAAAATTGACGGGCTCGACAAGTGCCCGCCCGGGGTCGAGCAGCAGCCCGACGACCAACACCGCAGTGGGGCAGCTTACACTAGAACCCGCCGATAGTGGGGCCATCTGCCACAGACGCAGGCGGCAAGACCACAACGCAGGGAAGGAGCGACCCGATCAGTTGTGAATCATGACCATCTGGCCAATCAGACGCCGCGAAAAGTTCCCTCACTGACAAGTGCCCGCAGTCCTGAACCCTGCATCTCGACATCGACGTCAACATCACTCATCTCATCTCATTCCCTACGCTTGCCACGCCCGCCCACTATGCACGCCGACGCTGTGCAGTGCGGCTCTTTGCACGTTCGGTGTCCTGGTGCCCTCCGGTAGCCCTACACGCTCGCCGGGCCTCCCGTGCACCCGGGATGACGACTCGCAGACCCCTTTCCAGCATGTCCACTCTCTGATACCGGGCCCCATCCGCGGAACCCAACATGGCACCGCCAGAAGCACGGGGAAACGTCAGAGCCCGCCTGGAGCGGCGGACTTTAGAAATCAACACCCGGTCCATCCATAGGGGTCAAGACCTCGTCCGTATTTGAACCTTGCCGTGCCCCTGGCCTGGTTACCAACAGATCTCCTTTCCCCTCCATCAGCCGCTTCAGCATCTACCCACCCTCAACTCTCCCCACAAGGACACCATCAACTTGTCCTTCGAGTTCAAGGAGGCCCACGAGATCACTCCCGGGTTACCTGTTGATGCTGGCTGGAGAAGAAGAGCCTCATCCGAACCCTGACCTGGCCAACCTGGCCCCCTCCCCTTCACCCTTCAACACCAACAACAACAGCACCATGGCTTACAACAACGACAGCCTTGGCGCTTCTCGTGCCGAGGGACGCTCTCCCGTCGGCAGCCAGCGCACCTACATTGGCGACAACGAAGAAGTCACCCGGGCACAGGCAGTAAACGCCAACGACAGCCCTCAGAAGCCCGTCTCCTCCTTCGACCCCGACCTGTCCGCGTCAACCGACGAAGCTGATGACGGTAACGATACCGAGATGGAACGCCGCCAGTCCATCGTGCAGAGCCTGGCTCGCCAGTACACTCGCCACTCCGTCGTCGATATCCAGGGCAATCACAACAACCTCTTCGCCAGCGAGGACCCCGACTCGCCCCTCAACCCTGCCGGCAAGCACTTCAGTGCCCGCGCCTGGGCCAAGACCCTGGCCAACGTCACCAACACAAACGGCGTCGGCTTCCGCAAGACCGGCTTCGCCTTCCAGGACCTCAACGTCTTCGGTTACGGCAACGAGACCGACTACCAGAAGGATGTCGGCAACATCTGGCTCGGCCTGCCCTCACTCGCCCGCAACCTCACATCCAAGACCGGTGGCCAGCGCCGCATCGACATCCTCCGCGACTTTGACGGTGTCGTCGAGGCCGGTGAGATGCTCGTCGTCCTGGGCCCCCCCGGATCTGGTTGCTCTACCTTCCTCAAGACCATCGCTGGTGAGACCAACGGCATCTACACCGACGAGAAGGCCTACTTCAACTACCAGGGCATGACTGCCGAGGAGATCCACAAGCACCACAGCGGTGATGCCATCTACACCGCCGAGGTCGACGTCCACTTCCCCCAGCTCTCCGTCGGCGATACCCTCACCTTCGCCTCGAGGGCCCGCTGCCCCAGCAACCTGCCCGATGGTGTCAGCCCCAACCAGTACTGCGACCACCTGCGCGACGTCGTCATGGCCATGTACGGCATCAGCCACACGGTCAACACCCGCGTGGGCAACGAGTACGTGCGCGGTGTCTCGGGCGGTGAGCGCAAGCGCGTCACCATCGCGGAAGCGACCCTGTCCAACGCACCTCTTCAGTGCTGGGATAACTCGACTCGCGGCCTCGATTCCGCCAACGCCATTGAGTTCTGCAAGACCCTCCGCCTCCAGTCGGAGCTCTTCGGACAGACCTGCGCCGTGTCCATCTACCAGGCCCCCCAGAGCGCGTACGATCTCTTCGACAAGGCGCTTGTGCTGTACGAGGGTCGCCAGATCTTCTTCGGTCGCGCCAACGAGGCGAGGCAGTACTTCATCGATCTCGGCTTCGAGTGTCCCGCCCGCCAGACGACACCCGATTTCCTCACCTCAATGACCGCTCCTTCCGAGCGCGTCGTACGCCCCGGCTTCGAGGGCCGTGTCCCCAAGACCCCCGACGAGTTCGCCGCCGCCTGGAAGGCCAGTCGCGCCCGCCAGATCCTGTCCACTGAGATTGAGGCTTTCAAGGTCAACCACCCCTTTGACGGTGCTGATGCGCAGGCCTTCAGGGAGCAGAAGCAGGCTCTCCAGGCCAAGAGGCAACGCCTTGCCTCGCCCTTCATCCTCTCCTACGGTCAACAGATCAAGCTGTGTCTGTGGCGCGGATGGAAGCGTCTCATGGGCGATCCATCTCTGACCATCTTCTCCCTCGTCGCCAACTCCGCCATCGCCCTGATCGTCTCCTCCCTCTTCTACAACCTGCCCAACACGACCGACTCGTTCTACTACCGAGCCGCCGTCATCTTCGTCGCCGTCCTCGCCAATGCCTTCGCCAGTGCCCTCGAAATTCTCACCCAATACTCGCAGCGCCCCATCGTTGAAAAGCATGTCCGCTACGCCTTCTATCATGCCTCTGCCGAAGCTTTCGCATCCGTCCTCGTCGACATGCCGTACAAGGTGCTCAACGCCATCTTCTACAACCTCGTCATGTACTTCATGACCAACTTGAACCGTACCCCCGGCGCCTTCTTCTTCTTCCTGCTCACCGTCTTCCTCATGGTTCTCGCCATGTCCGGTCTGTTCAGGTCCATGTAAGCAAGCACCCTATCCAAGCCTCCTCAAGACATCTCCTCTGACCAGTTTAGTGCCTCGCTGTCTCGCACTCTGTCACAAGCAATGGTGCCTGCCTCGATCCTCATCCTCGCCCTGGTCATTTTCACTGGCTTCGTCATTCCCGTCGACTACATGCTTGGCTGGTGCCGATGGATCAACTATCTGGATCCCGTCGCCTACGGCTTCGAGGCGGTTCGTTCCTCCTTCCCACTTCCAACCTGCGCGCTCTTGCTAACAATCACCAGCTCATGGTCAACGAGTTCAGCGGTCGCGAGTACGAGTGCAACCAATTCGTCCCCAGCAGCGCGATCCCCGGCTACGAAGATGTCGACTCTGTCAACCAGGCCTGTTCCACTGTCGGTTCCGTCCCCGGGCAGACCATGGTCAGCGGCGATGCCTACATCAACTCGCAATTCAAGTACTTCCGCTCCAACAAGTGGCGCAACATCGGCATTCTCATCGCCTTCATCATCGGCCTTCACCTCGTCTACTTTGTCGCGACCGAGTATATCTCCGCCAAGAAGTCCAAGGGTGAGGTCCTCGTCTTCCGCCGCGGTACCCCCGCCCCCGCCCCCAGGGGCAAGGATGACCCCGAGGCTGCCTCTTCCGGTCCCACCACCATTGTCGAGAAGCCTTCCGACGGCGGCTACAACAGCTCCGGCGAGGGTGTCATCCAGGGTTCCACCAGCGTCTTCCACTGGAACGATGTGTGCTACGACGTCAAGATCAAGACCGAGACTCGCCGCATTCTGGATCATGTCGATGGTTGGGTCAAGCCCGGCACCCTCACCGCCCTCATGGGTGTGTCCGGCGCCGGTAAGACCACCCTGCTCGACTGCCTTGCCGACCGTGTCTCCGTGGGTGTCATCACCGGCGAGATGCTCGTCGACGGCAAGATTCGCGATCAGTCCTTCCAGCGCAAGACCGGCTACGTTCAACAGCAGGATCTGCATCTCGAGACCAGCACCGTCCGCGAGGCCCTCGAGTTCAGCGCCCTGCTGCGCCAGCCCGCCAGCACGCCCAAGGCCGAGAAGCTCGCGTACGTGGACGAGGTCATCAAGCTTTTGGACATGCAGGACTACGCCGACGCCGTCGTCGGTGTCCTGGGTGAAGGTCTTAACGTCGAGCAGAGGAAGCGTCTGACGATCGGTGTTGAATTGGCGGCTAAGCCCCCTCTTCTCCTGTTCGTCGATGAACCTACTTCCGGCTTGGATTCTCAGACTTCGTGGGCTATCCTGGATCTCCTCGAGAAACTGTCCAAGGCCGGCCAGTCTATCCTCTGTACCATCCACCAGCCCAGCGCCATGCTTTTCCAACGCTTCGATCGTCTGCTCTTCCTGGCCAAGGGTGGTAGGACCGTCTACTTCGGCGATATCGGCGAGAACTCCCACGTTCTCACGTCCTACTTTGAGAGGAACGGTGCTCCCAAGTGTCCCCCTGGCGAGAACCCCGCTGAGTGGATGCTGTCAGCTATCGGTGCTGCTCCCGGCTCAACCACCGAGATTGACTGGCACGACGCCTGGCGCGGCAGCCCCGAGTACCAGGCTGTCCAGGATGAACTCAACCGTCTCAAGGCCGAAGGCGCCGCTGCTCCCACCTCCGAGCACGATCCCCACGCCTACAACGAGTTCGCCGCACCCCTCTGGAACCAGTTCCTCATCGTTACCCGTCGCGTATTCCAGCAGTACTGGCGTACCCCGTCCTACATCTACGCAAAGTTCACCCTTTGCGTTTCCGTGGCTCTCTTCATCGGTCTCGTCTTCCTCAACGCGCCTCTGTCCATCATGGGTCTTCAGAACCAGATGTTCGCCATCTTCAACGTCCTTACCATCTTCGGTCAGCTCGTCCAGCAGCAGATGCCTCACTTTGTGACGCAGCGCGCCCTCTACGAGGTCCGCGAGCGTCCGTCCAAGACCTACTCGTGGAAGATCTTCATGCTGTCGCAGATTGTGACCGAGATTCCCTGGAACTCGCTCATGTCCGTCTTCATGTTCATCTGCGTCTACTACCCTGTCGGCCTTTACCAGAACGGCTTGGACTCCATGTCCGCCGAACGCGGCGGTCTCATGTGGCTCCTCTTCTGGCAGTTCCTGGTCTTCACCTGCACCTTTGCCCACGCCTGTATCGCCATCACCGACACGGCCGAAGCCGGCGGCAACCTGGCCAACATTGTCTTCATGCTGTCCCTCTTCTTCTGCGGTGTCCTCGCTTCCCCCGACGCCATGCCCGGCTTCTGGATCTGGATGTACCGCGTCTCCCCCTTCACCTACATGATGTCGGCCATTCTTTCCACCGGTCTCGCCAACACGGACGTCACCTGCGCCGTCAACGAATACATCCGCTTCCCCCCGCCCAACGGCACCACCTGCGGAGACTACCTCGAGGGTTACATCTCCGCCACGGGCGGTTACGCCCTCGACCCGTCCTCGACCTCCCAGTGCGAGTTCTGCCCCATGGCCAACACGGACATGTTCCTCGTCGGCATCAGCGCCAACTTTGACAACAGGTGGCGCGACTTTGGCATCGGCATGGTCTACATTGTCTTCAACATCTTCGCCGCCCTCGGCCTCTACTGGCTCGTCCGCATGCCCAAGGGCAAGAAGGACAAGAAGGAGAAGAAGGCTTAAGCCACACAACAACCCTTCCATACTTTTCTTCAACCTCTCACACACACCACATCACAACGTCATCACCGTTTCCCCTTGTCATCGATGGGCCTCAGTGCCCTCGCCGCAGCGTCATCATAATTTCATAATTTCTGTTTTTGGGTTTGGCCTTTTTGGGTTTTAGACATGTACATAGACTGGCCTCGAGCAGGCCTCATAGAAGTCGAACCAGAGTTTCCTGACAACCTCCATTTCCTGTGACGAGTGATGCTTATTTTGTGCGCGCACGGCGGTATGGCATGGGTGCCGTTGAATTTGAGGTATACCCATGCGTCAACAGTTGCGACACTCCAGAACGCCAACCGCTGATTGCCAACCTTCCGCTATCTCACCAAAAGCCTTCTCCATCATCCGGAGAAAAGTGAAAGCATTTGGAGCTCCATTGGACACCTCGTTGGCCAAGATTCGGTGGTAGCTAGTAGTCGCTTGTTGGAACCGAGCTGGTGGCCTTGGTGATATGTTGTTCCGTTTGATGCTCCGGTCGATGAGCCAAAGCTGACTGGTTTCGCCGTGGGTATTCCAGCTGTGAGCGTACAGGACGAATGTGAGGCAAGGCATGCAATTAGACTCTTTAGGCCGAGTAAAATTTTGCGAGCCCTGAAACCATTTCTTGTCGAACTCAAATGCAATCTGAGCTTGCTTCAATCCCGGCCGGTCGACTCGATAGCCATCGAGGTCGAGACACAGTGCATTTCGGACCGTGGTATCCCACTCGCCTTCTTCTGCTTTCGGAAACGGCTTTCCCATCTCCATAACAAAGAGATCTTCCTTGGCGTCGACTCGAATGTAATGGTAGGGGTGATGGTCGGGTTCGAAAAAGAGAGCGACGTTGGCGAACCGAACAAGGTCGGCATGTTCCTGGATCGTCTTTCTGGATTCCTGGCACGCACTCCACAAGCCGACATCCACGAAATATGATGATGCCTTGGCCCGTTGTATTCTTCTGAAGTCGGAATTCTCTGCATCATTTTCGGGGTCTGCTGCAGGATTTGTTGTCCAAAGGGACTTGTCTTCACCGGCGAATAGGTTCGAGCCAGGCAGGTCGAGGGTGTGTGGGTCGTCGTCCTCGGCAGGGTCTTCCACCTTGCGGATCTCGAAATAATGAACTCCAGGTCTGTCGGGTCTGATGGCAGCTTGCCAAATTTGGCGCCGAATCTCCGGAGGGAGGCGACTGAAGTTGGTGAATGATGGGTCTGCCATGTTGACTTGGCCGTTTGCGCCGCTGACCAGACGCGCGCACCGGCTGTGGAGAGGATGTGAGGGAAACTCTCTGCGAACTTGGCTTTGGATGTGAATCGGAATGACTATGATGGTTCTCGGTGAGATTCTGGTGTTCTGCAAGAGTTTTTGACAGAAGAGAGTGGTGGGTGTGTGCAGGGTTGGGCAGTTGAAGGTAGAAGGAAGGAGCTGCCTTGGCACTTCCCTCCGTCCAGGGGCCATCAATCTGCACTGTACCAGCTAAAAGGGCAGGCACGCGCTGCTGACTAAACAAGTCACGTTCCAGGTGCCGGGCTTGCCGGGCTTGCCGGGCAGCCAGGACGTGGACTGGAGACCCAGTCTCGGCTCCTATTGGCCAGAGGCGCTCATGACCCCGCTTATCGGGTGCCGTCAGACAACTGGAAGACGGTCCCCATTTGACAACCGTTCTTCCATTATCACACCATCACGAGTTTTCCATGTGCCTGACTTCCCAGTGCCTGTGGACCAACACCTGGTTGCCTCGGCCTGCGATTTCGGGACCTGGCTGCCTTGGGAATCCCAGGAAGACATCCATCGATTCGCACAATAGTTGCCAGGCATTGGAAAAGGAACCGAGGAAGTTGGAGTCGGAGTCGATTGAGGCATCAGGGACACGATCCTTGGAGTTTGCGGACGCAGGATCTAAGGTAGTGATCAGAGCGTTTAGCACGCTGTATGACTTGCTTATGATTTTGGCGAGGATGCTCCAGAAGCGGTTGAACGTGTCTTCACGCGCAAACAGGTATTTCTACCGCGGCTTGTAGTGATACCAGTAAATCAACCCCTACAGTCACGGGGTATCTTCAGTCAACCCTTCATCGAAGACCAAACGTACCTTTTCGCATGAGTAAATCTGCTTCATTAATCAAACGGCCTAGTCAGCCGCCTACTGCTACTACAAACCTTCAATCCTCCCCTTGACCCATCCTTGCGAGATCATCAAACATGAGAAGGTCCTGCACAGCCGCCTAGACCAGCCTCGCCCTCTCATCGATCTCACCTTCCCCTTTGTTCATCCCATCCATGCTAGCCCTCCTGGGTTCCCTCGGCTCTGCGGCGTTCCACCAGGCTCCGGCACCACCGTCGTTGCTCACGGAGCTGGCCACACTCACGCTGCGCGTACCGTCAAGCGTCTTGAGGGAGTTCCGGATCCGTGCCGCCACGACATCGTTGTCTTCGGTCTTGGCGGTTCCAACACTTGCTGCTGACTCGCCACCGACAGAGACCAGTCGCTTCCCGCTTGTTGTGTCATCGTTCTCTGGCCCCGCCGCTGCACGGATGCCTCTGATCCGTGACGTGAGCTTTTCGAACACAGCCACTCTCTTCTCTGCGGCCTCGGCCCTTCCTTTCCACATGGTGCACTCTCTCTTTGCGTCACGCAGCTGCTCGCTCAGGGTGCCAATGTCCATATTTGACATGGTTTCGAGCTGGCGCCGTAGCGATGCCACCTCCTCAGACCGAACGCTTAGCAGCTTTTGCAAGCTCCGGATTTGCGCGTGAAGAAGACAGTTGCCACCCCCCTGCGCGGGACTCGACGTGGGAACTGGCAAAGCGCCTTCAAGAAGCTCGCAGCCGTCGGGTGCGACTAGATTGGTGGACGCAGCCGAAGGTGGCCGGGAGAAGTTGATATGCTTGTCGACTGGGGGCTCCTCCTGATGTGGTACCATCGTCCCAAGACTTGGGGGTCTCTCCAAGGTTGTGTCGCCATCCAAAGGTGTGACGGGTTGAGACCGCGGCTTCGATTCTTTCTCTGTGGGCTTCAACTGAACTTTCTGGGCCTCGGGTTTGGCTGTCGCGTTCTCCTTGTCCTGACCAAACGGCAGCTTTGATGCTTGCTCCGTGGGCTTCAGCTGATCTTGCTGGGCCTCGAGCCTAGGCTTGTTGGCCGGCACCTCATTCGAAAGGTAGGGGGAAACAAGATCTCCCGGCCTGGTGCCTGTCAATCTGCGCTTGCTTTTGACTGCGGGAGACGCCGACGGCGAATCCTGGGCCGCGCCCTCCCACATGGCCGCCATAGCCTTGACGCCTCCAGGTCTTGAGGCAGACTTGCGCGGTATTAGTCGGGACGCAGGGGTCGGTGTCGGTGTCGACGGAGCAGGAGCAGGAGCAGGAGCCGGCGGTTGTATCACGCGGCTTCTTTGGACAGCGACTAAAGAGGCGATGGACGCTACACTTGCCGCCCGGGATCTTGCCATCGCCTCATCCAAGCCGGGACCTGGCGTTGCGCCGACTTGACCTGACGGGACCGGGTCCTCCTCCAGGGCTGTCGGCATGCCCCGAGGCTGTTCCATGGGCGCATAAAATGCCGGACCAGGAGATTGACCTTGAATGAGGATCGTCCTGTCGATAGGATCGTCCTCTGAGCTGCACAGACTGCTGCGTACAAGACGCTTTAAGCGTGTTGAGACGCCACTCGCGGCCGAACGCGCCATATCTTCGCTTGCCATGCTCTCCTCAGCAGTGGGCGACAGCGGATTCAGGGACTGCCGTACTGAAACGCGGTTCAAGGACACAGAACCCGGGGCTTTGGGCCGCATACGCTTCACCGACAAGGCAGGCTCCGATTCCACTGCGGCTGCCCTTGCATCAGACTGCCTCGTGGGGGTGCTGTAGTCCGGAGAATCTCGAATGTCGGGCACCTCGAAATTCTGGACACTCCAGCGCTGAGGCCCCCCTGTGAAGAGGCTATCGGATGTGGTCGACCGTGGAAAGGACCTCGCGACTGGCATGTCTTCGGCGTCTTTGTTCTTGACCGTCAGGACTCCCAAGTTGTCCAGGTGTCGGACAACCTCGCGCCAATGCGTGATGAGCATTTCCGCGATGTCGTTCGCGACGTGGATTTTGTTGACAGTGGGTGGACCTTCACCAGCAACAACCTTTTGGGCACGCTCCTTCTTCAGCTTGGTGGGGGTGAGAGGAAACAGGAGAAGACCCGCTGGTGGATGTGCCACTTTCATGGTGTAGGAGTCGAGGAGGTTGCCGACAAGCAGCGGGCCAAAAACAATGCCCAGGGCCGAGTAGCCCATGAGATCCGAGGTTGGTAAGGGGTGGCCTTGCACATCTTCATGAGGTGTCAACTCGGCTTGTCTTCCGATCAAGGACAATAGGCCAAAGACGGCGCAGATAAGTTCGCGACGGAACTGAGACTTGATGGTGCCGATGGCCATGGCAATGAGACGGGCGCGCAGCTTGGTCTGACGGGTTCGATTGAGCTCGGGCTCCCCTCGCAGCTGACTGTGTATGGCGATCAAGGCGTCGAAAAGGGCAAGAGACCCCAGGATACCACCGGGTAAGGAACCCAGAAACCGCTTGAAGGTAGACGCGACATCGTGGACCCCGGCCTTGATATGCAAAGGCAGGTTGGGGCATCTGATTGTCTGTGTGATCTCCTCGTCTGCGTCGACATGATAGTAATAATCGTAGAGGGCGTTGACGACTCGAAGGGATCCGGAGATGCGAAAAACGCCCCGAGTCACGACACCTGGATGTGGTTGTTAGCTTTCGTTTCCAAAGGTGTGCGAGAAGCAGGTAAAGCCTACCATTTTGAACAAGAAACTGTGCTGTGGCTCGGAAACAAGTCGGCAGTACGAGGGCACGAGGGGCAAACTCTGACGGCAGATACAGCAGGCTCTTGCCTCCCAAGGTGACCATCGATTGCAAGCTCTGGGTTTTCGGCGGTTCAGGCTTTGGTTGCATGATCTGTCCTGCGAGATCACTGAAGCTTCTTCGGTGCCGCAGACTCCTTGACTGTGAATCCGTTTGTCCAATGGAGGCACGGTGCCAGATCCTCGATAGCCAGCCTTTCTGTTCAGGCATGATATTGGGGACAGATTTGCTCTGCCTGAGGTTACCTTGGTGATCAAGAACGCGATCGTGACACACATACCTTGCCACCACCAAAGTCGCCCATCACCATGACCCTGATTCCGTGCTGGATGGACGTCAGCAACGTCCGGTGGAGGGGAAGGCTAACAAACGCACCTTCTTTGCCAAACGGTTGTATTCCAAAACAAATCGAGTGCGATCCTCAATCTCGTCCGTGTCGGAGAACGAGGCCAAATCTCCGCTTGATGATGTCCAAGTCGCACTGCTGCGAAACGCACCATGACGACGTGAGATGACTGATCCTGTCAATGCGGGTCTCGTGTTGGAGTTCATGATGAACTGTGGATTGGCAAACGACGTATTTGACGATCGATCGGTCCTGGCGGGTAGGGGCACGCTCGTTGGGCTGGTGCTGGGAATCTGGCTGGCAAGTGTTGCAGTATCGGGATCTCTGAAGCGGACGGTGGATTGGGAAGACTGCCGCGTGATGCCACGCTCAGATGGCGGTCTGTCGGGATACATGATGAAGACTCGGAGCTTTCGGCCAAGATAGGAACCTGGAATTGCTGAAATCAAAAGAGGGTACGGTATTCAATGTCGTCTGTATTGATTCAGGTCGAGACGTTGTTGCTGAGGTTGTCGACACCTGCCCGATTGCAGCGGAAGATGCAAACACGACCGACAGCTGGAGGTACGGCACCCAAGGAAGGCGGGAATGCCGCCGGTCTGGCATGATGGGCATCTTTTGACAGATATGCCTTCCCGCCCGACTTTGTCTCAAAGGGCAAGACAGACGCACCCGCCTCGAGTGACGTGGTTTGTAGCGATTTGAAAGGGGAGGCAGGAGCGATGGCCGGGATGGGTCGGCAACCTGCTTGGGAAGGAGCGCAACGGTGCGATGGGGCAAGACACCCGCCACGTCAGGTACTCTGCAGCCGCAGACAAACAGCCTCCATTTATTCGAGCAATCCAACTTGACTCGGGCCCCGGACCTCTAAAGACAAAAGAAACAAAGGGTTGAGTGACAGCCTACCTATGCGTGCCTGCGTCTGGTATTTGATCCTCCCAGATAGCGCCCCCAACTCTTTGCAGACGCCGTGCAGAATGCTTCAGACCATCAGCCGAAATCCGTGTAATCCCATCTCATCCCTCATTCTCATTCCACATGTTCATGACATATGGTCGTCACCTGGCGTCGTTTTCCTCCCCAGTCAGGAGGACATATTTCAAAATGTCCGAGAGGGACACGATGCCCTTCAGACGGTTGTCGTCGTCCACCACAATCAGGCGATGAACCCGCGATTTGCGGACGGTGTCGAAGATGGAGTCCAGCCGATCCTCGGGGCTGCAGGTGTAGATGCCTGGAGAATCGTCGGGCCGCTTGCAGAGGGCTTCTCCGATGCTGGAGGAGAGCTCGTCGTACACGCCTCCCTTGATGCAGGGGATGATGTCGACGGCTTCGAAGACGTTGAGGACCCTGTCGTGCTTGTCGACCACGGGCACACAAGAGATGTCCCGCTTGACCATCATGTCCACAACGTCCAGCACCGTGTTGCTCATCCTCGCGCGGGCAATGTGCTTCCACGTGCCGAGTCCAATGTCCTTGATGGGCTTCTTGAGGAGAACCGTGTTGTGCTCGTTGTTGACGGCGATGAACTTGAGAATCCTGTACTGCGTAATGACGCTGACGACCATGGAGCGACCAGTCTCGTCGTCAATGTCGACGAGCGGGATACGGCGTGCCTTGGTCTTGAGCATGCGCCGACATGCCTCGTACAGGGGCTTCATGGGGTTGACGGAGACGGTCTCGAGGGGTAAAACGCCAATGGCTTTTTCGATATCTGCGTGCGTCTAGGTTAGTTGACCTGGGGGACAGGAGCATGTGGAAGGCAGCGACTCACCTCGGAGGCTGCTCAGTCTGAAATGGTCCAGCTTGCCGATCTCGTCGGGGAACTGGCAGTAGTACTGGATGACATTGATGTAGTCCGTGGCCGTCAGCAGGCCGGCGAACGAGGACGAGTGTGAGTCCCACAAGGGTGCCGACACGATCGCTAAGAATTGACATCAGTCATGGCTCCATGCGCCGGGGTAGATTCGGGGTGTCGCACAGTTCTGGATGAGGATATTCAGACTCTTCTTGATGAGGAGGTCATTGTCGAGCACGATCAGGCGGAACGAGAGTGGTAGGACGTCATAGCTGGTCCGGACTTTGAGGAATTCTCGAATAGATCTCTGTCAACGGCCGCACAATTAGTCTTGTACTTCTGAGTAGGTTCTGGTGGAAGGTGGCTCGTACCAGACCCTGCATCTGCTCCTTGTCGAGCGGGCTGGGGGGTTTCTCGGCGGGCATCGCGGGGCGAGTCGGCAGAGCGACGAGAGGCTTAGGGCGAAGGTATGAGGAGGGAGTGACGAAGGGAAGCTCGTGGCCGCCGGCGCCTTGCGCATGAGCTACAGCTGGGGCAGCAGAAGTCGCGGGCTGCCCATGGACGGGTGGCCTTGCGATGGAGGCAGCGGTCGCGAAGACGGGCGGGGCACCGGGCGCCGGAGCGGGGACTGGGGCAGCGGGCTGCGTCGTCGGTCGCGAATGTTCCTGTTCCTGAGGCTGGACGGCGGTCGGCTGCGACGAGGGCGAAGACGATACGGGTTCTGTCGCGATAGCTGTTGTTGCTGGCGCTGCTGCTTCTGCTGGTGGTGGTGTCGTGTCGTGTGCCGCCGACTGTGGCACGGGATTCTGCAATGGCTGGTCGGGCTTTGGGCCCTCCCTTTCGCCGACGGCGGGGTCGCCTTGGTGGTCGTGGTCGGTCATAGCCGGTCGCACTGAGCCGAGAGACTTGTGGGAGCTAGCGTCTGGCGCATGCGAACGCCCTTTGTTTGGGGAATCGTCGAGGTCAGGCAGGGTATCGTCGAGTCACGAAATGAGACAGCCAACCTCGCCCGCTGTCCAGGGCAATCCTCGGTTGGGGAGGGGGGCGGGCCTCTCTGGCGGGAGTATGCACGAAAGGGGGTGGGAAGTCCCCTTTTTTGCACATCGACCTGCAGGAAGCGCGGGATGAACGTTAGAGTGACGCAGGCTCTGTCAGATGTCTAGCCTGAGCTGATCGGAGGCGAGCCCCTGATAAGATGGAGGGCCGAAGTTTGGTCGGTCGGCAAGTCACTCGTAGCGGCACCGTGGGGTTTCGAACGACTCTGGCCCGAAAGAAGACCGGACGGGTGCGTCGGTCTGCCAGTGGGTGATGAGGGGGCACCCGAAGGCCGTTGGAGGGGCGATAAGGGAAATGGTGAGTTTATCATTGGGAGGGGCACTCATTGTTTGGCCCGTGTGTTCTGGGTGGTGCAGCCAAGATGTCCAGGCCCCGGCGACCCTGACAGTGGGCGGGCGGGTCAGTGCGGTCAGGTCGGGCGAGCTTTGGCTTTCAATTCAAGCTGTCTCCGTTTTGAGAGAGGTTGAAGTCGAGTTATTTGAATATGTACAATACAGAATTGGGCTGACAGAAGATCGTTCAAGGGATCGGGATCGAGGCTGCCTGAAGCTTAGGTACCTTGGGTTTGAAACCCGTCAATCCTGCCCTTCTGGCCCATCTCGCTGCAGCCTCGTCGAGCAAACACCAGACTGCCTGGCCCGTGATCGATGATGTCGTGAGATGGAGCTGCCGGAGATGGTGTTGTGTCGGCCCTGCACAGCTCTTGTGCTAGGCGGTGGGTGGCACTCGACACCCACTCACACCTATGCCCCCGACGACTCAATCACCTCGGCGAGGAACCGACGCAACTAAGGTCGTCGTTGTTTCGATACAAGCACCTTTATTTGTCCTTCACCAGGCCCTGTCCCAATTGTCCCCGAGGAAGGATCAGTCTTGGGCGCGTGCCGGCAGCCAGGCCAGTGACCCTCCGCCCTGCAGGAACCTCTGTAATCTGGGTCGAAGCCTGGGACACCCCTGGGCAGCAGCCACCAATCACGCGCCCAACAACTCTCGCTGAGCACAGCTCGGAGAGGCTTAGCACCAGCATGGCAGCGCCCCACCCGTGCTTGCCCGTGCGTGCTGCTTGGTGCTTGCTGGCCGGCGCCTCTGTTCCTTCCCGTCCTGGTTGCTCCCTGCTTCCTGCTGTCCACGTCCCGTCGTCACTGGCTGCGTGACAGCACATTTGGGCACCTCCGCCTCAGATCCTGTCTTGGCTTGCCATCCCCATCAAAACAACGTCCAAACGTCAAGCCTCGCAACACTCATCCAGCCCACGACGTCGTCGGCTTGAAGCTTTTCGCCACCTCAAGACGGGCCTCACACGCTCTCGCCGAATCCACCCCCGGCCATTCAAGTCCTTACTCGAGTCCCCGAAGCTCTCGTCCGAATCAGCCCTCGCCCGCCCGCTCGATACATTCCTCGTCGCGCAGCACAATCCTCGACGCAACGGTGCAAAAC
This sequence comes from Plectosphaerella plurivora, assembly GCA_020726575.1. Classification (NCBI taxonomy): domain Eukaryota; kingdom Fungi; phylum Ascomycota; class Sordariomycetes; order Glomerellales; family Plectosphaerellaceae; genus Plectosphaerella; species Plectosphaerella plurivora. The sequence goes on along the minus strand of JAGSXJ010000025.1, from coordinate 278,027 downwards.
ACACTCGCGATCCTCCACTTTTTGTCCCCGATCGACCTTTTCGATAGCCTGCCACATTAGATTCGGCGAGAACAAGGACAATACCGGCCATGGGTGGTGTCTGTAGCTCGTGCTGCGGAGGTACGACATCCTGCAGCCTGCAGACTCGACCAGAAACCCTCGGGCGCCTTGCTGACGGTTTCAATAGGGAAAGCACGCGATGGCCTCTATGAGCCTGTGCTTGCCGACAGCGAGCGAGAGGCTGTGGCAGATCTCCTGCAATATCTCGAGAACGTTCGTGATGATGCATCTGCTCCGGCGTCATGTGCAAATGGCTGACAATCTTGCAGAGGGGCGAGACCGACTTTTTCACCGGCGAGCCACTGCGGGCTCTCAGCACCTTGGTCTTCTCCGAGAACCTTGACCTTCAGCGAAGCGCAAGCTTGACATTTGCCGAGATCACCGAGAGAGGTATGCCTGGCCCGGCCCATCACGTCGCGACGCTGTTCGCTGCTTGTTACAATTTGTCATGATGCGATCACGGCTGACAAGCATGTGCCATTGCAGATGTCCGAGAAGTCGATCGCGATACCCTGGAACCCATTCTGTTCCTCCTCCAGAGCTCCGACATTGAGGTTCAGCGTGCCGCCAGCGCCGCGCTTGGCAACCTTGCCGTCAACAGTATGTACCCTCCGATCGCAGCTGCCTAGCCCCAACAATAGGCCAAGTCTGACACTCCGTAGCCGAGAACAAGGTCCTCATTGTCCAAATGGGGGGACTCCAGCCCCTCATCCGACAGATGCTCTCGACAAATGTCGAGGTCCAGTGTAATGCTGTTGGGTGCATCACCAACCTCGCGACCCACGAGGAAAACAAGGCAAAAATTGCGCGCTCCGGGGCTCTTGGACCTCTCACTAGGCTTGCAAAGTCCAGAGACATGCGGGTGCAGCGAAATGCCACGGGAGCTCTGCTCAACATGACGCACTCTGGTAAGCCCGATCATGCATCACCCCCTCGCAAGCAGGCACTGACAACAGCACAGATGAGAACCGCCAGCAGCTCGTCAACGCCGGTGCCATTCCGGTCCTTGTGCAGCTGCTCTCATCGCCGGACGTGGACGTTCAGTATTACTGCACCACCGCTCTGAGCAACATTGCCGTCGACGGTAACAACCGACGGAAGCTTGCACAGACCGAGACCAAGCTGGTTTCGTCGCTCGTCAACCTCATGGACTCGTCCTCACCCAAGGTCCAGTGCCAAGCAGCTCTCGCCCTGCGCAACCTGGCGTCCGACGAAAAGTACCAGCTCGATATCGTCCGCTCCAATGGCCTTGCCCCGCTCCTCCGTCTCCTTCAGTCCTCGTACCTCCCGCTCATTCTTTCGGCTGTGGCCTGTATCCGCAACATTTCCATTCACCCCCTCAACGAGTCGCCTATCATCGATGCCGGCTTCCTGAAACCTCTTGTCGACCTTCTCGGCTCGACCGACAACGAAGAGATCCAGTGCCACGCCATCTCCACACTGCGCAACCTGGCCGCCAGCTCCGATCGCAACAAGGCCCTCGTCCTGGACGCCGGAGCAGTTCAAAAGTGCAAGCAACTTGTTCTGGATGTTCCTGTCTCCGTCCAGTCCGAGATGACTGCCGCTATTGCAGTCCTTGCGCTGAGCGACGAGCTCAAGTCTCACCTCCTTAACCTCGGCGTTTTCGAGGTCCTTATTCCTCTTACACACTCACCAAGCATCGAGGTGCAGGGCAACAGCGCTGCTGCCCTTGGCAACCTCTCATCCAAAGGTATGTCGTTGCCAGTGACTGAGAAACGAACCACGTATTAACACATATTTAGTGGGCGACTACTCCGTCTTTGTCCGCGACTGGAAGGACCCGAACGGCGGGATTCACGGCTACCTCACAAGGTTCCTGCAAAGCGGCGATGCTACCTTCCAGCACATTGCCATTTGGACGCTGCTTCAGCTTCTGGAGTCTGAGGACAAGAATCTGATTCAGCTCATTGGGCAAGCCGAGGACATTGTCAACCAAATCAAGGAAATCGCCAACCGCCAAATCGAGCCCGACAACGAGTTCGACGACGATGATGAGGGAGAAGTGGTCAACCTGGCGCAACGATGCCTAGAGCTCCTCGGCCAGAGCACATCCAAGACGCACATCGAGGGTTAAGCGGCACGCGTCGCTTTCCCAGCGTGTTTCGTTTTGAGGTTCATATACAGGGCAGGCATTCTAGCACGGCACAGGCGCTCAGGGAACGGGAGTTGGTGGCTCATATGCTTTGGGAACAGTGGCTTGTTTCTCGGTCCACGCCCACTTGCAATTTGGTTTAACAGCATTTTCAGAAAGCGGATGTCGTTTTCTTCGAAGGACAGGTCTTGCGGGGTGAGTTGCTCGAGGAGGAGGGGAGGGGAAGGGGAGTGGACTGTTATGAGTTTTGTGTCTCCCGCGTGTGCGTTGAAGGAGTTTGCGGCACGCACATCTGTTACAACTCTATTTTCCTTGCGCCTGGCTTCTCTATTTCATCATTATTGTAATTAGAATACAAGTGCGAGCAAGGCACAAGTCTGCCGGGCTATTAGTCCATGGCTATCAACTCATGTTGCGAGCACGCTGCCTGCCCAGTATCATCTGGACAGTGTTGTGGGTGCAGGTCCCGTCTGCCTTTCTTCGTCAAATGGGTTGACGACCCAGCTCCATTTGCGGCTTACGCCGGGATTATGCGAGGTAAAGGTGGCATCGACCTTGCCATCGACCAGAGCTAGGGGCACAGGCCCAAACATCCTGGAGTCTCTCGACGCTTCCAAGTTGTCTCCCACGAGCCAACAATGTCCTTCTGGTACCTGGAGTACCTATGTCAGCAACAAAAACTGCATTGAGGCCGGGAGACTAGCGCACCTGTATCATGCTGGCGTTGGGGTTCGGACCACCCGGTGTCTCGAGCAAGACATAGTCTCCGGGCATGCCGACGACTCGCTTGACGCCTCTCGAGTGGGCAAATATTGGGATGCGGTAAGCAACAAGGTCGCCGACGCGAATATCGCGGCCGCGTCGATGCATGCAGTTGATAAGAAGCCAAGACCCGGTGGCCGGTAGCGTCGGGGTCATGGAAGGTCCTTCGGCTGAGCTGATTGTACAAATGTTTTCCGTAAAGACGTGAGCTGCACAGAGCATCTCAGCGCTGCCGAAGAACCAGAGCAATGCCCTCCGGTAAGGTGGCCGGTTGGGGATGCTCGTGCGGGTGGAAAACAGCCTGAAGAAGGCTAACATGTTGAACCTTGGTTATGGGTATTTTGCCCCGTTCCGTGGGACGCCATGAACGTTGTCGGTGTCGTCAAAGCGTGGTGGTGAGTGTTGAAGATGAACGGATCCCCTGCATCGGCTGATGCAGGCGGATGAGAAGCTGTGCCGATGTCGTGATGTGATTGGATGGAGTTTGGTGTGGGGTTGGAGGACGGTCCACCGTTCCACGTCGAAACGTCAACCGGTGCTGGAGCTCCTCCAAACACCAACAACCAGCTTTGCGCACATCACAACTTGAAAGCGACACCAGTACCGCGACGACAACACCATGAAGGGCACCCAGTGTCTCAACAACAGCAGGAGCGCCCTCTACAGGGTGTTCGTTTCCCCATTGGAGTCGAGCACCGCCCTCCGCAGCAGCTTTGCACTTGCAAGCCAGCCATGTCGGCCCCGACAAAACGCACCCGCACCGCAGGCTCCACGCATTGCATTCAACCGCGGACTCTCAACATCTGCCACGCGCTTTGCGTTCCCGCCCCGAAGGCAGCGAGTTGTCCCCGATCGTCTCCCGAAGGACTATGAGATCCGCGCCAAGGAGGTCATGCTCTCCGAGGAGGACAACCAGATCACAGGCCCCCACAAGACCCAGAGGCTCCTTCTTACACTCGACAAGACAATATACTCCCTCCGTACAATCGAAGACGCCCTGCCGCCACCCAAACCAACCGAAGACGGCAAGCCGCAGAAGCAGCGCCGCCCCGGCGCCCAGTACCCACTTTGCCGCATCGTTCACAAGGTCGAGGAATACAAGGCTAAGCAGGCGCAAGCCAAGGCCAAGAAGGAAGCGAACAAGGTGAAGCAAAAGGCCGTGGAGATCAACTGGGCCATTGCGCAGAATGACCTTGCGCTCAAGCTGAAGCAGCTCAAGAGCTTCCTCGAGAAGGGGCACAAGGTGACGGTCACTTTTGCCAGGAAGAAGGGCGCGAGGGCTGCTACGTCCGAGGAGATGCAGGAGGCTGTCAAGGCTGTCAAGGACGCGGCGGCTGAGGTGCCTGGGGCGAAGAACTGGAAGGCTGCGGATGGGGAGGTTGGACGGAAGTACTCTATGTACTTTGAAGGCAAGGTTGTTGCGACGCCGCCGCCGCCGCCGGCCGAGGCGAGCAGCTGAGACGGTATCTGCTGGGGATTGTAAAATTATGTTGGATAGTGTAGAGATAGACTGGGGAAGTCGGTAGGAAAATGAGGTTACAAAGTTGATACCCACGGGCAGTCCAAGCCCGCATCGTGTCGATGCACAGTATCAACGGAGACCCGGCCCGCCTCGCTCGTATCGGACCGCATCGCCTACGTTCAAAACCTCGTTCTCTCGTCTCATTGACTCGTTTCATTGACTAAATGTCTTCCCACAACGGGGGGCGGAAGCTGGGCAGCGAGTGCGTACGGGCTGCTGATCGGAGCGGTCTCTCCTAAATCAGGTCGTCCGCTCGTATCGGTAGAACTTCGAGTGTCTTGACGGAGTAACTCCTGTTACTCCGAGCATTCTCCGCTGTCAACCCCCGCTCACCCGCACACCCACCGTGGACCGACACCCGATCCAGACTTTCGTGTATTATGGGTGTAAGTTGCAGTGAAATAAAAAGCGTCCTGTCCAGCGGTTCTGTCTCCTGCTCGTTCTTCAAACTTCTCTTCTTCGTTACCAAAGACTGGCACATCTCATCAGTGCACCTCCAACATGAGCTCCCCCTCCTCCTCCCTGACCTGGCAACAGGTTACCCCTGGTGTTTGGCAACGCCGGTCGATGAGATTGAGAGCTTCTATTCTTCCATCGTTGTGCTCTACGAAGGCACCGGTCGTATGTTCTTCGGCATGACTGGCTTCCTGTCGCTGTCTGTCGAAAATGCAACTGAGGAGGCGGTTGATGAGGCGCTGCAGAAGGCATGGCAGACGCTGAGGTACGATCATCCAACACTCGGTTCCCAAGTCACGCAGAACGAGGAGAAGACTGCATTCTTCAAGACATACAAGCAATTCACAAACGACAATGACCGCGTGGAGTGGCTTCAGAAGACCTTCGTACCCATCTCCAACGGCCAGACTGGACTAGAGTGGGCGAACTCTGACCCTCCTGCTCCTCACATCCCGACTCTCTTCGTCGTAAAGCCACCTTCCACCTCAGATGGCGTTGTCCGTCGCGATCTCGTATTCCGGTCTCCTCACGACATCATTGACGGTATTGGTGCCTTGATCATGCTCAACAACTTGATCAGCCATGCCGCACACGCTTTCAAGGAGGGCACAGGTTACCAACTTCCCATCTTCGACGGATCCGAAGCCGCCAACCTCAGTCCCGTGTACCGCATTGCCGCAAACACCCCGGAGAAGCTCAGCCCAGAGCAGGAGGCCCATCTCAAGCACGTCGTCGAGGAGAAGGCCAGGGTCGCTGCCGCAACGGACGCGGAGGTTCTCGGCCTGCCCTACAAGGAGGGAGCCACTGTGCCCGGCAAACACCAGCGTGTAGCTCTCACCCTGTCGGCTGAGCAGACCAGTCAACTCCTCGCCGCATCCAAGAAGGCGGGAATGACCCCTACACACCTCTACCATGCTGCCCTTGCCATGGTCAACCGCGACATCCAGCCTCCGTCTGCCGAGACTAAACGCGTTCGTTACATCAACTACATCCTCCGCAATGAGCGTCCGAGCTGCCAGGAGCCATACAGCACCAGCAAGCATCCCGCCGCAGTCTACCACTCGGTATCCGGACCTCCCCTCACTGTCGACATGGATCTTCTGGATAGCGGCAAAACGGCTGACGCAGAGTCTCGCCGAGAGGAATTCCGATCCATCGCCCAGAAGATGAAGGACTTTTACGAAGAAGTCCGCAATGACAAGATGCACGCCGCTCTGGTGCCCCAACTCTGGGGTAGTCCGGAGGTGCCCCCGTCCCCGCGGCCGCTCCCCATCCCGCCGCCTGACACTCGCCCGGCAGTGTCCATCTCCAGCATGGGCAAGGTAGACTCGATCGTGAAGCCTGACAATGGAGCCTTCAAGGTACACGATGCGTGGGTCACTGGAGAGGAGCTCAGGTCTGGTCTGGGCCTGTTCTTGGGCACGTTTGGTGGACAACTTTGCTTGAGCGGAGCGTACAATGATGCGTGGCATGATGAGGACGAGGTCATGGACTTTTTGCACCGGTGCCAGGCTATTGTTGCCGACTGGGCTGGTATCTCTGCTTAGGTCGTGGTACGGAGATGTCTCCCTTGCGCCCTATGCTATCCAGTCACTTTTCCTAATACTACCTCTTGAACAAGTCATTTTATCTCACTAGATTGATGACATCTATTCATGTAGTGTTACTTGGAAGTGAATGCTTTGTTGTTTCTAATGCTTCCAAGCTACTGAAACAGTTGAGGAGTGGGGCGTGCATATCGCTTGGTCTCAAGGCTGCATTTCGCAGTGCCAGTGATCTCAATTTGAAGGAGCTCGACAGTGGCAGGAGGGCGAGAAGGCGAGGAAGGCACGTGCCAGTGTTGGGCGGCGTACTCATAGTCCCAGGGGGCCAGGGTCTATTAGTGGCTATTTTCTGGTGCCTTCCCAACTGACGGCGAGAACGGTGCAACTTGCAGGCTGCTGCGATTTCCTCGGTGATACTCACCTGACGCAAGCCGACTCACCGAGCAGTCGCACCAGTTGTCGAACAGGCGTCAATTCCGCCACTCGCCCAAGTTTTTTCCACCCGTTGGCGAGGTATCGCGGATGAGGCTAGATCTTGGTGATCGACATTTAGATTTGCGCACATCCACGGCCTGCTTCAATCAGGTCACGAAGACACGCACAACTGCGGACAGCGAAGCATGTTGAGTTTTCTTCAGAATGATTCAGATTAAGATTTTCAGAACATCAAAGCGAAAAATGAGGCCGAGTAGCAAACCGAGTTCTCATTGTTGCTCGTTGCATCATCGCCAGGTACCGCGCCTTAAAGCTCCGTGTTAGCGGCCCCACTAGCGCGGGGTCCGTCACTACGCGGGCAGCCCCCCACGATGGCCGCCGCCTTGGACAAACTCGGTCCAATTGTGAGTCAATCGAAATCCAACAGGCGCCGGGCCTCAACTTTCTTACCGCGCACACAACCAAAGCAGAGACGCCTTCAAGACACGCAGCCTGCGTTGCCCCGCCGTAACTCTCCCTCGTCAATTCGAAAAAATTCCCAGACCACCAAATTTTGTTCACTGCGCTACCGCACAACCGCCGAAACAACCGATCCCCATATCGTCGCACCCCTCCACGCCGTTCACCATGGCTAGCGACGCACCTGCGCAGGTGCCGACGGCATCCTCAGAGCCAGCACCCACCCCAGCGGCTGCTCCTGCGGTCACGACACCAGCAACCGAGTCCGCGACTCCGAATGCGACAAAGCCCGCCCCCGCCCCCAAGGGAGGCGCGAAAGATTCCAAGACACCAGCGGCAGATGGCGAGAAGAAACTGTCGGGCGCCGAGTTGAAGGCAAAGGCAAAGGCAGAGAAGCTCGCGAGGCGAGCCCAAACAAAAGCGGCGGTTACCGCGGCACCCAGCGCAAGCCCGGGAGGAGCAGATGCCAAGGGCGGAAAATCGAAGCAAAAGCAGGACGGCCCTCAGGCGACGGGCGGCGCAAAGGGCCAGCAAGGGAAGCAAGTCATTGCGCCGACGCCTGTTGTCAAGGATGACAAGCCGGCAATTCCGGAGTGCTACAGCCATCTCTCCATGGCCAAGAGGATAAAGATGACCCAGGCCGATAAGGACGTCCATCCGGCAGTATTGGTCCTCGGTCAGCAGATGAGCGCATTCACACTCGACGACAGCACCTCAAGATTGGAGGCCATGCTCCAGGCTTTGAAGAAGGTTCGCGGTGTCTTCTCTTACACTTGACGGGCACTGCCAGCTAACAACTGCCCAGGTCATTGATTCGTACACCACACCTCAGGGCACCACATTCTCCAGACATTTCACATCGCACGTCTTGAACCCCCAGATCGAGTACCTGACGGCATGTCGGCCCATGTGTTTCTCCATGGGCAACGCCGTGCGTTGGCTCAAGTTGCAAGTCAGCAAGATCGACATTGATCTCCCCGATTTTGAGGCCAAGAAGCTCCTCTGCGAGTCCATCGACAGCTTCCTGCACGAGCGCATCGTCCTCGCCGACCTCGTCATCGTCAAGGCGGCAGCGGATCTCATCTTCAAGGGCGACGCCGTCCTCACATATGCGCACCACCCGCTGGTCGAGCGCGCCTTCCAGTACGCCCGCCACGAGCAGAACAAGGACTTTACCGTCCTCCTCGTCGACGACCCCTTTGAGCGCATCGGCAAGGAATTCGCCAAGCGCCTGGTAGCAGACGGCATCGAGGTGTCTTACATCCCCGACCTGAGCGCCATGCGCACCCACCTGCAGGAGGCCAGCACCGTCTTCGTCGGCGCCGAAGCCATGTTCAGCAACGGCGCCATGTACGCGCGCGCCGGCACGTGCGACATTGCCATCACGGCCATGGACCTGGGCGTCCAGGTCGCCGGCCTGTCAGAGACGATCAACTTTACCGAGCGGGTCGCTATGGACTCCCTGACCTACAACGAGATCGACCCCGAGAGGCACTCGGACGCCGGCTTCAGGCTGCTGTTTGACACGACCCAGGACAAGCACCTGACTGTTGTCATCACCGAGCTCGGCAACACGGCCACGACGTCGGTGGCGGCAATTCTGCGGAAACTGGAGGAGCTTTAGGAACGCCCGGTTTGGAAGGATGCGCTGCTTTGACTGCCCGGCTTGGCTGAGGGTGTGTCGAGGCGGGACGGGGTTAGATACCACAAGCCTGGCACGGCATCTTTAGAGACGATAGCCCATTTTTCGCCAGAACTGTCGCATTCAAGCTGTCATTCACATGTTGTCCCAGCTTGTGGTCTTTGAACAAAGTGAATTGCCCTTCCAGCATCCCAAGTACGTATCAAATGTACAGAACCCCGCGCCCGTGGGCGACGTGGGCCATTCTTCTTCCTCAGCGCTCGTCATCGTCTATCAGACACGGTCGCCGTTTGCTTCCTCAGTGTCTCCCCACGTCTCTCCGTTTCTCTGCCTCCGGTTGTAGATGCTCATGCGGTAGCGGCGGAAGCAGCCTCGGCGTCCCTCGCAGCCTTGGCGGCCCTCTTCTCGAGGAGGACGGCCTTGCGCTCCTTCAAAGTTTCCGACTGCTTCTGGTCGACGTTCTCGAGCCAGTAGCCGAAGCTGGCGCCACCGGCCATGTAGATGGGGTAAGGCCAGAGGGTCTTGCGGGTGAAGAAGGGGCGCATCTCGATGCCCATCTGCCAGAAGCGGGCGGCGAAGCCTGGAGAAGGGGGAGTGGTTAGCAATTGGTCAAAGGACGACGTTTGGGAGGTGGCTAGAAGGTGTAGGCTCGATCTGATGCCGTCGTGGTTCGGAGGGTGATTCGTGACGCAGAGCTGTGACGTACCGAAGCCCGTCCAGAAGAGGATCCGGGAGACCATTGTGGGCTGATGGATTTGGTGGGAGGGTGTCGGCGGCGAGATCGTGCGTGGGAGGGGTGCAATTGACCCGTCACTGGCTCGTCGAGGGGTGAGGCCGTGGATTCGCGGGTCGTATGGTGATCGTGCAGGCTGAGGGATAGTCTGGGATGGTGAAGTTGATTAGCTTCCGTGCGATTGGCTATGGCCGCCCGGGCGGGAGTTCGCGAAAGGTGTTTTTCCGACCCGCTTTCTCGGTGAGGACAAGCAACCCTCACCGAGCCTACACAACATGGAGCAGCTTAGACGATTTGTTGCAAATGTATCGAAAGGGGAAAAAAATCAATTGACCAAATGCAAATTCCCCGCTGAAGTGCAACCTTCTTCTGGGCGGGCATTTGCCTACAACCACCGCCCATTTGTCACGTCTGCACTCTGGCGTTGCTGGTAGTCCAACTTTAGGTGGCCGCCTCTACCTGGCACCAGTGTGACAGCGATTTCGCAACTAGGATACGAAATGGATCAGGGACGCGTCGGTAAGGACAACTTATGTTTCTCATGTAGAAGGAACAATTTAATTGAGTACCCAGCCAGCTCAGTAGAGCGAGTGATTGAAGGATCAAACCCTTCGAAGGATCAACTGTCTTTGAGGTCTGGTCAAAAGTTACACGGCAACGAGGCATTCAACTGAAGCACTGTAGATCGCACTCTTCGTAACTCCGAGCCTCTCGGTCGACTCGGCGAGGGAAACAAACGCCGAGTTCGGGATGTTGCACACGCAGAATTGCTATGCTGTTGGTGGAAGTGCATGTCGGTCGGTCGGTCAGTCAGTGACCCGAGACCAGCCTGAAAGCGCCCGACCCCGAGCACCGTGCAGGCCTGGCAGCGAGGAAGGAGCACTGGACCCCACACCCCACACATCCACAGCTGCGCCAAGCCCCAACCCCACTTGCCGTTGCAGCTCCCCCGGCTCGCTCCCTCGAAACCCCAGCTCCCAGTGACATCGACCTGCTGGCCATCCTCTTGTTTCCCCCTCTTGTCCCTCGACGAGTCGTCACCCCCAAGTACCCTCATATCCGCCACCCTCCTTTACGCTGTAGGCCACCACTAGGAGACCGTCCTCGTCGTCTCCAACATCCAAACCCCTCTTCTCCCCCTCCTCCTGCGACATCACAGGCCGGATGCTACGGACGAACGGGCACCGACATCCTCAATAGAGGCCTGCTGCAGACACCGTAGCAGTAGCTCGTCACGTCGCCCTGGATTGGACCGTCGATCGATCCTGCACTCCCTCATGCACCCTGCCAAACCTGGCACCATCAACCTGTCGACCTGCCTCAAACCGGACACTACCCGAAGACATCTCCCCTCTCTGCAAGGTCATTGTCCTTGTGTTGCTCCCCTGGTCCGCGCCTTGGCCTGAGGGGTTTGTCGTCTCGTGCGTCACCTGCCGCATGGCGGATGGCCCATCGGCTGAGCTTACTTCCCCTTGATCCGTCGCAAACCTACCTAGCCCGTCCCCTTTCCCATTCCCCATTCCCCATTCTCCAAACGAGCCGTCATACACCTCTCGACACAGCTTGGTCTTTTTTCTCGTCGTGTCCTTCTCACGAGAGCTGATGACCGGAGCGATCTGATCTCCCTGGCTGCAGGTCGTGTGCTGCCATGACACCTCTCATCTTTCGACCCGTCGCGGTCCATGGGCTTTGCGCCCCGAGGGCCACGGAGCGCGTCGTGTCTCACTCGTTTTCACGCCTGTCAGGTACGCCCGCCGAGGCCTGCGCGCCGAAAGTCTATTGAGCTCCTCGGCCAGAACTAACCGAACGATTCGTATCAGACGTCGCACCCGCTGTCATTCGCACTGGCATCGTCAATTCAGGTCGGCGACAATGGCACGGCAGTCTCTCGGCTCGAGTGAGACAGTCCAAGGCTTTGGTCTTGGCTGTGAAGAAGCCGCTGCAGCTCGTCAGACATGCCTCCGTCGTGGCCGGACCCGTCGTCCAGGCCCAGGCGGCCTACTCGACCACCGTGGTGCCTCCTTCGACCCCCTACAGCGAATTGACAGTCGGCGTTCCCAAGGAGATCTACCTGAATGAGCGCCGCGTGGCATTGACCCCCCAGAATGTCGCCCTCCTGCTCAAGAAGGGCTTTTCAAAGGTTCTCGTCCAGAGGGGAGCCGGCGCGGAAGCAGACTTCCTCGATGCTGCCTACGAAAGCGCTGGGGCCGTCCTGGTTGACGACCCCAAGGAGGTCTGGTCGGCCGCTGACATTGTCCTCAAAGTCCGCAGTCCCATTGAGAACGAGATCGAGCTCATGCGCGCCAAGCAGACCGTCATATCATTCCTGCAACCTGCCCAGAACAAGTCCATCGTCGACAAGCTCTCTGCCCAAAAGGTCACGTCCTTCGCCATGGACATGATCCCCCGAATCTCCCGCGCCCAGGTCTTCGACGCTCTGAGCTCCATGGCCAATATTGCCGGCTACAAGGCGGTCCTCGAGGCCTCGAACAACTTTGGTCGCTTCCTCACAGGCCAGGTTACGGCCGCTGGCAAGATCCCGCCCTGCAAGGTTCTCGTCATCGGCGCTGGCGTTGCCGGCCTGAGCGCCATTGCGACAGCGAGGAGGCTCGGTGCCATTGTACGGGGCTTCGATACCCGTCCGGCGGCGCGCGAACAGGTCCAGTCCTTGGGCGCAGAGTTTGTCGAGGTCGACTTCAAGGAGGACGGCTCCGGCGCAGGCGGATACGCCAAGGAGATGTCCAAGGAATTCATCGAGGCTGAGATGAAGCTATTCACGGAGCAGGCGCGCGAAGTCGACATCATTATCACCACCGCGCTCATTCCCGGAAAGCCAGCCCCCAAGCTGATCACCAAGTCCATGCTCGAGCTGATGAAGCCTGGCTCCATCGTCGTCGATCTTGCCGCCGAGGCTGGCGGTAACTGCGAAAAGACCAGGCCCGGCGAGTTGGCCGTCTACAAGGACGTGAAGGTCATCGGTAAGCCTCCACCTACATCTCCTGGTCTCGTTTGTATCTGACGCCCCCAGGCTACACCGATTTGCCCTCGAGACTCCCGACCCAATCGTCCACCCTGTACTCGAACAACATCACCAAGTTCTTGTTGTCCATCGCACCCAAGGACAAGGAATTTGGCATTGATCTGTCCGATGAAGTCGTCCGAGGCGCCATTGTCACACAGAACGGGAACATACTCCCACCGGCACCTCGCCCAGCCCCTCCACCAGCTCCTGCAAAGGCAGCGGTCGTCGAGGAACAGAAGCCTGTGGTGGAGCTTACGCCCTTCCAGAAGACGTCAAGGGAGGTTGCCACCGTCACGGCCGGCATGGGTACCGCCCTCACTCTTGGCAAGCTCACTGGCCCCCTTTTCATGGGCAACATGTTCACATTTGCCCTCGCCTCCTTGATCGGCTACCGGGTCGTCTGGGGTGTCGCCCCTGCTCTGCACTCTCCTCTGATGAGCGTCACCAACGCCATCTCGGGCATGGTCGGTGTTGGAGGCCTTTTCATCCTCGGCGGAGGCGTTCTCCCGCATACGATTCCCCAGGCATTCGGTGCCCTCTCGGTGCTCCTCGCGTTCGTCAACGTCTCCGGCGGATTCGTCATCACCAAGCGGATGCTGGACATGTTCAGACGCCCTACGGATCCTCCTGAGTACCCATGGCTGTATGCAGTCCCGGCTGTGCTCTGCGGTGGCGGGTTCCTCGCTGCAGCATCGACAGGCGCAGCTGGGCTGGTGCAGGCCGGATACCTCGTCAGCTCCGTTCTGTGCATCGGATCCATCTCGAGTCTTGCGTCCCAGGCCACTGCGCGCATGGGGAACATGCTCGGCATTCTCGGTGTCGGATCCGGCGTTCTGGCGTCGCTGCTTGCTGTCGGCTTCTCCCCCGAAGTGTTGACCCAGTTCGTCGGTCTTGCTGCCATTGGTAGCATCGCTGGTCTTCTGATCGGCAAGCGCATCACGCCAACCGATCTTCCTCAGACTGTTGCCGCCCTCCACTCGGTTGTTGGTCTGGCTGCTGTCTTGACCTCAGTCGGTAGTATCATGGGCCACATCGATGCCGACATCTCGACGCTGCACCTTGTAACGGGATACTTGGGCGTCCTCATCGGAGGCATTACCTTTACGGGGTCGATTGTGGCTTTCATGAAGTTGGCAGGAAGGATGTCATCCAAGCCCCTGAACATCCCAGGCCGACACCTCGTCAACGGTGGCATGTTGGCTGCCAATGCTGCATCCATGGGTGCCTTCCTCACCATGGCTCCCGGCTCCCCGATGATCGCAGCGGCAGCGTTGTCGGCCAACGCCATCCTGTCCTTCACCAAGGGTGTCACCTTGACGGGCAGCATCGGCGGAGGTGACATGCCTGTGGCCATCACCGTCCTCAACGCGTACTCGGGCTTCGCGCTTGTCGCAGAGGGTCTTATGCTCGACAACTCGCTTCTGACCTCTGTTGGAGCTCTCATCGGCGTGTCGGGCTCGATTCTCTCCTACATCATGTGCGTGGCAATGAATCGTTCCATCACAAACGTGCTCTTCGGCAGCATAGCCGCACCAGCGGCTACCGAGTACAAACCAGAGGGCACCATCACGCAGACCAACATTGATGACACGGCCGAGTCGCTCGTCAACGCCGAGAATGTGATCATCGTTGTTGGTTATGGCATGGCTGTGGCGAAAGCCCAGTATGCCATTAGCGAGATCACGGATATGCTCCGCAAGAAGGGCGTCAATGTTCGCTTTGCGATCCATCCCGTTGCTGGACGCATGCCTGGTCAGTGCAACGTGCTACTGGCCGAGGCGAGCGTGCCATATGACATTGTCCTAGAAATGGACGAGATAAACGATGATTTCGGCGAGACGGACGTGACGCTCGTCATTGGAGCCAACGATACAGTCAACCCGATCGCTCTTGAGCCCGGAAGTCCGATTGCAGGCATGCCGGTGCTCCAGGCCTGGAAGAGTAAGCAGGTCATTGTGATGAAGCGCGGCATGGCCAGTGGCTATGCCGATGTTCCCAACCCAATGTTCTACATGCCGGGAACGCGCATGCTATTCGGAGATGCTAAAACCAGTTGTGATGGTGAGTATCCTGCCCCTTTCCGGAGAAATCATTACTGACCCTTTGCAGCCATCAAAGCGGCAATCGAGACTCGCGCGTAGAGTGCGTAGACCGCGACTGACCTTCGAGACAACCATCTAAACGCATTTCCGGGGCGGCATTTCCATCGTTCTGGGCGCATCTGCATCTACAAGCTTCGGCATCACTACCTCCGCAGTTGTAGAATCATCGTAGATCAGAGGCGCCGTTTGTAGGGTTGGCGGGCTGTTTATCATATTTCTTTTCGAGCTGTTCATCTTATTAGTTTCATTACGTTAGTTTCATCATCACGTTTGTTTCCGCAGTTGACCTGTCGCCTTCGTCTGTGGAACAAAGGGATGCATAGGATTCCGTCCTATCGAGATGTGATATATACACCGCGCCCCATGGCTGCTGTTCTACACCCACCCGCTACTCTTCGCATTTATTGCCTCGCGACAGCCTTGGGCTCCCAGGCCCGGATCTTGGGCTTGACTCTGCGAGGGTATCAATATGCTGTTCTGGATCAGGCCGTCGGGCTCCACTCACGTGTTGTACGGCGCATAGTTGCCCCTCGTGGCGGTGAAGTTGGGGTTGGGAGGTTGGACGGCCCAGCTCTGGGTACTGGCCATGATGGGGTCTTCGGTGGGCGGCTTGTCGACCATGTAGGAGATCCAGGCGTGCCAGCCGGGGTTGATGTGTGCGGCGTCGTAATCGTGCTTGGCGTACTCGACCCAGCGGGATCGCACTACGGGGGGCATAGGTTAGCAAATATTTTTCGACAGTCTGGCCAGCTTCCTTTCGTAACGTCGGCTATCAATGGCTGGGGAAAGCCCAGAGACGTCACTGTCACCGTGGACTGGCGCTTGGTCGGGGATTGGGTCGGGCCGGGCGGTGGCTACGTACGGGGCAGCTCGTCGAGGTTCTCGAAGTACTTGTTGCCGGCCTTGTCGGTGCCAATGTGCTTTCCGTGCTTGGTGTCACCAATGTAGAGGAGTTGGTTGAAGTAGCTCTGTGGTATCGAAACGGGTCAATTGAAGTGTTCCGGAGGGCGGGCTCTAGCGGCCATGACGGGGGCGGGGGTGGCGCACCTTGATTCCAACCTTGCGCAGGTTGGAGACCGTTCGCGTGATGGTCGACATGATGGGCGGCGGTGTCTGTGAGGATCACAATCGGCGTCGAAGGGTGGACTTGAGGGCGGGATTGGAGCACCGAGCGAAGTTGAAGTCGGCCGTGATGCTCATCGCTCGGTGGGTCGGTTGCTGACATAATGCATTGATTGGAAGTAGGCAGCCAATGAGAGGGCGGCTTTTACTGAGCTATCGCGCCCGGGACAGTTTCTTGAATTTGTTGGTTTCAACGGTTTGATGTGTCCATCTTGAACGGCCTGATTGTGCATTTCTGCTCGAGAGATGTTTGTCCGAAGCTCGTCGCGATGCGCGACAACACTGCGGAGCCAGCTGGCTCGGGCCCGACCCTCCAGTAGCCGGACGACATGTCGCAAGTTCACTTCCTCGTCAACAGCTGCCGCGCCTGCGCCGACACCGAGCTCCCAGGCTGCGATGCTGGCGCCGTTTGCGAATGAGCTCGACAAGATTGCGCCATCTTTTGATATCAATGGGTCGCAGATCAGGGTCATACAGACCCCGGCGGACTTTTACGAGACACTGAAGGTTTGTCTTGTCGGGAAGGCTGACCAGGACATCGCTAACTTGGAACCCAGGATCGGATACGAAAGGCCAAGACGAGGATATTCCTGTCCACTTTGTATATTGGCAAGACCGAGCTGGAGTTGATTGCCACCCTGCAAGATGCCCTGCGCAAGAACCCGAATCTCAAAGTGCATATCCTCACCGACGCCCTCCGTGGCACCCGAGAAGCTCCCAAGCCGACGACAGCCTCGCTCCTCGCCGCCCTCGTCACCGAATTCGGCACCGAGCGTGTTGAGCTGCGCATGTACCACACGCCGAACCTGACGGGTTTGCGAAAGAAGTACATCCCGAGGCGCATCAACGAGGGCTGGGGCCTGCAACACATGAAGCTCTACGGCATCGACGACGAGATTATCCTATCAGGAGCTAACCTCTCCAACGACTACTTTACAAACCGCCAGGACCGATACCACCTCTTCTCGTCCAAGGAGATTACCGAATACTTCTGGCGCATCCACCGCGGCGCGTCGTCGTTTAGCTTCCAGGTGCGGCCGACAACGGAGAAGGCTGGCTTCGAGCTGTTCTGGCCCGAGAGCAACCCGGCACCGTCGCCGCTTGAGCACCCGCACCAGTTCATCAAGAAGACAACCACGGCGATTGATGCGCTCATCTCTGTCAAGGGACAGGTGCCGCCGGCCACACAGGAGAAGGATACAAGGGTGTACATGCTTGCACAGATGGCGCAGCTTATGAAGCCCGACACATCGACCGAGCTCCCCGCCATCACACACGTGCTCAACACTCTGGCCCTTCCTCAGTATGCCGGTTCATCGTGGACGTTCACAGCAGGCTACTTCA
This sequence comes from Plectosphaerella plurivora, assembly GCA_020726575.1. Taxonomy (NCBI): domain Eukaryota; kingdom Fungi; phylum Ascomycota; class Sordariomycetes; order Glomerellales; family Plectosphaerellaceae; genus Plectosphaerella; species Plectosphaerella plurivora. The sequence goes on along the minus strand of JAGSXJ010000025.1, from coordinate 260,711 downwards.
ACCCTGCGCCGTCGCTGACCAAGCTGCTTCTGGCGACGGCATCAACGAACAACACGGTTATCACGGCGTCCCCACAAGCCAACGGCTTCTACAAGTCCCCTGGCGTTAGCGGCCTTCTTCCCGACGCCTACACGCTGCTCGCACGTCGCTTCGTCCGAGCCGTCCACCAGTGCGGCCGGGACGGCGACATCACCCTCAAAGAGTGGCGGTACGGCACCGTTGGCACGCCTGGAGGCTGGACATACCACGCCAAGGGCCTGTGGGCTACAATGCCGGGGGATGTAGGCCCGGCGCTGACGGTGATTGGAAGCTCCAACTACACCAAGCGCAGCTACTCGCACGACCTCGAGGTTGGGGCGCTGGTGCTCACGCGGGACGAGGATCTGAAGAAGCGGCTGGCGGAGGAGCAGACGTGGCTTCAGGAGCATGCCAAGGGGGTGACGAGGGATGACTTTGCGACTAATGAGCGTAGGGTCGGTCTCAAGGTGAGGGTTGCCATGTGGATCGTGTCGCTTGTGGGCGGTGCGTTGTAAGTTTGGTGACAAGGGAAGTGTGCGATTTGAGATGACTGGCTTGTAGGTTAGAATGCATGTCTGTCGAGAAACGGGCGTGGCGATATTCAAGATACCCCTTTTACACTTGGACATGTCGCTAAACGAATCAGTTGCGATGGTGGATGCACTGTAAAGTGTACAATGTGAGGCAAAGTGCCAAGCCCCTGTCAGCCTACCTACATGCAGGCTTGCATGGAGGGGCTGAACTGAGGTCATGGGAACAAATGCCCTAAGTAGGTATCTCAACTACTTCACTTCTCACAGTCAATCACCAACCTGCATTTGTCTCACGTCTCACAGCCGACTAGAGATGGGTGACGCCATGGACGATCTTCGTCCCTCGACGGTGTACTCGGCGCTGCCGTTTGACGACTCTTTCAGACTGCTCGAACTGGATCCCTCCACAGATTTCACAGCGCCCATCGTGTGCCATTTGCGCCCGAGCCGACACAGCGACCATCCAAGGTACCACGCCCTGTCCTACTCCTGGCAGTCAGACGAAGCGGACGCGTCGCCGATGTCGATCCAGTGCAACGGACACGACATGGAGATCGAGAGCAACTTGTGGCATGCTCTGCGACGACTGCGACAGACGGACACGACGAATGTGGTTTGGGCCGATGCACTGTGCATCAACCAGGCCGATACAGCGGAACGGAATCACCAAGTACGCCAGATGGGCGCCGTCTACAGCGGGGCAGAACTCGTCGTCGTCTGGCTTGGCGAGGGACCTCCGCCGGAGACGGGCATTAATATTGAAGCGGGCTTGCTTGCTATGTTAGCCGTGTGGAGATCCTGGCACGACGACCACGACTCGGTGGGAAGCAGCTTTCAGGAACGTCAGGCGGCCGGGACACCTATTCCCGTTGAGGACCTTGAACTCTTTGACCGGTACTCGAGAAGACTGACAGCGGCAGAGGCCAGGGCCGTCACCTACATCTTTCAGCGTGCGTGGTTCCGTCGCCTCTGGGTTGTTCAGGAAGTCATGCTGGCGAAAGATTCGTTAGCCATGCTCGACAAGTACGAAATCCGTTGGTCCGTTGTCGCACTGGCAGCCCAGCTTGCTCGGCGGGCGCCGGAGGTTGCAGCCGTGGTCGGAGATGACGTCGAGACATACCGCGCCATTGAGTGCGCCTGCAAGATTCAACACATATGGTCGCTTTGCCTGTGTGCCCCATACTTCCCCTTTGAATTTCACGACCTGTTGGTCCTGACGCGCGATATGCAGTGCCAAGATCCTCGCGACCGCATCTTTGGACTTCTTGCAATTCCGACAACTAGATCGGACGGGAAGATGGAGGCAGACTATGGACTTTCGGCGGGTGAGGTTTTCCGACGGACAGCGGTGAGAATACTGGAGACGGCGGATAGCTTGGATCTTCTGAGTGACTGTCAGCACGAAGCGGAGATGGAGCCATGGCTTCCGGGCCCAGGGGCATATCCCTCGTGGGTGCCCCAATGGCATATACGCCCGCATATGAGGCTTCTGGACGGACGACGGGAGAATTTCACCAAGAAGTATCGTGCGGCGGGATCCAAGCGAAGAGAGCTCAAGTGGACAGCGAATGGGCATCCTCGGGTCAAGGGTGTCGAGGTTGCTCGCGTCAAAGAAGCATCACGGGTGCTGGCGGATGACTGCTTCGAGAGGAGTGACGGGCGGGACCTGGATAGCGTCTTCGCAACGACGACGAGCCCACCAACAGGAACGGATATATTACTTCCCGGGACGTCAACGCCACTGGCTGTGCCTGAAGACAGGGCAAAACTACTGTCGATCATGTTGCGAACATTGTCGGGGCTATCAATTCCATCGGCGACCAGGATGAGGCAGTATGTGGCGGTGCTCATGAAAGGATACCTGCGTTGGTCGCTGCCCGACGTCTCGAACGGAGGGATTGTGTTCAAGCCGCCGTCGGCATGGGACCAGAAATCATGGGAGGCTATGGACAGCATCGTGGGCAACGTGCTGGGGACGGAGGACGAGTTTCTGTCATGGGTCAAGATGGTTTGCGCGAATCGTAGGCTGTTTCTGACGGATGACGGAGAGGTTGGCCTGGGACCGGGAGTGATGAGGCCGGGGGACGTGGTGTGTGTGCTATATGGGATGAGGGTGCCGGTTGTGCTGCGCAGGATCGGGGAGACCTATGCCGTGGTGGGAGAGTGTTACGTCGATGGGTTGATGAAGGGGAGTGCGGTGGGTGAGGGCTCGAAGGGTGTCCTGTTTAGAGAGGCGAGTGAGGACTTGGGGGGTCTCCATTTTATAGAGGTGGGTGAGGAGTCGGAGGGTGACCAGTTTAGAGAGGTAGTCGAGAGGTGGTTTGAGCTGGTGTGAAGACCAGAAGATCCTAGGTGCCCGTGCACAGGTCCTTGGCGCAGCACGCAGGATGCGATTCTATCAATAAGCACCGTCGCCGATTGAATAGCCATGTCCAGGGTGTCGATCAGGGGCGGAGGGATGTGGCAGCGCACGTCCTGGACACGGAGTAGGACATACCTCGCCTGTAAAAGTCAGCGTGCGCCCCTGACGGATGCTGTACCAGCATGCACCACTGGCAGATGACAGAAATAGCCGGCCGGCCGGCCGCGCCGCGCATCGCAGTGCATCAAGACTTTCTCGTCCCGATTGTCTGTGGCGGGTGATCGAGGTTCCGAGTCCCCAGCGATCTCGTGCTGACTGAGTCGACTGAATCCGGGAACAGCGACGTGGGGGCCTTGATGGCCTTTGTTTATGCGTTAAAGTTGGCTCCCTATTGATAAGGGGGCCCATTCGCCGTATTCGCGCAGGATTGAGCACATTTCCTCCGCGAGTCCCGACCAAAGCCAAGGCCTTTTCTCTCTGTTCTTCCCTCCCTGTCAAGTCGGGCCAGGGATATCATCCCATCCCGGCCCACAGAGAACCGTTTCCCAGGTTTCTTGCTTCACAATCGACGCAGTTCACTTCACCTGGTTTCTGACCCGAGAACGCCCAAAGTTCGAGTTCGGACGACGCCTCGACGCGACCGACAGCCTCGGGATGGTGGCCCCACAATCTGCCGGCATGTCCCGGACAACCACCATCGGCCTCTTCCTCCTCCTATCCTCCAGCTTCATCGACCCGTGTCGCGCGCATGGCGCCGGCGGTGCCAGGCGTTCATCCCACGGCTTCGTCGGTTTCGGCATCAGCATGTACAAGCCATACTGCGCTTTCGCCTGCCGTGATTTCCTCGCCGGCTGCCGCCTCGACTGCTCCGAGGATGACGACCATGATGACGACGAGCACCACCACTCTGCTCATACCCGCAGACATCCAGGCCATGTCGCTCGCTTCGAGACATCGGTCGAGTGTCGCGCCTCGGGAGATGCCTTTCTCGAGTCTCTGGCGTGGTGTCTGAGTACACGCTGCGAGCATGAGGCTGTGTCAGACCTTGACCGGTTCTGGCATGTTGATGCTGTTGGTAGTGGCGCTCATCAGCCAGTACCCAAGTATGGCTACGCCGAGTCCTTGGCTAAGATCTTGGAGCCGCCAACCCAAATCATCTCGCATGACGAGGTTCTCAACAGCAGCAGGCTCGTGCCAGAGGAGGACTGGCGGCGGCTGTTTGGCAAATTGAAGATGTCTGCCGAGAATGAGACGCGGAACACCAGAAATGGGTATGTGATATCCTTGAATATGCCCTCAGACCCATTGCTAACGAACCAGATTCACTCTCATCGCCCTCTCCGTCTTCCTGCCTTTGCTCTTGACGTTTCTCGGCTTCCTCCTGAGATCAACCCCCCTCGAGGCCTGGGTGTTGAGGACGCTCGTCTACCCAGCACTCATGGGCACGCGACACCTGGTACCCCTACCACTTGATGTCGGTCTCATGCCGTATCGCGGTCAGGCAGCCCTTATCTCCACCATCATCCTAACGAACCTGATCCTCTCCTCTACCGGCTACACCTTCTCTGTCGAGGGCTCCTCCTATGAGCCCACCAGGGGCAGCAAAGCCGAGACCGTGGCCAACCGCGTCGGCATTCTGGCCTTTGCAAACTTGTTCATCATGATTCTCTATTGTCTACGGAACAACCCTCTGCTTCGACTCACCGGGTGGTCTCGCGGCACTTTCCTACTCTACCACCGATGGACAGCATACCTTTGCATGCTCCAGGCGTCTACCCACGGCACCATCTACTGGATCATGCACATTGGCGTGCTTGACAAGAAGCTTCGCCAAGGCTATTGGAACGCCGGACTTTTTACGGTCCTATCGCTATTCCTAATCCTCTTGCTATCAGCACTCCCCGTTCGTCGGCGACTGTACGAGGTCTTCCTTGACAGCCATGTTGGGTTTGCTCTCGCAGTGCTCACTGGCCTTTACTGCCACATCGACTGGCACTTTGGACATGCATGGGGCTACGAGAACTGGATCTATCTCGCCGCCGCCACCTGGGGCCTTGAGAGGCTGATCAGACTGGTCATAATAGTCAAGAATGGTCTGAGGATGGCCGAGGTCAGTGTCATCGACGACGAGTACCTCGCAGTCACCGTGCCCGGCGTCCAAGCCACAGGCAACGCGTACCTGTACTTCCCGACCCTGAGCTGGCGTGTGTGGGAGAATCACCCCTTCTCCATCGCTTCATCAGTGCAAGAGGCCACAGACGTCGACTTTGAAGACGAGCTCGTGGGCGATGCGTCAGAATTCGCGTCCAGGTTCGAGCTAGTCGGTTCCGACTCCGACTCCGAGTCGGGCGACGCAGACGAGAAGCAGCAAGCCGATGACGCCGAGACGGGCCGGTTCCTGACCGTCGCTGCCCGAGACCAGCCAGGCCAGGGAGATGTGCCGCCAACGCCCGCGACACCACATTCGGGGGTGGCTCTCCTGACACAAGCAGAGCGGGAGGCGGGCGGAGATCTGTACGGAAACACATCTAGGCCTGTCGCCGGCCTGACCTTCTACGTGAAGCGCGAAAAGGGCATGACGAGACGTCTCGCGAGGTTCGTTGGACGCAGACTTCCCGTGCTGGTCGAGACGTCACACGAAATTACCCTCCCGGCGTCGCGGATCGCTGCATGCCCTCGGCTCCTGTGCGTGGTCGGCGGCGCAGGCATCACGGCGACGCTGCCGCTTCTCCGCTCCAGGGCAGGGATGGCGCCGGCGCGCACGTCGGTGTACTGGGGATGTCGCAGCGAGGCACTCGTGCGTCAGGCGGGCATCGAGGCGCTGTCTGGTGCGGCGATGGAGGTTTTCGTGCGGGTGGGCCAGCGTTGGGATGTCAAGGAGATCGTGAGACGGGAGGCGGAGAACACCGATGGGGAGCTGGTCGTGCTTGTCAGCGGGCCATCGCAGATGGCGGATGAGGTCAGACAGGCGATCGTCGACGCGAACAGGGGACGAGCGAAACGGGGAGACCGGGGGGTTGTGAGGCTGGTTGAGGAGTGCTTCAGCTGGTAGACTTTCAGCAGTAGACAAGACGAGAGAAGCATTAATGGCAGCGGGTACACAGGACAGGACAAGGGTCAGAAGAACTCTGTACAAGTAATGCGAAGTAATGCGAGACGTCCACACGCTGGGTGTGTCCCGGTACTATCGATGAGTCTGCGGGATCGCTGGTTTCTGGTCTTGACGGCATGTCCGTCGGTGGAGGCAGGCGGCCGACTTGATGTGTGGTGTTGGTGAAGCACGGGATCGGTCGGCGGTACCACAGCGACGGTTGCGATGTCTCAGGGCCATCCTGCCTCATGCGCTCCAACCATCTGGCCGGTCCATGGGCTTGGCAACTTATTATTATTGCCCTGTGGATCGCACCTGCTCCAAGACATGTGTCAGTCGGGTGGCGCAGGAAAAGAAAAAAAAGACCAACTTCCCCTGAGGAAGGTGCTGCCGCCAGCCATGCGCAGCAGGAGCAGGAGCAGGAGCAGGAGTCATGTCTTTGCAGGGCAGGTAGGTGCATTGCATTGTCAGCACAACAACACAACCTTCACACAATCTCACCACCTCACCACTGTAACCTCAAATTCCGGCATCGTCGATAATCTTCACTCATCTCATTGGCCAACTCTATCCACCGGCAATCAAACCTTCTTTCCATCGTTCTTCGACGATTCACATCATCATCCTCGGCGTCAGCACCAGTACAGCTGCATCCCTACTGCATCCACCCGACCCAGTTTCTGGCCCTTGTCGTACGAAACGCGCCCCTCTCCCCGGCGGTCCCTCCCCAGATTCGCACCCCAGCCAATTACCAGGGCTTGCCAGGGCTGTTCAACGGGTTCCCCTCGCTATGGGGTCGAGGGCCACGCGCGACGCGATGGCATGCGATGGGATGAAATGCGATGTTCTGCCGGCCTCCTCATTCCAATGTCCGGCCGCCACGATCATTGAACTGGCGTCCGTCTTTCTCTCTGCGGCTTCAAACGCGGGGAAATAAGCAAGCAAGCATTGATGGGACGGCAGCACTCCCTTGGCTTGACCTTGGCGGCACAACCAACGGCGCCGCAAAGGGAACCCATGGTGTAACATCCCAACATCTCTTTCTTCTTTGCGCCTGGCCTGCCGCCCCGACCGCGTCCTCGCCCTCGCGGTCGAGGCCCGTCGACCACGGAAAAGCGCCACCACTTGCTCGCCATCCCCGCCTTGTCTCGCTTGGGCCTGCAATGGAGCCCTGGAGCAGGCTGAACCAGGCCCGATCTGCAGTGTGACCATGACCAGCCGGGGTCTTCAACGTCGACGAGCGACTCGTCATCCCGCGGAGGGCTGCCGGATGCGGTAGCGATGCGCCGGCGCGACAGTCTAGCACCAACTAGCAGCACTCTACTTTGACCACACACACATGCCCGGGGTATCGCCTGCCGGGGGGGGGCTCGAGGGGGTCGAGGGGGCGACCTCCTCGTGTAAGCTCCGCTCGAAGCGGGTTTCCCTGGATCATGGCCTTCTTGCCTTCCCGAGCTGGGCACATTCCGATTCTCAACACTCTGGAAATACCCTGGACGCTGCAGTTCGACCCCTCGTCCTCACGTAATACTCCCCATATCTCGCAGCCTCCCGTCACAGCCCCTGAGATATGCTCCAGAAATTCGACCGGCCTACCCCACAGCCAGACACACCTTGACACCCAGACAAGACTCCCGCTCCACGTTGCACCGGAGAAGCAAGCGCATGTGTCAGTCGGCATGCTGCTAGCATATCTTTAGCACGCGGGACTTAAAGCAGCTTGCCGCCGCCATTCAGCTGCCCTGACCCCTCTGTTTCTCGCCAGGTTGCGAACTCCAGCCGTCCTCTCTCGACGCCTCGACCCTCTCAACATAATCTGGTCGCAATATCCCACCCTAGGCTACACCGTCAGCATGGATTCAAAGCGCAGTAATGGCGACGACACCATTGTCGCCGTCAACTCCAACTCCACCGAGCCCATGAGCCCCGTCACGCGAGCCGACTCGGCCATCCCCGACACAAACCTCTACTCCCACCTTACCCTTTGGCAATCGGTCAAGAAGTGGCGCCGCGTCGTTCTCTACTGCTTCGCCATGACCTCGGCGATCCTCATGTACGGCTTCGATTATGTTATCGTTGGCACAGTCACCGCCATGCCCTCCTTCCAGCGCGATTTTGGCCAACGTCTTAAAGAGGGATCCGACCAGTTCATCCTTCCGTCTCTCTGGCTTGGTCTCTGGAACTTCATCTCCCCCGGATGTGCCATGGTCGGTGCCATTGCCGGTGGCCACTTCCAGGATCGATTCGGCCGCCGCCCCTCCCTCGCCCTTGGCTCTCTACTCTGCGCCGCTGGCGTTGCTGTCTGCTTTGCCTCTGGAGAGCCTGATTCCCTGGGGGCTCGCCGTGTTATGTTCCTTGCCGGCAAGGGCTTCCAGGGCGGTGCCATCGGTATGGTCATGGCCACGGCGCAGACGTACATGTCAGAGATCGTGCCGCCCAACCTCCGCGGACCTCTGCTCGCCTTCTTCCCCATGTTCACTCTTCTCGGCCAGCTCGTCGGCGCCGCCGTCATCTTCGGCTGTCTCGATCTGGAGCGAGGTTACGTCGTTGCTTTCGGTACGCAATGGGTCTTCTCTGCCGTGCCCATGGTCCTGGCTTTCCTCATCCCCGAGAGCCCGCCCTTCCTCGTGCGCAAGGGCCGCATTGAGGACGCCATCAAGGCCCAGGCAAAGCTCGACTGCCCGGGTAACGACACCAGGAGAATTGTTGAGGGAATCCGCATCGACATTGAGCACGAGCGCCGCCTGGCATCTGCTACCTACCGCGACTCTTTCCGCAAGGGCAACCTGCGTCGCACCATGATTGTCATGTTTGTCAACATGGTGCCCCAGCTCTTCGGTCTCGCGCTCCTGGCCAAGGCCTCCTACTTTGTGCAGATTGTTGGAATGAAGGCCAGCCTGAGTGTTTTGGTCTTGATTCTCGGCATCTTGGGCGGTCTTATTGGCAACGTCGCCAGCTTGTGGACGCTCAACAACTTTGGCAGGCGACCCCTAACCATCACATCGCTGTCCGCCGCCACCGTTCTTTGGGCCACAATGGGCATTGCAGGCTGTTTCTCGGGGCCCGCAACCGTTTGGTAAGTCCACCATTTCTCATGGCTTCATTTGCCTTGTGCTAACTTGGATCAGGTACACGTCTGCTGTGATGGTTGCCGTCATTGTCATCTGCGGCATGGGCGCTTGGCCATGCGCCCACGTCATTGGCTCCGAGACATCGGCTCTCCATCTGCGAGCAAAGGCACAGGGTCTTGGCTACTTCACAGCGGGTTTCGGTGCCGCCCTCTTCGGCTTCTTCCTGCCGTACATTTTCAACCCTGATCAGGGAAACCTGCGGGCCAAGACTGGATTCGTTTACGCAGGCTTCTGCGCTGTTGGTGTCATTGTTACATTCTTCTGCGTGCCCGAGATGAAGGGTAGGACGACATCGGAGATTGATCGCATGTTTGAGTTGGAACTGCCCGCGAGGCAGTTCAAGTCGTGGACAAACCCGGCGGCGGTGGGAGTCAAGGAGGAGCAAAGGCCAGACAGCTCCGCCAACCCAGTATAAGCAGATAGGCAGTAAGACGGTATCGCGCAGAGGATAGCTTGTATGTAGTAAATCTGTTAATGATGTTATGAACACTCACCCCGGCGCAGTGACTATCTATGTCACTGTACCGGGCATATCTAAGACTCGGCTATCCTCACGACTTGGTCAACTGCTGCCTCAGACCCGGCGAAACCGCCCCGACAACCTCGCCGTCCTTGACGACGAAGTCAATTTCGTCGGTGGGCAGACCGGCAAACCTCACCTGGTCGAGCAGGAACCATCCATCGCAGGTGCCAGCGTAGACAGCGGGTGCGCCCTGGTCTCCGCCTACCTTTTCAGTGACGAGCAGCCATCTCTCATCCTCGCCAATAGGGTAGGCCCTAACATCGATGGCAGCGGCGCCCTGCGCGCGGTTGAGCATGGCGACGATATCGAGCACATTGTTTCCCAGAAGCGTCCACTTCTCGACCTTCAGACCGGGGCCGTCATCAACGGACATGACAAGTGACGATGTAGTGTTGCCAGAGCCGGATGTGTAGGTGCCCGCGTACTTCTGCGCTGCTTGGGTGCGAGCGAGGGCGTCAAGGCCGGGAACAAGCGTCTCGAGAACGGAGGAGAAGATGGCGCGAACGACATCGTAGTCCTTGTCGCCGGCGCCGGCGACGTTGACGGAGATGCCAATATCAAATTCGGGCACGAGAGCGATGTAGGCGTTGTAGCCGGGCAGACCGCCTGATTTTGTGTAGACGTCGAGAGGGCGGTTGTCGGGGAGGAGGGAGGTGGGACGGTAGATTTCCCAGGGGGCGCCGACAGAGTTGAGCGGAGAAGAGGTGAAGGCTTGCGGCTTGAGCCAGGCGGAGGTGCGGGCGTTATTGAGGAGGTCAAAGTTGAGCAGACCGCGGAGGAAGGAGGAGAGGTCGTTGGGGGTTGAGTAGAGACCGCCGGTGCTAGGAAAAGTTAGCAACAGATGGGTGAGTGGTAAGGGAGGCTGGCTTACGCGTTGTAGTTGTAAACGTCCATGACGGCAAAGTCGCGGCTGTTGTTTGGGACGACGAGGCGGGACAGTTCGGGTGCGGAGTAGCCGGTCGAGGTCATGCCGAGGGGCTCAAGGATGGTGTCTCGGACGACTTCGACGTAGGGGGTGCCGGTGATGTTTTCGACTGCGAAGCCGAGGATGATGAAGGCGAGATTGGAGTAAGCTGCCTTTTGGCCGGGCTGCCATGTCGTTCCGGCGCCGGCGAGGACGTCGAAGAATTCTGAGGAGGGTTAGAGATGGGCCAGGGGGGAAGAAGGGGGGGTTCGTACCGGAGCGGGTGCATGGGGCTTGACCCTGGGAGACGGCGTCGCACTTGGGGACGTTGGCGGGCGGCTCGATGGAGGGAAGGCCGAGACTCTTGAGCATTTCGGGGGAAAGGCCGGATGTCAGGTCGAACATGTAGCCTAGAGGGTCAGACTTGTGCTCGGAATATGTCGAGAGAAAGCTCACCATCTCGCGGCACACCGGCAAGCTGACTCGCAAGCATGCGGAGAGTAGTAGACTCATAGCCCGGCACATTGTCAAGCTCGGCAACATAATGTGAAGCAGGCAGGTCGAGATCAACGCCCTCCTGAAGCAGCAGGCTGAGAACAGTGAAGACCTTTGTGACGGAAGCGAGGCGATAGACCGACTCGCCGTCGACTTCGGCGGTGCCAATGTCGGCGAGGGTGGTGCCGGTGTGGTGGTGGGAGAAGAAGGTGTGGTTCCGGGAGGTAACTTGCACGGAAAAGGTGGCGTCTGTGGAGGAGGAGATCTTTTCGAGGGCGCGTCGGGTGGTGCTTGTCAGGTTGGAGGGACAGGCTGGGAGGGTTGGGGGTGGGAGGACGGGGCCTGTTGGGGGGCAGTAGGCTTGAGTTGAGGCGATGGCTAGAGCCAGGGGAAGGAGGGTGGTGATGCTTTTCATGGTGGTGGTGGCTGTCTGATACTATGAGATGAAGTGAAGTGTCTGGGACTGAGTATTGGAGATACAAAGTTCTGGACATCTTATATATGTTTGTTTAAGAACAGTCTATTCTACAAATCTACCGCTAATGTGGTGATGTTGAAAGCAGGCGAACAGCCCAGCAGACCAAGCCACGCCATTACGCCGGTAGATCGCAGCCCTGCGGCCAGAAGCGGGCCTACGCTGCGACACGGCCAATCGCTGGTATTCGTGGGGAACATTCAGGGAATGCGAAGGATCATAGTTGACGGGAGGATGCTGACGGCAGTGGTGTCGACGGGGATGTTCATAGGCATAGGGATTGCGGAGGGCTGTGCGGCTCAGGGGGTCAGTGGTATTCATAGCGTCGTGAGTGGGATGCAGATGCGAATGGTCCAATCGCTGTTCGTTGTTGGGTGCTCGGGCAGCTGGATCGGGGAAGGCTTTGGGGGATGGTTTAGGGGATCGGCGGCGAGGCGCTGGTTAGTGATGACATTTAGCGAGGCGGCTTGAGGAGGATGCGGAGATTGTATTAGGCTTTCAAGGTTGAGGGGAGAAGCTTGGAAATCATATTCGTGAATCCTCAAGGTTAGTAGATTGATCTTGCGGTGTTGCACTCGTGAGGTTCAACTTGCTGTGGCGTGGAGCTTCGCGAAAAAGGAGGCGAAGCCGAAGAGACCGAGCCCCTCCCTGATCAGGGGTCGCGCTGCGCCTTAGCAACAAGGTCAATCAAGAAGACAAGCGACCGACGACTCCATGCAGTAGAAGAGACAAAACATCTTTGCTAAAAGCACTGTCCATTTCAAAGCATTATTTGTCATCGAGTGTTCAAAAGCAATGCTTCCAGGCGCCAGCGGCAAAAGTCAAAAAGTACTCCTCGACGGGGAATTGAACCCCGGTCTCCAGCGTGACAAGCTGGCATACTAGCCACTATACGATCGGGGAAGACGACTGTTGACTTGTTGAGCCAATGATCAGTGGATTGATGGATGTAGGAGTGTCAAGAGACATAATATGGCTCAACTGTCAGCCCCAGTGTGAAACTGCATCTTCAATCCGACGGTCATGATCGCATTTTGCGCATATCTGCAGCGAGAGCCATTTCTTTTTTTCTTCTCGCTTCTTCGAGGTCTGTAAGTCAGTCGCAGCCAGGCGCAAGGTGCTTCCTGAATTGAGGTACGCGCCGTTGGCGGGGCGCCGACAGCATCCATCCAGATTCGCTTTCTTCCGCTCAATGCCTACCAGCCCATGTCAAGCTGGTTTCCCATCACACGCCTCGTTTCAATCTTGCAACCATTTTGCAATCAGCACTGTCGCAGAAAAGGACTCTGCAAATCTTCCGAATGCATGCAACTTGACCTGGAGCATCACTGTCACAGACTCGGATCAGGCTGGCGCTTGCAGGCCTCGACCAGGAGTGACACCCCTGTTCACCACAACCTTTCGATGTTCATGTCGACTCTCGGATTGGACGATAGCCATCAAACATGCAGGAAGCTGGCTCATATTGACCGGCCAAGCCAGCCAGCCAGGCTGGGCATTGCGACGCCGCGCAGCCTGATCGATGGTCTCTTCGGTGTCTTATGTAGGCTCCCGTCCCGCCCTCGGTCGCGACGACTTGTGCGACCTTCATCGCTCTGTTATTACCGCGTGTGACGAAGATGAAGCTCTCATACGCCTGCGCAATCTTCGCTTGCGTTACCGCCACGGTTGCGCGAAATGTCCCAGACGCTCCAAATGGTCCGCTGCTCAAGCGGCAAGGCTCGTCGGACTCTCCTGGCATTCTGTATTCCTGCGTGGTAAGTCAATCAGGCTATCTCATGTTTCATGATTTCCTTGCCATCAAGATACGAATGTGATTCCTAATCTCGCATCCTATCAGAGCGAATGTATCGAAGATGAGACGCCATGCTCACCCACGGACGGGAGCTGTCTCTGCCCATACCTGAGCAGCTTTTCCGACCAATTCCTTGCCAATCTTTGCGCCGACGACTACTGCACCAGCATTAGTTCCATGCCTTTGATCGATGCGACAAGCATTTCAACCTTTTGCGCGACCGCTTTCCCTGCTGAGATTACAAGCGCCCTTGGCGAAGAATCATTCATCTCCGAAATTCCTATCACGAGCTTTTCCCCAAGCAACACAGTCACCAGCACGACCACTTCCGCTTCTTCAGAATCATCGACAAACATAGCACGAGAAACAGAACCCCCTTCTTCGGATGAGACCAACGGCGGCGGCCTATCTACCGGAGCTCAGGCTGGCATCGGCGTCGGGGTGTCTCTGGGCGTCATCCTGCTCGTGGTGGCTGGCTACTTCCTCGGCCGGAGATCACGCCGTAACAGAGAGAGCACTGTGCCTGAGCCGATGGTGGTGGCAGGTCAAGGTGATACGGATTCCGGCGGAGCAGCCAAAGGGCCCATGAAGCTCGAAAGCACGGAGGGGAGGATGGAGCTTGAGAGTGTCAATCCCCCGACACATTACGAGATGTACGCGCCCATGCCCACGCCCATGGAGCCTCAGGCGGAGTTGAGCGCGAACCCGTCGCGACATGCGTGAGACTGGAGGGCTGGGATGGTATCTGAGGTGAAGACGAGGTTAATCGAGCGCATTTCTCTTTTGGTCGGATTTCTCAAATCACCACAAGAACGAAACAGGGCCACTCACGGTTGCACCCCGGATACTCCTAGGGGTGTTCAAAGGCATCGCCGGTCTGTTGATGCCATCTTCTTCCCGTCAACTACTTACGGCAGATGATTTCGCCATGTGCTATAGAGAACCAGGCATCCTCCTCCCGGCCCCATGCCTTCCAGGCATTCGACGCGTGTTCCAGGTTTTCCTGCGTCCCTGTTCCATTCTCAATGGCGGTCTTTGCAAAGGAAGATGCGACAGTCCTCTCCGCCCATAATCCGCTCCACCACGCAATCTCCTCCTTCTTGCTGTAGCACCAGGTGCTCGACTCACATGATATGGCTTCGGCGTCGAAACCAGCCTTCTTCGCCCATGCATGCAGCATCCTCCCTGCGAGGGGCTCCCCGCCATTCGCTCTCGCCGTGTTGCCGTACATCGTCTGCCACTCCTTCATCCCGTCGACCTCGGGATACCACACCAGGAAGCCAAAGTCTGCCTCCCGTGCTGCGACGATGCCTCCTTTCTTGGTAACCCTTCTCATCTCCCTCAAGATGCCCACGGGATCTTTCACGTGTTGCAGGACCTGATGACAGACGACGACATCGAAGGTGTCATCCCCAAACTCCAACGCATTGGCGTCTCCCACCACAAAGTCGACATTCTGCACTCCCTTCTCTTTGGCAAGAGCGCGCGCCTGTTCGAGCACTCCGCTTTCTCTTTCCAGGCCAGTGACATGACCCTGGGGAACGTGGTTGGCGGCAATGTCGACTGTGATTGTACCTGGTCCGCAACCGATGTCGAGAATCTTCATGGAAGGCTTGAGATGCGGAAGGAGATAGGCCGCAGAGTTGAGAGCGGTCCTCCATGTGTGAGATCGAAGGACGGAGGCGTGGTGGCCATGGGTGTAAGTGGCAGCTTCGGATTTGGACTCCATGGTGTCCAGGTATGGTACTGATTTTGGTGAGAACAGTGGTTTGAAGGAGCTTGGGGCCAGAAAAGTCTGAGATCACATTAATTAGTCCAAGACTCTAGATAGATCGAGCAGCTTGCTGATGTGAGGCAGGTATTTGTACGTTGGGGTCAGCCACAAGCTGGGGCCGATGTCGGAGGTGGTTGGAGGTCGGGGAGAGGGTGACGCATCATCACCCAAGCCCAACCACTTCAGCGACTGAACTCGAAGATCTTCAGGCATTGCACCTTCCTGAAAACAGAAAATGCAACATGTTTTCCTTATTGTGCTTTGTTGGCAGCCTCTACCTTCTTCAAAAATGAGTCGATCCTCGCCCACATCTCCACCGGGTTTGAATACATCGGAAAATGCCCCGCCGCTGGGATCTCCGCCAGCTCTACCCCTCCGTCTCTGAGAGTCGGCAAGTATGAGAGACTGCCATGCTGCTCTCCAAACATGAAAATCCTCGGAAACGGCAGTCCGAGGAACTTTTGAAGCAGACCGTCGTTATCCGATAATTCTACCATGGATTCGAGAATGCCTCGAATGGCGCCGACTTTGACGCGCTGTCGAATTCCGGCGGCGTACAATGCAGCCGAATAGAAAGAGGACCGGCGGGTGTCGAGGATGAACTTTTCGAGGAACTTTTCGGCCTGATCGGGCGGATACTCCAAGACCTGTCTCGAGATGAAGCAGTCCTCGGGGCCGAGGTTTCCTTTAATGTCGATGAAGCTGCGAACGCAACCTGGGTTGAGATGCGCAAGCTGTAGTGCCGTCAGGCCGCCCATTGAGTGGCCAACAAGGTGCACTTGCTTGATATCAAAGTGCTCGAGGACGGACTCGGCCGTTTCTCTCAGGAAGTGGATGTTGACTTTCGACAGGTCGTCGCAATTCGTATCGCCGCAGCCAGGGGCGTCGTATGCGATAAAGGGCCGCCCAGAAAAGGCAGGCAGCAGCTGCATGTCGGTGTAGTCTTCCTTGCAGCTGCCCCATCCGTGGAGGAAGAGGATGGGGGTTGACTGGCCATCTCGTCGGACCACGGCAAGATCAAGTGGAGTGTCGTCCACCACGAGGTGTAAGCGTTCATGTTGGACAGTCGCCGGAGACGTCTCGCTATGTATCACGGCCATGTCGAAGAATTGGTGTTCAAAAAGTTTGATACGTCATCATGCCAGAAGAAGCATCTTTCACGTCAGTCTTGAGAGGTTTTGTAACGCCCATCCCTTCAGCTCGTGGTCTCGGTGACGGGTGCCGGCCGGGAAAAGTTAGTTTCCCGCCGGCCAAAATATTCTTGCCGGACGTCCGGCCCGAGACCTCTCTTCGGCCACCACACCCTTCCCCGGTCCGAGATCTCCTCGGCTGACATGCCTTTCCCCGGATCATCAGCCCTGATGACCTCAACGTGAATGACACTTCTTTGTCCACAAGATATGGCCACACCCCGAAGGATGCCGATGATATAAACGAGAGCTGTCCTCCTACAGAGGAATCTGACAGAACAATACACTCCTGTTCAGAGTAATCAACATTCCCATCCGTCACGTTCACGTGCCCATCATGGCAAACAGCATCCTCACCCGTCTTTCGTCCCTAGACTCAAACACAGTCTCCGATGCGCTGGACTTCCTCGGGCTCCCAGGGTCTACTTTCGGCCTTCGTCCTCTCTGGGATTGCCCCAAGATTGTCGGACGCGCCAGCACCATCAAAGTTGGCCCCAAGGACGAGAAGGCCCCTCCCGCCGTACACCTCATCACGCCCGTGATAGATGCCGTAACAACAGATGACCGCGTCCTCGTCATCGCCGGTGGTCTCGAGGGTGTCTCGTCTTGGGGCGACATTGTCGCCAACGCCGCCAAGATCAAGAACATCCGAGGCACGGTCATCGACGGCGTCAGTCGCGACATTGACGGCAGCCGGGATATTGGATATCCTGTTTTCGGCCGCGGCGTCACCATGATCAGCGCCCGAAACCGCGTTGTCCAGGTGGCTTCTGGTGTTCGTATCGAGGTCGCGGGGGTTCAGGTCGACGAGGACGACTATGTCGTTGCCGATAACTGCGGCACCGTCTTCGTACCCTCCAGTCGCATCGAGGAGGTCCTGGACCTGGGCGGGCGTATCGACAAACGCCAGAACCAGATGGTTCAGGAAGTACGATCTGGTCGCTCCGTGGCCGAGGTCATGCACGATTCGCAGTTCGCAGCCATTGCATCGACGTCGGCCTCGGGTCCGAAGGTCTCACGTCACAACCCCAAAGCGCCCTCCCCAGAGGATCAAGAGCTGGTGGCTTTGTTCGCCAGCTCTGATACCCCCGGCGTCTCCGATGCACTTGACAAGCTCGGCATTCCGGGACAGGCGTTCGGTATCATGCCACTCACGAACTACAAGAAGACGACCGTCGGGCCTGCCTTCACTGTCCGCTACGTTCCAGCCAGCGACCCGCCCGGCAGCGTTGGTGACTTCATCGACGACGTGGCTGCCGGCGATTTTGTGGTCATCGATAACGGCGGCCGCACAGACTGTACAGTTTGGGGAGACATCATGACAGAGTACGCCGGGCTGCGTGGCCTGGCAGGAACCGTCATTGACGGCGTGTGCCGCGACGTGGACCGGGCCGTCAGTGACGGCTACCCAGTCTTCACTGCTGGACGCTGGATGCGGACGGGCAAGGACCGCGTGCAGGTGGGTGGTGTGAATGAGTCCATCGGCATCGGCAAGGTCCGGGTGAGCTCTCGCGATATTGTCGTGGCTGATGCGAACGGTGTTGTCATTGTGCCACGAGACCGGGCTCGGGAGGTCGCTGCGCTGACGAAGAGCATTGAGAAGAGCGAGCAGGGTATCAGGGAGATGATTGCTGGAGGATCGACAATTGCCGAGGCGAGGGAGAAGCTTGGCTACCACACGTTGCAACGCAAGGGATAGGTGTGCGGCCCAATGTCATATTGGATCTCCTGAAGGAGGTCCGCTCCAGCACAGCTGTTCAAGGGCATTCTCGTAGATCCAATCGTCGAGAAATGACAGATCCATGGGTAATACGTTCTCAAATTCGTGACTATCCGCTGGAAGAACGGCCGACGTGCCACCGTCGATATCTGTGGGCAGCACTTGTGGATGGTCTGCCGCGGGAAGTCGACTGGCGGAGCGGAGTTGATCCAAGACTCGCTGAGTTTCCTTGACGTGCGAGTGAAACTCCATGGCAGCGAAGTTTCCATTCCGTTCCAACTGCCCCAGAAAACTGGCCGCAAGCAGGAACTGGTCGCCGTCATCGTGTGATGTGTCGAGAGTGGATGCGATTGCGAGGACCACCGCGGCTGAGAAGAGGTACTGGACATGGGAATAGTTGAAGTTGTGGAAACCGCCTCCAATCCAGCTCTGTGACAGCAGCTGTAGCGTTTCTCTCGCAGACTGTGCGCAAGTTTCTGCAATGGCTTGGGCTTGTTGAGGAAGAGACACCTCGGTCATTGCATTCTCGCCGATGTGGTGGCGGAAGACGAATAGGAGTACTGGTCGCGTCGCCACGATGAGTAACTAGACCAGACACACATTAGGACCGCTGTCACCGGGCACATCCCGACCGAGTATGGAAAATTGTACTGTACCTGATTGTAAGAGAGTTTCAACGCGGTGGTGGCTGGCCGAGAACACTCGTTCTGGTCGACAGCATAGTCGAACTCGGTCTTGATGTGACCGGGTAACTGTCCTCGCCATTGATCGAGCTCTTCTCTGATCTTTTCAACCTGTTGCAGAAACGTTCCGCGCTGAGGCCTCCGCAAATACAGGGACTGGGATATGTGCCCTGCAATCTTTGCGAGACGTAGCACGGCCAAGAAGTGCAAGTGGTCGCCAAAGTCTGTCGCATTGAGAACAGGGTTCCCTGTCGGCAGGTCTGCTAAGATGTCCTCGTCGGATATCAATAGCGGAAGACCAATCTTGGAAGAAAGCAGTCTGTCGAGGATGTAGGTCGACCACCAGACGCGAATTCGGTGCTCCCTTAGTTCTGGGTCAGGGAGTTGAGCCTGCGAGATGTTGATGTGGAGGCCCATGATGGTCGCAAGTCGCAGGGCAGTCCCGACGAATGTGCATGCGGCATGGCGGCGATTCGTTTCGAGGGAGTAGAGAGCCAGTAGCAGGACCGTCTCGATTGTATCAAGATGGGGTCTTTCGTTGTTCATACGGGCAGCCTCGCTGGCGATAGCAAAGTAAGCAAGTCCAGGGAAATCGGTGCTTGATGAACCAGGAGGGCATTTGCTTGACTGAAGCTCGCCTAGTGCGAACAAAGCCCACATCTTCGCTCCGATGGTAGGACTGCCGACGAGGCCAGAGCTGCCCAGACGAAGGGTGGAGAGCACCTCGCTCCTTCTCACGATGTGGTAGCTATGCCGCATGAACTGGAGAGCTGCCTCAACCAGGAGCTTGGCATGTGGAGGTGACGGCCAGACTGGGCTGCTCATGGTCGCGAGGGTTCGGAGATCGTGGTCTGACGCATATTGCGTCCGAAGGATATGATTCGGCGTTTGAGACGAGGATGCGAACTGGCGGAGGCGGGTTGCGAAGGCGGCGTCGGAGATTTCGCCTATCCAAGCGGGTGTATCTACCGTCCTAGTCGGGGCGAACCAATCGCTCACCTCCATCATGCGATTCTCCGGGGTGTCCCGATCATTGTCTTCATGTTGACTATCGGCCTGCTGGGCGGCCGCCGGTCTGTTGGATGCGGCACCTGGCAGCCCCTCAGACCGGGACTGTCGTTCGCGGAGCTCGGCATTCTCCTGCAGGATGCGATCGAGAAAACTGAATGGGCTCGTCAGCGCTGATTCTTTGTAGCCTTTTGGTCGAGCGCTACCTTTGATGCACCCTGACTTGACGATCTCGTTCTGGATAGACGCATTCGGAACGATCCGGGCAATTGTCACAAGGCCGGCCTCCAGAGCATCGAACCTTGCGAGCGTTGCACGGGCGGCACCTGTCAATAGGTCAGCAAATTGGCCGTGTCTGGAGTTTCGGTGCTTGTCAAGCCTCACGCAATTGGTTTTTTATTAGGCAAAGGAGGGGTTGCGGTGCGCCGTCGTCGCTTCTCGCCTCGGTCTGGTGACATCACGATGTGGTACAGTATTAGTTGGAGGGCGGGAATCAATGAATGGAGGTTGAAGTCGTACCAATTGAAGTTAAGCTGGGGCGGTGGTGCAAGGGAGATTTAGCGGGCTCTCTCGGCTATTAGCGGGCATCAACGCTGAGTCATGGCGCCAACAGGGCCGGGCAAATGCCAAATCGATAAATTACAGAGGGCCTCCTCCCTCCCCTCTGCAAACAATCCACCACAAGTCCATCCATCACGTCGACCTCGCAACTTTCAATTCACCAGTGTACCAATTCTGTATGGCACGAATATCGTAGCTCATTGCAACCATGTCAAACACCTTCAGTTGCGCCCTGGCCGTTGCTCCATCGTTCGCCAGCCTTCCCACCCACTTTCCATGTTTCCTTGCCGCAGACACGATCTTGTCGATGGCCTGCACGAACTCGGGTTCGTCTCCCCTAGCGGGAACGTAGCCAAGCACCGACATGGCGAGGTCGTTGGGGCCGATGAAGACCATGTCTGTATCATGATTAGAACACGCCGATGAGGTAGAGTACAAAGTAGAACGAGGCGGGCACTTACCGACACCAGACACGGCACAGATTTCATCGACATTCTCAACACCCTGCTTGGATTCGATTTGCACGCAGATTATGAGCGTCTCGTTGGCCGTCTTCATATACGTCGGCGTGTCTATTCCGAGAGCGAACCCTGGAAACGACGAGCCTTGGCCCCTGAAGCCCTGAGGAGGGAATTTGGCACCCAGCACCACTGCCTTGGCCTCTTCGGCCGTGTTGACCATCGGGACAACGATGCCATGAGAACCGGCGTCCAGGGCGCGCTTGATGAGATCCGAGTGGGTCATCCTGATACGGACCAGAGGGGAGACTCCCTGAGAGGAGATGGCTGTGACAGCGTCATGCATCGCATCGTCGCTGATATGACCATGTTCGCAGTCGATGATGATTCCATCAAGATCGGTGGAGGCCACGACCTGGGCTGTCCTGGATGAAGGCAGTCCGAGGAAGGTCAAGATGGGTCCAGACCTGGCCCGAAGGGCATTGAGAAGCCGCAAGCGTGGGTTCTTGACGGTTGTCGTCAGCGCTGATGGATACGACATGTTGAAAGACTGATAGAAGGTAGGACGGAATCTTGGGTCTGCATTCAATGATCATTGCCATGCCAGGCGTCCTCCCGATGGTTTATACAAAGAATCGATTCGCTTTCCGAGGCCGAAGTCGACCCACCGAACCTCGGGGATGGCCACCGAGCCAATCGGCGTGGGAAAAGGGGGCGCCTTTCGGCATCCTGCCAGTCGCCGGTGCCATCAGATGATGAACATCGCCGAAGCCGCCATATATACCGATAATGGATTCGATAGTCGTGTGCCGAAGGACCATTTCCGTATTGAACAGCTCACCTCCGAAGCAGAATGTCACACTTTGCCGAGCTCCCAACCATCCAGGCCGATCCGGCCTTCTCACTCATAGCTGCCTGCGAAGCAGACGAAGCCGTTGACAAAGTCGATCTTTGCCCGGGCTTCTACCGCGATGAGGATGCCAAGCCATGGGTTCTGCCATCCGTGTCACAGGTAGGCAGCCCACATGTTTGCTTCCAGCAACCCGAGACTGATGATGTACAGGCCAAGCTGCGAATCCATGCAGACCCCACCATCAACCATGAACATCTTCCTCTGACCGGACATCCGGGCCTGGCTCGTGGCTCTCAGAGGTTGCTTTTCGGTTCAGAAAGAGACCTGAGCCGCGTTGCCTCGTTGCAAACTGTTTCTGGTACAGGAGCGAACCACATGGCTGCCGAGTTCCTTGCGGCCAGACTGAAGCCCAAGACGGTTTGGATCTCCAACCCCAGCTGGATCAACCACACGGAGATTTGGAAGCTCTCGGGGCCTGAGGTGACTCAGAAGTCCTATCCCTACTACGATCAACAACAACAAAACGTTGACTTCGTCGGGCTGACCACAACGCTGAGGAACGAGGCGCAGAAGGGGGATGTCATCATTCTCCACGCTTGTGCTCACAATCCGACGGGCGCAGATCTCACAAACGATCAATGGAAGACTATCGCAGACATTTGCAAAGATATCGGGCTGTTTGCCGTCTTCGATGTGGCCTAGTCAGTCCCCCCTTCCCCGCCCTTTGCTCGGCATACCAGTTCAGGACCAACTGACCTCCCAATAGCCAAGGTTTCGCGTCAGGAGATCTCGCCGAAGATGCCTTCGGAATCACTCACTTTTATGACAAAGACCTCGAATTTGCCATTGCTCAATCGTTCTCGAAGAACTTTGGATTGTACGGCGAACGCATCGGCATGGTCCACGTGGTGGCTCGGGACGCCGAGATCGCTGGGAAGATCACACCGATTCTTACCCGAATTTCACGTGCCGAGATCACATCCTGCCCTTCATATGGCGCCAGAATTGTGGCCGAGATTCTTGGAGATCCATCTCTTCATGACCAATGGCTGAGCGACTTGATCACCATGAGCGACCGCATGAAGACCATGCGCCGAGAATTATACAATGAGCTACAGCGCAGAAATGTGCCAGGGAACTGGGAGCACTTGCTCTCAGATGTAAGTTTGACAGACCCTCCGGAAGTTGGCGCGATTCCTCTAACAAATTCTCAAGATTGGCATGTTTTCCATGACGGGACTGTCGAGAGAGCAGGTCGTCGAGCTGAGGGAGAAATGTCACATCTATCTGCTACCGTCAGGACGGCTGTCTGTTACCGGTTGTGAGTTGTCGCAAATCCTCCTCTTGGCTCATCTTCATCTATTTCTAACTGCCTTGAACAGTGACCAAGCAAAATGTAGCGATTGTCGCAGCCGGCTTCCAAGCCGTGCTCTCGCGATAACCCGTCTCCCTTCTACCTTCGCGAGTGGTATCAGGACTTCGGCAAGATGCCCACGGGTTTCAGGGGAAATTGATGCTTGATATAATTGAAGCACCTGACGGTAACAGTGGGAATAACTCCGATACCTACGAGAGCCTCGACCCTGGCGCCGTCAATGTCAACCTCGTTGGTTTGATGTTTGCTGCGGTCCCATCAACAACAACCGTATCCCCTTTTCCTGCACCGTACTCAATTCCCGTGGAGCTTGATGGATTCTGACTGGCAGCTGGAGGCCATGCCGCCTTCCAGGGCTGAATCTTCTGCGGCTTGATGTTGGCGGCTGTGCCGTCGACGACGGCCGTCTCTCCGGCTTTCACCCCGTACTCAATCCCGTCTGGACAAGATTTGTCGTCGGCGGGAGGCCAGTTTTTCTTCCAAGGCTGACTTTTCTCCATCTGACTGGCTGATTGGTGACTGGCCGGGTACCTGATTGCAGTGGCGTCAGTATGCGACCTCAGTGCACGCGAAGCTCATGATGGCCTGGTGATAAAGCGGGCTTCCTACAGCTTTCGTTTTCAGGGAAATAAAGGCGGCAGTGTCTGGGCGCGCTGAATTATCGACGGAGAGTATGTTGAGATTGACCCGGCACGAGGGGTAGAGGGAGAACCAGTCGGCAATATACCCATGTGCAGGTACTTCACCTATCGTCATGCATCTCACCGCCATCCTCCCTACTTACGTTATCTACATGCCCGACGATCAACTAACTTTCCGAAGTCGGACTGGCCGAGTTAGTGCTCCCAACCTTCTCTGCTCCCTGCATACACGAAGATCATACCGGTCGTCGGAGCTGTATAAAGGCTTCAATCCCACCAAACAACATCCCTGCTCTCCCTTCATCTTATGACACGCTTCCGCCAACCTTCGACATGACGACCGGAGAACCGGCTAACACGCTATCTGGGCGCATGTTCTTTCTGGCCCGTGACCCGAAGTACCAGCATGAGAAGCCCTACACGTTGAGATATACTCCAGCTCCGAGCGATGGTTTCCAGCAGACGAATATCGACAAGACGATTCACGAAATCCGCTTCCGAGATCTGAGAGAACACACGCACCTGGTGTACAATGAGTGCGGGTTCGTGGTGACGCCATGCTCCTCATTGATGGATGTTCCCGATTACGACGACCCTGCGAAGATCGAAACCGTCCATGCAGCCGAGGTGGCAGAAGCGGTGTGTAAAGCTCTGGGGGCGAAAGGCGCCCGCATGCTGGATTATGTGGTGAGCCGACCCCCTCCCTGAAGAACATCTTCCCCCGCTCCGGGCGACTCACCCCCTGCCAGGTACGACGTCGCCATCCGACGTGGCCGATATCAACAGGCGGCACCTATCAGTGGAACCAACCTGCTTCCAGGGCACATATCGGCAAGTTTTCTTCATCGCCCTTGTCCTGGTTGGGCGTCGGTGAGCTGAGCTGACTTGATCTGGACGACTTCCTAGACCACACCTACGAAGGCTGCCGGAGCATTATCCGAGAGGCATTTGGAGACGAGGCGGACTTTGTACTACAAAAGCAATGGCAGTGCGTCAAGTATGTCCTCACCGGTTCGCGGCACAGCCCCATTGCTGTTGTGCCATCACGGGCGGGCGAGATACCGGGTACAGGAGCCCCCGGCAGGCACAGCCTGATCTGTGCAGCCACGCGGGCACCCCAGTTCCCCCTAAGCAGAAAGTCAAACTGACGTGTCATTTTCTTCTACTAGCGTGTGGCATCCTCTTCGGGGTCCTTTGGTGGACTGGCCGTTGGCCCTGTGCGATGCGCGGACCGTCGATTTTGCCAGCGACACGATGGCGGGAGATGTTGTCGATCGCGCCCACGTTTTTGAGAACACGCAGGTGCACTTCAATCCAGCCCAGAAGTGGTACTATCTTTCCAACCAGCTGCCAACAGAGCTCATTATTTTCAAGAACGGCGATAGCAGGGAACCTGATGGGGCGACCCCGGGTGTCCCGCATGCATCTTTCGACAACCCTCTCACGACGGACAACGACTTTAAGCGGGAAAGCATCGAGATGCGGATACTGGTCCTTTGGTGACCTTGATTATACTGAGAGGATACCTTATCAGACCTGTCGCACTGCATCTACAACATTCTGCGCTGTGACCCCTCCCTCAGAGCATCCAGCTCCGGCACTCCCGCCCTGTTCCGTCGTACATGTCTCTCGCCCGCTACAGCTAGCCCGTCCCCCAATTATTCTCAAAGTAGTGCCGCAACGGTTGCACAACGTGTGTTTCCACGTCGTCCTGGAACGACGGTGCTCGGCTGGTCAGCGACAGGTAGCTCGACTCCATGGCGACCTGGCACGTCAGACAGGCCTCCACCACGCCCTGATACCCCCGGCTGCAGCTCTCCTTGAGTTCTCTCGAGTCCATCACAGCTCTCGCCGTCAAGTAGTCCTTCTCATCTTCCGAGGCATCCCCCATTTCCGCGAGGACCTCGCTGCCAAAGCCTTCAGCCCGCAAATTCGACAGTCGTTTCGCGAGTGCAAGTTCGATGAGCGCGAATCCTAGTCGTACTAAAATCGGCTCCAGTGTCTGAAGTCTCCAGAACCTCGTCTGTTTGGCAATTAGCAGCGGGCTGCTCGTCGGTCGCTCCGGTACGATGCGCCGTGTCACAAAGAGCTGCTGCAGACCGGTGGCGTCGTCATCGCGGACGGAGAAACTGCGCCAGGTCCATGACGAATCTATCCAGTGCGTGGAAGAAAACTGGACCACTGCAAAGGCAAGGCTCTGCGCAATCTCGTCGCGTTTTCGCTTGGAATTGCCCAACCCCTGGATGCGGTCTTCGAGGCATTCCACTACACTCGGCAGCATCTTTGGCCTCCCGCGGGCTGTAAAGACAGTTTCGCCGAGACGGATGGTTCCAAATGCCTGTAGTGGCTCGGGGGATTGAGTGGCGTTTGACTGGGTAGAGCTCACGTCCTTTGATACCATGCAGAGCTCCAGGTCTAGGGCTGGTCGTGGGATCCGTCCTGTTGCCGTCGGATTGTCCGTGCTGAATTGAAATTGGACCGCGTGTCTGCTTTGTGATGTACTCGACATGCTGAAATTTCTGGATCGGGGGGACCAGAGGGACGCTTCGTTGCTGCAGCGCACATGTCAGACTTTGGTGACCATAGGTCCGAATGGGTACTTACATGGATGCCATGGTCTCGGTAGGTTCCTCTGTCAACGGCATCAACGGCGACTGAGGTTCGTTTCCCGGAAACTCGTCATCCGAGGTCGCCATTTCACCGCCGAGGGTCGTGATACCCGTGTCAAAGGTTGTCCGTGGTCTGAGCAACAGCTCGGTAGCCTCCGTCTCGGAACCATCAACGCCGAGAACAACGTGGAAAAAGTCCTCGCAATGCACCCGAAGACTTGTATCATGTCCTTCATGGCAGCTGCATTTCTGGAGACCTGCCTCCAAGGCCTTGTAGAAAGTGTTGGTGTGCTTCTTGGGCATCGGCTTTCGACGAATATCTGACGCCCGGCGGCCTCTTCCGTGTTGCATTCTGGGCTTCGTGTAGCGAAATGATGCTTCGTGCGACCGAGTCAATCTTTCGAGATTATCGACGTTCTTTTGGAGCCTTGCATGCGCTTGCTGGAATTGAGACTGGGGAATCATCACCCTGGCATGGTTAAATGTCCCCCTGATTCGCCTCCTGAAAACATCACGGGTCGATGGAGCCGCGGGCTATCCGAGGTCAGCAATGGTCAAGACATATTTATAATTAGATGGGTACTGACCACGTCGACGTCTCCTTTCTTCAAGGCCTTCTCAATGACCTTCATCGCCTCGTGGATCTCCGACAGAATGTAGTTGATTGACGTGCATGTGTCGGGGGGCAGCACCTCCTGTAGCCGCTTTTGGATCTCTGGTTGTTGCCATGCAGCGTCGGCTCCTGGTTCCATCAAGGCCTGTATTTGCATGTCGCTAAGCTGATCATGGCCCTGTAGCAAGTTTCGTAGCCAGCCCTTGTAGATCTCCTCATGGACTTTGATTTCTTTCGCAAGCTTCGTGAGGCTTTCTCCGGCTCTGGCATCTCGGTACGTTGTGACGAGGGAGCTGACCACGGGCCAGAGGCCTAAGATGAGACCCGCCGCCTCAATACCTGACATGATGAGGCTTTGTCAGGGTACGAATACTTTCGTAGGTAGGCGAAGTCAAGATGTCGCGGAAATCGAATGGTGTACGATGTTCGCAGCCTGGACTACCTATGGGGTAGACAGACAAGTGACAACTTTGCGCAGTGAAATCCCGCATCTGATCCGGGCGAGCTCCTTACAAGTACCGAGGCATATCAGGCTCTCGAAGCCTCATTGTGGTGGTACTGGGAGCTTACTGCAACACCTCATCGGGAGAGACGTCCGCGTCAGGCTCTCTGCCATGATCATGTGCTAGTCCTGTCGCAGACTTCGGTGTCTATTGATGCCGCCCAAGCCGACGGTCAAATCAGCCATCTTCTTCGAACGCCAATGCTTGGTAATGACATGCATAAGTTGCATTTGCAGCTGGTCAATCCGAGCAGCCAGGCGGTTGCCTAGCTTCTTGCATGCCTGATGGTGTGGTCGATGACCAGGCTCTGGGGGTACAAGGCTTACTGGTGTGGGATCCCCCCCGCGCCTGTGCGACAAGGGTGCGGACGGGCAGTCGAATGCCCCGAAGACACTCCTACTCCTGTAGGCGATGCCTACTGTCTTGAGTGGGCGTGCGGCTGAGCGATGTTTGATGCTTCGCCCGGGCGGGCTGGGAGCACCTTGGCCCTTATCCGCCTTCGAGCCGTGTCACATTTGAGAATCTAATCCCAGTTTCTTCCGCCTTGATGCTTCGAATAACCACCCGTTTTGTTCCAACCTCTCAGTCTCTCGTTTCACCTTCATAGATCGCTGGCGTACTGCCCGCTCTGCAAGCTGAGGACAGCCTCTGCATTCCCCCATCCTTCTCATCGTGCACCAGCTCGCCGATCATGGCAGCCAGAGACTCGCACATCTACGACGCCTTGAAGGGCCGCAGGTCCCGATACAAGACCCAAGGAGCGCCATGCGTGCTGGCTGCTGCCTTCGGCGAATGCAGCGACCATATGTCCCTCCTTTGTGACGCATCTTCCAATCTTACAGGCTTTGATGTTCCAGATGAAGTCGAATTCTCCTTTGAAGCTCTTGCTGCTCTCAAGACCTGGGGAGACGAGACGGGAGCGTGCACCCAGGCACTGGATCATAGACTTCGACTATCCCGCGACTTGAGATCGCAGACACTTGTTCTCCTCCAAGAACTGGGTCATGACATCGAGAAATGCAGGTAGCCCCTCCCGACTTTTCCCCCTCCCTTTACTCACCCTTTGAGTACAGGTATCGAATATCTGCAGTCCCTACCATCTCACGATGAAGACATCGCCACACCCTCCAGAGAATTGACCTCTCTACATGAGCAACAAGGCACCATAAGTAATCCTCGTCAAGATGAGGTAGCTGAGGCATTCTGTGTGTTCTTGGATCGCATCGACCATAGCATTGATCAGCTGCGACGGCTTACCCCAGAGCTTAGGGATGCCCATCCCGTTGATCTAGACCAAGCTTCGTGCGACTCAAGCACGGCCGGCGACGCTGAGGGCTCTCTCGATGAACACGTCAAAGCGGCCCGAGACATGTTCAAGGGTGCATCCCAGATGCTCTGGAAAAGACTTGGGCGCGCCAGCTGGAGACGTCAAGTGTATCTCCGCATGATCCATGACGGTCGGAAAGATTCAGCAGAACCTCGAAAGACGCGGCAGAGCACTGCGCCGGCCCCAAAGGCAGCTCGACGAGATGTCGCAGTCGATGCATTCAACTTTCAGTCTCCCGCACTCAAGACCGAGAGTGATCATTCCGGTACTCACCTCAAGGCTGACTTGATCGTCACCAGCAAGCCCTCGAAGAGCCTGGCCAGTCAGTCAAATGCGCCATCCGTCTTTTCAGCACCGATACTGTCTCGAACTACCTCGTACACATCCGTAGCCACATCACTGGTGCAAAAATCTCTCATCATCACACCCGTTGACGAAGAACGCCCACCGCCCTCACACGCGGTTCTCCAAAGACCCAAGCAGATTCGAGAGCAGCAGCCGTACTTATGTCAGTTTTGTGGCTTCGACATTAACCTCAACGACGAGATCACATCCGACGAGGAGTGGCAAGAACACATCTATCGGGACCTTTTCGCCTATCTTTGCACGTTTGACAGCTGCAATCATCCTCGCAAGGTTTATGGCGACAAGGACGAGTGGTATCACCACGAGCTCTCCACTCACCGAATCCCTCTGGTTTGGACCTGCGGAGAATGTGAAGACGAGTTCTCGGAACGATCAAAGCTCCAAGACCACATCCTTACAGCTCATTCAGAAGACTTTACTGTCTCTGAGGTCTCTCGTTCTGTTGCGTTTCTGAGACCAATTCGCTCTCAAAAGGCTGCAGTCGGACGAACCAGGTGTCCACTCTGTCCCTCACCCGTGGACATGGAGGACATGAGATACCATATCGCTGGCCATCTAGAGGCATTTTGCCACATCTGCCTTGACAAAGAGAGCGTGACAGAATCCTCAGACTCGGATGACATTATGTCACAGGGTGGGAGTGACAACATGTCCGAGAACGGGGCCAAGATTCGATTCATTGAAGCTTTTGCGACAGAACAGCACGTCAGAACCTCGACCAGATACCTTCCTCATGCCCAAATCACTGAAGAAGACGACCTGGGAGACGCATCTGACGAAGAGGACTCCAAAGCGTCGGCGGAACAGGGCCCCGCCGGAGGCCACATGTCGTCTCGAGCATGGAGGGTCCAAAGCCTCATGGAAGCCCCCGACGACCGGGATCGGCGAGGAACACGGGGTAGGTCTAGCACCGATACTACTGCGAAATTGCAGCTTGACACCAGGAGTTTCCCACGAGACGAAAACTTCAGAGGGCGCGAAAAGGAACTCATCAATCTGTACACGGTCCTTTCCGATCCAGGAAAGGTCTACATCCTCAGCGCAGAAGGTGGGATGGGCAAGACTGCTGTTGCCGTAGAGTTCAGCCACCGATACGAGCACGTCTTCGAATGCATCTTTTGGGTCCAGGCAGAAACCCCCGTGGGCGCAAATGAGACCTTCAACCAGATTGCAACCGCAGTCGGAGTGGCGGAATTCGGCGATGATCAACAGACGCTCACAAGAAAGGGCCGCCAGTACCTGGAGACTACGACCAAGAAATGGCTCCTCGTTCTTGACAATGTTGAGAAATGGGAGCACATCGACGCCTTTACCCCATCCAAGACCTCGGCCACGGCAGGCAGTATCCTCATCACGACGAGACACCAGCACTTCACTGCCCCGTCAAGACCAGTCAACTACTATCGCAGAACTTTGGAAGAGCTCACGGTCGACGAGGGTGCTGACCTTCTCCTACACGGACTGCCTCGAGAGCTTCAGCCCAACTCGAGAAATGCCCGGGAAGACCCCGAGATGAAAGTCGTCAACGATATTGCCAAGCTGGCGGGACTTCCCTTGGCGATAATCATCATCACGGGCTGCATGAAATCAATGTACTGCCGCCCGTCCGAGTTTTGGAGCTATTGGGACTCATGGTGGTTGGCCAACCGACCCGATTTGAAGGCGGAGGAGAAGGGCTCGACAAGGGGCCGACTGGAGCAGATCATGAAGCTGTCTGTTGAGGACCTCGGCGACGATGCGTTGTCTGTGATGCGCATCATGGCCTTCTTGTCCAGCGATGGGACACAGAAGGATCTGCTGACCTGGGATCAACCACCAAGCGATTGCCAGTATCTGAGAACTTTCAGGTAAGTCGTCGCCCCATCGGGCCAAGCTGAGGACGCTGACTCTTTCCTAGGATCAACAAGATTCTGCGCGACCTCTTAGCCAAGCGATTCATATCCTTGAAGAAGGAGGAGGGGAAAGAGGTGTACGTGATCCATCGGGCTCTGCAGTCTCGTCTGCTTGTCGAACTGCACAAGGAGCCTGAGAGATGGCGAGCGCTTTTCCGAGTCGCGTTCCAGCTGGTGCGGAACAAACTGCCACGGCCATCTCTGGACACCACCGAACAACACAAGTGGAATCAGTTCAAGGAGTATCTCCCGCACGTTGCGCACCTCCAGCGGGCTTACGCAGATCCGACGACCATTGTGTCCGCCGTCCCATTTGTTGGACTGGCCGAGCTGTTCAAGGATGGCGGCGTTCTCCTTTGGCAGCGCTTCCTGTCGCAAGACGCCATGCGTCTTCTCACCACGTCGGAGCGAATTCTGGATCAGCTGGAGACGGAGCATGAAGATCTGCGTGCTGAAATTCACGTCACCATGAACCTGCTGCTTCAGTATCTCGGCATCGCTCGAAGGAAGGAGAGCAGCGAGCGCTTCCTCAAGATCCTCGAGTACCGCCAAAAGCGGATGCAAGCTGCCGAAGCGGCAGGTCTTGTCACAGACGCCGAGGCCATGGGGCTCATCAACGCAAAAGCAGACTATGCGAACTCGTTATTGCAGTTCAACAAGTTCCGCGATGCTGAGAAGCTGTATGCTGACTGTCATGAAAGCCTTCTTCAGGTCCGCGGCGACAACAAGGAGGCCTTTTCCTTCGCCAAGCTCAACCACCACATGGCATACTGCAAGATGTACCATGGTGAATTCGAGGAGGCCAACAATTTGTCCAGCAAGGCGGTCGAGCTCATTGGGTCGTGGGGGACTCCAGCTCTTCGGATGCGCTACCAGTTTGACCAGGCCTGCATTCTCCTGCAAAGCGGTGACAAACCAGGAGCTCTTGATCTCCACGAACGCATCTTGAACGAGAGACTTGAGGTGCATGGCAAGGAGAGCTACTTTACCCTGCAGAGCCAGTACGCTGTGGCGGCAATGTACTCCTACCTCGAACGGTGGGATGATGCGGAGTAAGTCAAGCAGTTGCCTCGTGGTTGATGAATGCTGACAAAGTGTCCTTCAGATGGCAGCTGCGCGATGCTTTGAGACAAAACGACAACCCAAAGAGCAAGAACATCTGGCCCGACGCTGCAGCGGCGAGAGCCAAATACCACCTGTCGCAGATTCTGGTGGCCAAAGGAGAGGAGAAGCATGCCGGCGAAGCCGAGACACTAGCCAAGGAGGCCAAGGATGTATTGTCCAGACTGCTCGTCTACGACCCCATCCGAGGGGTGAAGGAAGAGGACACGGGGGCGCTGTTCGATCATCTCCAGCCGGTGTTTGGGGGCCGATGGACGGGGCTGAGCTTGCTGAAGTATGTCCGGTAGGAGGGCTGGATGGTCGTCAAGTGAAGTTGATTTTGTATTCTGCCAGTGGGTATGCGCCAGCTTTGGTCTCTGTCCTGGAGTTGTGGGGCAGCCGGAAGTGAAGTAATCACCAAATGAATCACAACGCCCGCCCCGTGAGGCAGGAACTTGCCCTTGCCAATTCACTGCGCATTCGTTTTCGTATCGATGAATCCTTCCAGAGCAATAATACCGCAGATTCCTGTTCAAATCTCAAATTCACGCTCCTTCCTTGTTAGTGACACAAGGACGGACGTCAGCATCGAGGCTCTTGGCGGGTCGTCGTATTCGTATCCGACTGGTGATAAAGCGTCAACCACCACCTTCCCTCTACCAACTTTCGAAGGAGGGAGATATCACTCAGTACTCGAGTACCACGAACCTGGAGACTCTTCTTCCACGACACGGAATCAGCTTCCGACCAACACCTCCGAAATGGCCACGCCTGCCCCCTTCTCCGTCACGGTGCACCCCTTCCCTTCAAACACGCCTCGATCGTGCGCCTACGAGTACGGTCCATCGGGAAAACAGAATGCCCTGATCTTCATCGGCGGCCTGACGGCAGGTCCTCATTCAAGCTCCCTGCCGCACCACCTTGCCGCTGGACTCACCGACTCTGAGCTCGACTTTGGCGTCTGGGAGTTCCGCATGCGCAGCTCCTACACCGGCTTCGGCTTCTCGAGCCTGGCCAACGATGCCGAAGACACGGGTGCCTTTGTGACATATTTGAGAAAGCTGGGAAAGAGCAAGATTGTGCTCATGGGACTGTCCACCGGTAAGCAAGGGCCACAGGCTGTCATGACTCTGGAGCTGACTCGATCGTCCGACAGGTAGTCAGGACTGTCTCGAGTACGCGAATCGGGCCAAGTCTGGCGGCCCCGAGATCGATGGATACGTGCTCGTGTCGCCCGTTTCGGATCGGGAGACTGCGACGATGATGATGCCCCAAGATGCGTTCGAGGCTACAATTGCGGCCGCCCAGCATATGATCGACGACGGCAGGAAGGGAGACGCCATGCCCCAGGCGGCGATCCCGCCCATCTTCCCATCGCCGGTGACCGCATACAGATGGCACTCTCTTGCAGCTTCGGGGTGAGTCAGGATATTATGAACGACAGTTGACAGGCGCGGCTACTGACAAGTACATGCGACGGGCAGAGGAGATGACGACTACTTTTCGTCCCACCTGGATGATGCGACGCTGTCACGGACCTTTGGCCGAGTCGAAAGGCCCATCCTCATCCTGCCGTCTGAAAAGGACGAGTCGGTTCCTCCGACATTGGACAAGGCGGCACTCCTGAGTCGGTGGCTGGGCGCGTGCCAGGAGGGCATTGGCAGCCCCGAATCGGCGGTCAACCCGGGCGCCGACCACGCCGTCAGCGTTGAGGAGTCGAGAAAGTGGTTGTCAGACAAGGTGTTCCGCTTCCTCAAGACCCTGTCGTGAATCACGAGCGCCGGGTGCCGGGGGCGGTCAAGGAGAACCTAGCTGGATGCCTGCGGCCGCAAGCCAAGCCGACGAGGAAGACTTTTGATCCGAACACTAGGGCGCGTCAGATGGGGGGGCTGGCAGGTCACAACAAGGCCGGGCATGCGCTTGATTGCTCGGGCGGGAGATGGGCCGAAATTAACCATGAAATGCACAAGAATAGTTCGCCGAGGGACCGAGGGACATGGGGGGGTTGGGGCCGCCTTAACAGAGGGCATTATACGAAACTACCCACGTCTGCGACGCGAAACAGCAAACCCCGTTCAGGGCAAAGTCGTCATTCTCGTGATGTGAGGTGGAGGTGGAGTTGGAAAGTGGAGGAAAGCAAAGCAAAAACCTTCCGACGTTCAAGCCCCTGAAGGGGTTTGTCCTGTAGATCCACAGGATGTGACCCCCTGGGTTTTGGGACCGGGGGTTGAGGCCGTTTCAGCCGCTTCATGCAGCCCGCCACGGGCACTAGCAGCTAGCAGGAGCTTGGCCGATGGAGCTCCAACGGTGGCGGGTGATGGAGATTGCCAATTGGGCACTACCGAAGCTCGCGGGTCTTTTGGCATACGGGCATCGGAGAATTCGCGTGGTGCATGGTGGTGATGTCGTGGTTTAGGGGGCTTGGGGGGATGCACGGGCTGAGGCTCACGAGTCGATGATGGACGGACGAGTCGATGATGGGGGCACAGACAGGACGACCCGAAAACCTCGTCCGTCTCTCTCTCCTGCACATGATCCAAGGGCCTCAACTTCGAGACGAGAAACAAGACAAGACGGAGTCACATAGACGCCCGTCCGCTTGACATGCTCCGAAGGTTGCATCTGACAATAGCCCCTAGTCAAGGTTTCTCCAGAAATACTCGTAACGGCCTCTCGACTATGATCCCCACCCGTCTCCTCTCAACTGCCTCTGATCCGTCTGATCTACCTTCAGATCTCGGTCAGCCAGAAGATCCCAGCAATCCCACCGTTGAGTTCCACCAATGGCCAACCACGGTACGCCTGAGCGATCCCATGGTGATCCAATGATCCCGTCCCTGCCTCTTCTGGCAAACGCCTGCCCCTGGCCCAGTCATCCCAAAACCGAGTCTCAAGACGCCCGGGGGCCGGGGGCACCGGGCGCCTCTTGCGGGGATGGTGCTGGACGGTCGGGGGCCTCTCCCCGATCCGGCCCCGACGAGCCAGTCCGGAGGAAGCCCCCAACAGGGATCTTCTCACGAGGTGCAACGCCTCACCTGGCACGGGGCTAGCAAGCACCATGCATCCTGGCCCGAGCCTCCCAGAACATGAGACGTCAAGGCTTGTCTGTGTCTCGGAGGCTGAGGCCGTCTGGACATGTCTGCTGTCGTCCGAAGGCGGCCACGAGGGGGGGCTGCCGTCAGGGAGGCAGGCGAGATGTGATGGTGGTGCTGAAGGTGGAGGCGCCGTGATGGTGGTGCTAGAGGTGGATGCGCCGTGATGGATGGACGGCCAACCTGCCATCTCGTCTGAAGATAAAAGAAGCTTCATCCTCCCGCCCATCAACCTTTTTCTTCTCTTCTCTCTTCATCCGCTTCCAGTTTCAGACCGCCTTCCTTCTTCAACCATCTTACCTTCATTCTCGCAGCTGTGCTGTCGACTATTCTTTTTTTACAACCACTACCAATCTTTAAGCATCGCTTCTTCTTTCTGTTTGATTTGATATCATTCAACCCGCTCAAAAGACACTCCTTCTAAAAGAATAATCAACCACCACCAACCAACCATCAAAATGAAGTTCTCTCTCGTCACCCTCGGCTTCGCTGCCCTTGCCGTCGCCTCCCCCATGGCCAAGCGCCAGAACAACATCTTCTCCGACCAGGACTACAACAGCCTCTCCATCTCCGGCGGTGTCGCCGGTAACGGAGAGCAGGAGGCCCTGGAGAAGCTTGGCGGTCTTCCCGCCGACCTGAGCACCGTCAGCAAGGCTGACATCACCTTCCTCGGCCGCGTCAACAGCGTCGCCAACGAGGCTGAGAAGGGTGCTTTCAACCCCGCCATCGAGGCCGCCACTGGCGCCGAGGCGGACGCTCTCGCGGTAAGAGAACCTCCAACCAACTACTCCCCGACATGGCACTAATACATCCCTCACAGGCCGGCAAGACCAAGAACAAGATTCTCAAGCTCACCGCCACCATGCTCAAGCTGCAGGCGCAGGCTGCCCAGGGCGAAGACGTCGCCGCCAAGATGGCTGATGAGCAGAAGAAGCTGGACAACAACATCGCCGCCGACAAGGCCCGCGCTGGCGAGCCCTCCACGGCTCTCCAGTTCGACGCCAACACCGCCAACTAATTTGCCCCACCACCACCACCACTACACGAGGTCCTCGGGCCGGGGATCCCAGGAGCCTGGAACATGGCCGGATGGGAGGAACCGGCAGCAACGTGTCGCCACCCCAAATAGTTCGCTGTCAATATTGTCGATGTAGTCAATAAGGATCCACAGATTCGTCTGTGCTAAACAAACAAACAGTCCGAAGTTGAAAGTGATGTTTTTGTATCGTTGTTTCTTGAAGGCGCTCCACTTGGATCCTCGGGATCGGGGCCGATCTCTATGTTTTGAAGATATTGTTTGAAAGCCAACGGCTTGGGAGCAAAGCGGAGACTGAACAGTGCACCGACCGCACTCAACAATGCGACCCTGATGTCTGACCAACATCGCTCGAGGCCTCCCATATCCATGTCGACAAATGACTCTGAAAGGGACGCGAGGAACCGGGGCACATCCACGAGTTGTATGAACGGGGAGTGTCGCGCTGTGCTGTGCCGAACTCGGCAACAGTGGTCTGCAAAGGCAGGTCTATTCATCTCACGTCAAGAACAATTGTCCACGAGTACGCCAGTAGCCCATAAAATCATATTCCGTCGGTACTTTTTTCTTAGTTATCGAAGACGAAAAGTGACCGGTGCTGCTGTGTTGCCTCGACGACCGACTTGACGAGCGAGTAATCTGGGAAGGGCTTTGGTCAGCATTGGCATTTAAGAAGAAGAAGTGAAGGTCACTTACCGACGTCGGGTCCCAGGTCCTTTGAGGTGAGCACCTTGACCGTCAGATCTGGGTTGACCTTGCCAATGACCTGCGCACCATTGCCGCTGATTAGATGGGCGTCCTAGGGAGTGGGCGTCAGTGATCTGCCACATCAAGCCAAGCACAGCTGTACTAACACGGTCCAGGTTGACAGTGACGTTGCCGTCTGAGTCGAGGACGGCAATCTCTCCCCTCAGCTGGGTGACCTTTCCAACGATGATGACGTTCCGGCCGACATGCGAGTCGAGGTATGGCGACGAGATGCGGGGGGTGGAGACTGATTCGGACATGATGAGCGATCGGAAGGGGGGTTTATAGATATTGTCTACTGTTTCGGTGTTTTTGCGTCAACGGAAAGGCTGTCGAGGGGTCGTGCTTGTTGGCGATCGTCTGCAAGGTACAGTGTGGTGCGTCTGGTGATGGGATGCAAGAGACAGCTGTGAACACGCGTTTCTGCCTTGCCCCGCGATTGCAGGGCGCGTGTTCACGTGACATAAGTCAGGCAGGGCGACGCTAATCATCTCGGGCTCCAGGACCCCAGTCTCCCGTCAGCCCGCGAGGCGGGGGCTTCCAGGGTCTAGGGAAATATTTTCAATTGAACAACCGCCCAGACATGTGCTATTCTCCAAATTCGATTGGACCAGTGAGAACCCGAGTCACCCGTCGCTCGTGCTGGGATGTGTGCATGCAGTTGAATGCAGGACGCGTGGTAAAAGCTGGAAGACCAACTTCACTCCTGCAGGTGGTGGCTGTAGCCCGGAGCTTGAGCTCCTTTTTGCTCCACTCTTTACTGGGCGGGAAGGAACGCTAGGCCGCGGATGCGGGGTCCCAAGCCAGGAGCCTTATCAAATACCGACTTGCACACCATCGACAAAGTACCATGTCGAGTCAGCTACCTGGGCTTCATCCACCAAATCCCCATCAAATTCGCCATCGCGATGCTTCACTGACGTATGGCTCTCGGCACTGCAGCCTCTGTGATATTCCACTATTTTTGTGATAAGTTCCCTGATCTGTTTGTAGTCGTCGGCTGCATCGGGATGGTGTCTCTTGGCTGGGCCAGGTACCCCAATTATCAGACCCCGCCAGGTACCGCAACACAGCAAACAAGTACATTCGCTCCTGCTTGCCATTTGGAAGGAGCTGCGCATCTTTGGGGACGGAACATGAGCCTTCCAAGTTCTGACAAACTGGAGGCTTTGATTCTGCTTGCAAATCGAATAGACTGGAACGAGCTTCTCCATATCACCAACCGCCCGATCCAGAGCTTGCGGAATCCTCGTCATCACACCACCTCGCCCGCAGCCCACGCACCCCGCTGTACCGTCAGACCAGGCCTCCTGTGTACCCCCAATACCGAAGATCTCGCCGCATCCGTACCGTAACTTGTGGTCGACAAGCGTGATAGGTCCCGGCGTGTGTTCCGACGAAACTGCCCTGGAGATCACACCCAAGGTGCGCAAATCCTTTTGACGTTCAGCAACACCGTCAGTCTGGATCGTTCCGTGACGGCACATCCATACATCCTGTACCTACCATTGCCTTTGCGCGTCAAATGCCGGTATCCTGATACCCCGGACGTCGTCATCATCGATCGACCTGCCAGGCCCCTTCGCCCTCCATCAAGCCTTGCGACTCTGCGCCATTGTCGCCCTTGCTCCCGCAGCTTGGCTGTCTTCCACTCTGCAGGCTTCTCACGCTCCGGCCACCGGTGCCGTCTCCGCGTTGCGCAGCGCAGTGCAGTGCCTTGGAACCTTGCGCCCCACCACGCAACAGGCTCTCGACAGATCGGTCCTGCAGTCCATTCCCCCAGCCTGCCGCCGTCAAGACTGGTTTCGTTTGCCCTTTGATCATCAGGGACCTTCCTGCCAGAGACAAGCCCAGAAAGAGCATTTTTGGCGAGTCCATTGCCACGAGACCTTCGTTCATCCCCCGCCGCCACCCAATCGACATTTGCCACAGCAGGAGGCATTCCAGCAATTCCCCGCAGCCCAATAGGTACCACAGCGACCAACGGACACCATCCCTGCCCGCAACGATGGACACGCCGAACTTCTTCGGCGACGCGGCGGCAAGCCTTGAAGCCTCCATGGTCGGCGACAATTCGTTTGTCCTGGATCCATCTACCACGGCGGGCCCTCTGCCACAATTCGACTTGAACCCAGGCGCATTCGTGCAGGGCGCGCCGCATCAGGCGAATCCTTGGGATGCGACCACCCACATGGTTACTGCCAGTGGACCACCACCCATGCTCTTCGACGACGAAGATGTAAAGCCGATGCCGAGACGAAGCGCCGCGACAACAACAATACCCCCACCGCCAAAGGCAAGCGTGAGCATGAGCTCTTCGCTGACAGACTCCAAATCGTCGAGGGCCAGCTCGGACGGCTCTGCCCGGTCGCGCAAGTCCCTGTCGAGCCAATCCACAGCACCGGATGAACCGGAGCCGACACCCAACAAGGGCAAGAGCAAGTCTAAGACCAAGACCAAACAGAACAAAAAGTCGACTCGGGAATTGACGCCTGAGCCTATCGAGGAGGAGCCCGCCGAGGATGGCAAGCGAAGCAAGTTCCTGGAGCGGAATAGAGTGGCTGCCAGCAAATGTCGGCAGCGCAAGAAGCAATGGATGTCCGGACTGCAAGACACCAAGAACGAGCTGGAGGCTCGCCACCACCAACTGCAACTGGAACACTCGTCCCTGGTCAACGAAGTTAGCAGCATGAAGAACCAGCTCATGTCGCACGCCAACTGCAATGATCCCAACATCAACCTCTGGATCGACAACGAAGCTAGGCGGTTCGTGCAAAGCGAGGCTGGTCGTGTGTCCATCTCGCAGGTGATGCAGGGCCATGTCGCTCCTGGGATGCCGCAAATGCCAATGCGCCCTTCCTTTGACGGTACGTCTCTCCTCTTTTCTGCTTCTTGGCCCTTGGCTGACCGCGTGGGATTTGCAGAGCGTGCCTCCAGCGCATCTCCCCTCGCGCTCGACCCGAGCATGGCCAACATACAGCCCAAGATAGAGGCTGCGGACGAGATCAACTATGATCACATGCCCGATAGCATCTTCCAGCAGGACATACAAGACCTTGCAGGCTAGGAACCTTGAGGCACCGTCGGGTGCGACGCTTGCTTCGCTTGAACGCCAGCTCGCTTCGCAGCTTGTACGTCAACCCGCGAGGGCTTGAGAACAGAAACACAACAAGGCGCACTTGGGAGTTGAGGGTGGCTTTCATGGACAACCGGGCGTCTTTGCAAGAGAGCTTTTGCTTCATCAGCGTTCGGTTTTTGGGAATATCGGGCCAGGCAGGGACCCATGACGGATGGCATTTGACGCCCACGACGTTGAGCAGAGGGCAAAAGCGCACTGATACCCATAGGAAGGAAGGGCGTGAGAGGGGACGACGGCAAGTCGCAATGCCAGGACGGGTTCCCGCGGTATTTTTCGGCGGGCTTGTATGATGCCATTATGATTATGCGAAGGGATTCGGTTTTCGGTTTTGTGTTGAACGGGTCAACAGGTCGGGTTTCGATATCGTTATGCCTGTGTTGAGGAGTAGTAATGGACAAAATTCGAAGGGCTGAAGTAACGTTCATGTTGACAGTGACGTTGAAGCACAGGAATCATGACGTTGTTGTTGACGACACCACTCGGGCACATGGTGACGAGTGCAGCTCACTCTGGCTGCACTCCTAGTTGACAGAAGAGCGTTGAAAGCTGAGGGCGATTTTGAGGATTGACTTGATGCTATCGTGGGATCTTCTGCTGATGTCCACAGAGTTCGAATTCAGTCCTGGGAGTTGTTGAATGTGAAGTGAAATAGGGGAAACTGGGCATTTGGGTCGAAAACCAAGGCATGGGCATGGGGGATCGGCCTCTTGGGAGGTGATCGACGAGGGGGAACGACGGCCCACCTTTTGGTCGCAGCCTTGTACCATGACTGCAGCATTCTGTGGTGTCGGTACACGGCGTTTACTCCGGAGACAGATCTGAATTAGGGGCGCTTGTGCGGTTGAGTCGGCCTGGGCAGCCCGGTTACAGCGGGGACTAGACGCGCTACAGTGGATTGACGTGTGCTGAAATTCATCAAAAGGCGCTGGAGGCGGGTTGGACCGTTCTGTAGCCATGCCCCTGATTCGACGAAAGATGTCTCTATTCTTGGTAATAGGGAGGACGATCGAACTGGTGCACAGCGATCGGTGGCTGAAATGAACTTGGGGAGGGGGGTTCTCCCTTTTGTCTGAGCTTGGCTTGCAGCAGTTGCTGGGCAGAGCGGCGATCACGATGTTCGGTGACCGGTCAGATGTCTCCGACGGAACACCACGGCTATCAGCTATGCACTCCTGAGACTCTTCACTAGGTACTTATTGAAGAAATCTTTTGGCTATCATTCTTAAAACTTGTAACGTTAACCGGAGCACAATGCCTACCGCAATGTGTACGTCATACACAGGCACCGAATCGGAACAGTTCAATTTGGCCAACAACTGACGCCCTCGGCTGGCGTACCCGACCCCAGCTTAGGGTAAGTTGTAGGTATAGACGACTTCAACATCTGGACACACCATGGGGAGGATGGCAGACTCGGCTTCTTATGGAATTTATTACTTGATTCACGAGTTTGGCATCTTTTCTACAGAACGAGCTGGACACTGTGAAGACCAGGCCAAGGTGATGGTTGTTCTACATTGACATCACAACATGATGGGTGGCTAACTGACTACAGTTGGCGCTGTAGGACACTTGTGTCCATGTAATTTGACCTCAACTGCATTTCGAGACGCAGTAGCTGGTTTTTTCAAGGAGGGCTGGTGGTATTCCGTAGTTCTGGAACTCTTGCATCATCTTCAACAGGTAGGCAGGGAATATCTATTCACATGACAGATGCTTTGCTGTGTTCTCCAAACCCCATAGTCGTCTACTTCAGACCATATTAGCACCCTCATGGTCATAACGAGACATCTCATACACCGAATCCGGCCTTGACTCAACCCCAATTCTTACGTATCTTCTCTCATGGCGTGGGATTGGTTGGCATGTCGTACAACAGGCGTCAACAGTATGTCGAGTCTGATTCATGCATTAGATGTAGTTGCTCGCTGTTTAACGCTCCAAGGGTCAAGCGAAACGTCTGACCGACATGAGGTGGGCGTGACAAAGGTATGGTAAAATCAGCATGTCATAAAGGGTAGTAGTCGAGCTCGACATGGAACACAAGAAACATCGTAATTGTTTGTACAGCCGGGCCGGCCAGGCCCTCTAGTATAGTCCTACATCGCTCCGTGGACATCATGGCCCTTTTGGCGGGCCATGTATAGTACAGATTTCTACACCCTCACCCTGGTCCTCAAGAGAAGATGGGCGTTCCCACGGACGGGCCGGCGCCGACAAAGATGCGGCTCACCAGGTCGCTCTGGTGGCTCTCGATCATCTCCCGCAGCGCTGAACGCTCAATCACAACCCTGCCCTCCTCCAGGAGATCCTTGACGTCGACATCCCTTGCCTCGATGGCGCGGCCGTGCATGCGTGCCTCGGCTATGGTGTCGAAAAGGTGCTCCCTCCTGTCGCCGGTAATGAAGAGGGTTCGGCCGTGATCGCGGCCCCAGCTGTTGGCGTCCATGACCTGCTCGATCCACTTGCGGCGGTACTGAGAAGCGAGCTCGGGCATGATGGCTCTGGGGCCTGCCTCGACGAGGCTGGTAAAGTCAATCGGCAGGGGCAGTTCCATGCCGTCCTCGCAGACGACGAGCTCGCCGCGGCGGTAGCGGTAGCTGAGGGCGGTGCGCCAGGCGACGTCGTAGACCTTGCGGTTCAGGCGGGTGGCGAAGTCGCGCGGCTTGGGACCGTGGGAGACACCACCACCCCTGCGGACGGGAGACTGGTTGGTGCCGACACGGGCGCGGCCGGTACCCTTTTGGGGAGCCATCTTGCGGTGGGAGCCGTGCACCTCCCAGCGAGTCTTGGTCGAGGCAGTACCCTGGCGGTGCGAGTCGCCCTCGAAGACGACGGCGAGGTGGAGGAGATCGCGGCGCAGTGGGAGGTAGAGGTGTTTCGTCGAGTACGAGTCGAGAGCCTTGGGCTCAAGTGTCGGGAATGCGTGGACGGTGACGGGGACGGTCGAGACTGGGAGGAGGCACGTCAGCAATAATGGGCAAAGGTCCGTTCCACGTCTTCTTACCCGGTGCCCAAGGCTCGGAGGAGATCTTGGCTGGTGTGGCGATGGATGACAGCGGTGCCTCCGTCGCCATGGATCTTGTGAAGCTGGTGTTGACGCTCCTCGTCAACGACCCTGTTGAGAGGGTCAGACCCTTCATAGCCTCATTGAGGGTCCTGATGCCCTTTCCTGCCATCTTGAAAAGTGTGCGAGAGCCCTCTCAGACGTCGGTTGCACGGCAAAGGTTGGTGGTTCTATAAGGACGGGTCGGCGCTGGTCGTTTCCAGTTCCAATGCCAGCATTCGAGGAAGCGGAATTTGCTGCAGCGAGGGAAATCGAACCGTGTCGGCCAGCCGAAGATGCGCCGGGCCAATCCACAGGCGAGTCTCGAAAATAAAGTGGACCCTGTGGACAAAGTCGCGTGGGTGCATCGTCGAGCTCAAATTTCGTCCGCATCCCGAGACCCGACTCGAATCCCCATACAGGTCTCTCGGGACGTCCAACCAACACCACGCACCTTCTAGGACCCCAATTGCTTCGTCAATTGGTTTCCCCTAGACCGAACCTCCCAGATCCGTCAACATGTCAGTGTGTCGACAGGCCGCCCGGCCGCTGGCCCAGTGCCTGCGGGCAACCGAGGCGACGACGACCACCTTGCCCATGCGCCCCTTCACCACATCACCAGCCTCCTCGATAGACGTCTACAAGGTCCTGCGCGAGCGGCCAGAAGGCGAGATTGACCCTGCCGATCTTGATCCCAACACGGCCATCGCCCCCTGGGCTGAGAAGGACCTCTGGAAGGCCGGCACGCCCCCCATCGGCAGCAGACGCAGGCGATTCGCCATCCGCACCACCCAGAACATTCCCTTTGAGCAGCTGCCCTACCAGGCCTTCCAGGAGGCGCGGAAGATTCTGGCCGCCGACCGCGAGGAGAAGCTCGCCGCCATCAGCGCCGAGCTGGAGAAGATCCGCAAGATTCGTGAGACCGATGCCAGCGTCTACAAGGGCGGCGAGGAGAAGAAGGCCATCAAGCTTGAGAGTCTGCGGCGTCATGTCGAGGAGCTCAAGATTCTTGCCGATATCAACGACCCCAACGTCAAGAGGAGATTCGAGGATGGACTGGGTACGCAAGCCCTCCTACTATCCTGCGCCTACACTGCCCACTGAAAGCTAACTTCTCACCTCGCAGGCGACATGAACAAGCCCATCTACCGCCACCTCGCCCACGAGCGCTGGCTCTCGTACGACCGCAAGCTCCTCGATCAGCGTGTGGACCAGTTCCACATCGTGCCCGACCTCCTCCCCAAGTTCAACCCCCGGTACGACGTCGAGCTGCACTTCCGCCGCTCAAAGGTGCCCATGGGCAAGGTCCTGGGAAGCAACCTGACCGAGGTCGCCCCCCGTCTGCGCGTCCAGCCCTTTGACGCAGGCGAACGCCTCGTCACCGTTGTCATTATCGACGCGGACGTTCCCGACGCCACCAACGACGCCTTCTCCAAGCGCTGCCACTTCATCGCGTCCAACATTCCCCTCTCCCCGTCCGATACATCGCTCGCTCTAGGCCGCCTCAAGCGTGACCAGCACGTTGCCGTCCCCTACCTCCCGGCATTTGCCCAAAAGGGCTCCCCCCGCCACCGTCTCGCCATCTTTGTCCTCGACCAGCCCGCCGGCGG
Organism: Plectosphaerella plurivora; assembly: GCA_020726575.1. Lineage (NCBI taxonomy): Eukaryota > Fungi > Ascomycota > Sordariomycetes > Glomerellales > Plectosphaerellaceae > Plectosphaerella > Plectosphaerella plurivora. The sequence goes on along the minus strand of JAGSXJ010000025.1, from coordinate 216,040 downwards.
CCCCATCGACGTCGCGAAGATCCGCGAGCTCTACGCCAACCGCAACAAGGACCCGGCCACCCATGCCTTCTCTCTGAAATCCTTCCGCGACAAGTTCAAGCTCGAGCCCGCCGGCTTCACCCTCTTCCGTTCCGAGTGGGATGAGAACACCGCCGGCGTCATGGAGCGTGCCGGCGTGCCTGGTGCCGATGTCGAGTTCCGCCCCATCCGCGTCTACTCCATGAAGCCCAAGAAGGCCGCCCGCGGTTGGGAAGCCAAGAGGCAGGGTCCCAAGTTCAAGCACCTGTGGAAGTACACCAAGCGTGTCAGGGGCTTCTCCAACGCCAAGGGCCTCATCGTCAAGAAGCGTGGCGAGGGCGGTGGCAGGAGGGGTTAGACCGGTGGTTGTCAGTGAGTCGCTGGGCCGCGGTGGCGGCCTTTGCGGAGAGACTTGTAGATATAGTGTATCTTGTACTATTTATGTGCCACCATTCATCCGAGATAGACGGATACTGGCGGCCCTGGGCGCAGGGGGCTGCCGTTTGGAAGACAATAAACCAATCATCAATCTTGGAGTTCTCGAAGACGGTGCTGGGCCAAGACGACTGGAATACTCGGGCATACACATCACAGCATCACTCATTTGGCGTTCTCTTTTCGTAAAAGTTCAATTCAAATATCTACCACAGCTTGAAACTGACTGCTATGCTGTATCGCTTTCAGATAGGGCCCGCGGTGCGCGACCCAAACGCCCCCAACGCCTATGCCGAGGCTGTGCCATGTAGCATCAAGGCTATGCGCACAACGCCATGTACAAGAGAAAAATTCTAACAAAATTCTAAGACAGCCAGCCCCTCATGATGTGAGGGCGTACTCGGATAACAAGATTCATGCTGAGAAACGGGGGTATCAGTGACAAAGTCACAAACAAAACATAGGCAGGTGGGTGAGGACAACGACTAGGTCTCCATGTCCACATCGAGATGGCCTGCATCGCTCCAGTCTGCCCACATGGAGGATGTGCCGCCATAGTCGAACACGCCCCCTATGCGCTTCGGGGGCGAGCTGGGCATGATGGCGTCGGTGCTCAGGAGGTTGCCAAAGTCGATCATCTCATGGGCGTTGTTGCCCAGGTCGCCAATGATGGACAGGTCGAGATCGAGGGTAGAGGGGTCGATGTCGTAGTCGTTGTTGGCGTCAGAGAGGAGCAGGTTGAGGCTTCGCGTCATGGGCGTTTCCAGCAGCGTATCCGGATGGGCTAGGCGCGGGCTCCGACGAACCGAGGGGCTCTCGGACACAAGTAGACGTGCAATGGATCGAGGAGTTCGTGTTGGCGTACGCTGAAGCAGGCCGGCCATCTTCTCGGCGGATCTCTGGGATCGGACGGAGCGAATAGACCGCGAGATGCTCCTGGTGATGGGTCGATGACTGGATGCAGGCCTTGTAGGGGTCTTGAACGGGCCGTGGCTGGCTGACTTGTCGTTGGGCGGAGGAGTAGACGGACGGGCCAAGGGGCTGCGGAAGAGAGCTTCCAGTTCGTCATCTTCGTCGTCGAGAGCGATGCCGTGGCTGCTTTGAGACGAAAGGTTCTCCTTGGCATCCGAGGGAGTCTTCCTCAGTTGCGGCATAGGCGACTTGACCATGTTGATGGACACAGCATCGAGCGTCTTGGCCACGCCATCTTTGCGGGGCGACGGGAACAAGAGCCTGCGCGTTGTGCCCATCTTGGTGGCCTCTTCTTCCTCATCCAAGGCGATGGGGCTGCAGACAGTGCCGCTACCGCGGGAATGAGTAGAGCCCGGCCGGAATCGGTGCTCGCGGGAAGGGGGAAGGAAGTCACTCCGAAGGGCCTGCTCCAATGCGAAGGAAGCTTCCCTAGATCTCGCCTCGCCCTTGACCTCATCAATGTCGGTCAGCCGGCCAGGCCCTTGGTAGTCCTCCGGTCCGATGGGATCTGTCTCAAAGTTGAGCTCAGAGGTTGGCTCCATCCTCTGCGTCTTCCGCCTAGGCTTGCTTGGACGGGGAGGGCGAGGGCCCACAGGTTTGCGAATGCGTCGACCGCCGTTCTGAAGACGTGTCTGGTCCTTCTCCCAACGTTCTTCGGGCCGGTGTTTCTTCCATTTACAGATCCAGATGCCGCAAGGGTTGCAGAGAAGTAGCTGCTGCCATGATGGCTTGTCATCGTCAGAGTCGAGGCTCTTCTTGATCAACTGGTACTTCGTAGGGACTTCTTCCTCGTCCCGCTCCAAGACGATGACTGCAGTGACCCGGCCAGGCTTCTCCGAGTACTCGTAGACCTCCGGGATGCCTTCGTGGTCCTGGACCCAAATCTTGCGCCACGTAGGCGTCTCAATGGCGCCGCAGTTGTGGCAGTAAGGGGGCATCTCGCCGCTCTGGATCGCCTGCTGAAGCTTCTGCCGGATAGACTCCTTCTTGACAAAGTTCTTGCTCGCCTTGGGCGACTTTGGGGGTTCCAGGGCCTCGCTTGGTGGGCAAGGTGCCTCGGAGAAGGATGTAACTGATGGCAGAGGAAGAGTAGGCAGCGCCAGCGGTCCGATGGGGTCACTAGCCGGGATCATCGGGAGCATGAGCTGGTGCGCTGTGCGGCCACCCATCGAGTGTGCAGTTGGGAGGGGAGGGTAGTCGAATACGGTACTGGGAGAGTGTCTTCCACTGGCCACACCTGGAAGTTCTCCTTCAGCGTTGGTGACGACCTGAAGGGCCGCAAGCAGCTCATCTTCAAGATCTTTTTCCAAGTGCTGGAAATGTGGCGTGTTGTTTTGAGCAGTGGGAGCTGTCACGCTGCCGACACCAGCGTTGGCATTACTCGCCACAGCCTGCTCCTTCGGCTGTGGCGAGGGGTCTTTTCCCGTCTCGGCCGTACCGACAACAGCGGCCACTTGGGGCTTCTGGTCTTCGCCAACCGCAGCGGTGGTGGCATCGGGCATCTCAATCAAGTCCACCATGTCGGCCATGTCACCCATACCGCCCATGTCGGCCATCTGGGCCATATCAGAAGGCGGAGGAGGTGGTGGGGATTTGGCGGGAGCCTCGCGTATTGGCTGGAATCGTTGCGGCGCTTGAATGTGAAGGAAGGGTTCGTCATGTTTCGTCAGACTTGGGATAGCCTCCAGCTGCATGTTGAAAACCTTGACGGGAATCTTATGCCCGCCGTTTCGACCGCGCTTCTTCGACGCAATGGGTGCCTTGGATGGCGGCAACTCGAGGGGCTTGGGCTCCTCCAGTGTGTCTTCGACTCCTCCACTCATGAACCCGGAATCCGGCTGAGACTTTCGCATCGGTGGCAGAATCGGACTCGACGCGGGAGGGCTGGAGCGAATGAACGAGGCAGCTCTAGGAACAGGTGGCGAAGATCCAATCGGGGCCGGGGTGCCCTCCGAGTACAGCGGTGTTGCCGCCTCGGATTCACCTGGAGAACGACCGTCCTGGCTCGGGGGTGACATCTCGAAAGACATGTCAACATACATTGGCTGGCTCGGCTGCTCGTGCATGAGTGTTGCTTGGGATAGTGTGGATTGCCTGCGCAGTCCTCCTTGCTTGGCTCCGCCGGACCCATGCCGAGGACCACTCTCTGGAACAGGTGTTGGTGCTCGAGGGATTTCTTGAAGATGGTTGCCTTGGGTCGGGTCAGGGGTCTGTCCTGCAGGCCTCATTGCGCGTATCGAGCCGGATGTGCTCGCGGCCACCCTCAGCAGCTCTGGGCCGCCACCGAAGGGTGTGTTGATGTTTTTCGCGGCTTGAATGGTCGTAATCCTCTTCTTTTTGGCCGGACCCTCCTCACCGTCGGTGCCCTCTTCATAGCCTGACGTGCTTCCTTGTGTCTCCACAGACGGTTGTTTCTTCTTGGGTCGTCCACGAGGCCGTCCTGTGGGGGCCTTCTTTCGCGAACGAGTCGATGCTCTCGAAGATGGACGAGACGGCGGGTTAACGCCATCTACCGGTCCCTCGACTAGCACTGGTGCGACGCGGGAGGGGCCCTCGCTCTGTTGCTGAGTAGGCTGTTGCTGGATAGGCTCGGACATTTGCATATGCGATTGTTGGGGCTGGGGCAGCAACTGCTGCTGAGGAGGCATGCTGAAGGAGCTGTGGCGGCTGTGGGCGAAACCGGCTCGGCTCTGTGGTGGTGCGGGAGCAGGAGAGGCGGTCCTGTGGGTGGTAGATGCTGCTGGGGCAGGCTGCAGGTTGGTCTGAACAAAGGAATTCCATTCCGAAGCACCGGATGGGGTGACGACGCAGTCCTGACTCTGCTGGCCATGCTGAGAGGACATTGGCATGTCCATGCTGAACTGGCTTTCGGCCCGTTGGAGGGCGGGCCTGGCGTCCTGCCTCACAATCCTTGTCGAGGGCGTGAGCTTCAGCTTGACCTCGAGGGTCTCCTTGAGCCCACCGCTGAAGGCGGCCAAGACGTTGTTGGTCACCCGGCCGACGACCATCTTTGCTTGCGAGGCATCGCTGTTGAGGATCCATGATAGCATGCCCTGTCCGACGAGGGGGTGGTCGGATTCGGAAAAGTCATAGGCGTAGACCGTGTAGTCGGAGCTCTGGCTCAAAATCTCGGGGCTGCAGTCAACGATGCATTGGGCGCAGACCTTCAGGTCGGCGATGCCAATGGAGCTCCGCTCGTCAAGAGGGATGACCTGGGCCTGGAAAGTCTGAGGGTACCGGGCCAAATAGTTGACCTGGGCTTCTCGATCGACGGTGTAGCTGATCTTGACTGTCGAGTGTCAGAAAATGCCCCATGCGACGGCCAAGCAACCATCTCGGGCGAGGACAAGAAGACAACGTACGGCCCATATACCGGATCTCAGGTGCACCGTCAACCTGGGGTTGGGAGGACATTGGCGGCTCCTGGCGGATGTGATTCCCCTGGTGGCTCTGCTGATTTTGGTTGTGGTGCTGTTGGTTTTGACTCTGGCCGGCCCAGTTGCCCACTGGCATTGGCGAAGCCATCGGGGCGGTTACCTGGCTGTCTCCAGGTGGTCACGGTCGTTGGTGATGAGAATTCGCCATACAGTGGAATACCGGACGTCAAAGGGCTGCAATGATCAAACAAAAAGACACTGGAGGTGAGAAAAGAGGTAGAGTTGGAGGTGGACGAGTTGGACGAGGTTCGACGCCGAGAGTTGAGAGGGAATGCGGCAGAAGCGGGTCTGGGAGTTCTTAATTGAAGACAGGGGATATGGACGGCGGGTCCCCGCGAAAGCGCACGAAGTTCGTGATGCGGCGCGTCTGAAGCTTCCAAGTCGCGTCGCACCCGGCCGCGTTTGGCCGGGGTACGTACCAGGAGTTGGCGGGCGGCAGGTTAGGTCGGCACGGACCAGGTGGGGCGGCGCGAGGCGGGCGAGCGTTGGTGGTGGATGTTGGAGAAAAAGCGACCGTGAGGAGAAGCGAAAATCAGGCAGAGGCAGGGGATTAAATGCCTTCTGAACGGGACACCCGGCTTTATAAGTCCGTGAGGAGAAACCGCAGGCAGCAAAACATCCTTCAGTGCGACAAGTCGACCTCTTATCGCCGCCACGGCAGCGAAGTGGTGGTGAGACCAAATACGGTTAGCGGAATCGCTGCTTTACTTGAATGTCTCCGGCTTCTGAGTTGATATGGTGATGTTTTGGCGACACCTGAGCTTCTGATGGTGTAAGTAGTGTTGTGGCGAACGACGTCTTGAATATCTCGAGCTGTGACTCACTACTGTTCATCAAGATTTTTCTTGAGGCGTCGCTGAAATGCCATTGACTGCATAGCCCCCAAAGTCAAATCGACCTCCACCTGTTCGAGATGTCAGCTCATTCTCTGCGGCATGACACCATCTTTTCCCGGGTAACCAAATCTAAACAAGACTCAGCTTGGCAGTCCAAGTTGTGACAGCCAGCAGCCACATGACACTCCGCCTTGCCCTCCACAACCACACCGTTGCAATCGATCGATGACCATCTCAGCCTCGCCATTAAAGCGGCAGCTCCGTCAACGCGACTACCAATGACGTGACGCCCGCAAGGGTCGCAGGCGCTAACGCAGCCAGGGTGTACCAGCAAACGCGCCAGAACACGTGCACGAGCCATCCACGCTCTGGAAAACTTGGTCTGGAAATGGAACGACGCGGACTGGCTTGATGCCTTTGTCCGTTATCCAGTAGCCGCCCTATGCTCTATCCATGTCCATTGCAGATGATAGATCAGGCGGGGTGGGAACGCCTAGGGAGGTTATGCTCGGTACAGCCGTTACATCTAATTTGACAAGCAACTGGTAGACAAAGTTGCGCATTTTCTATAATACAAGAGACGGGCTCTGCCTTCTTTCATGCTTCGCCGGCGGGCGACGATGAGGCGGCCAGTTCGATGAAATCAGAGTCATCTGCCCACTTGGCCTTGCCAGTTTCGCTGTCGACGTTGACCTTTCGCTTGAAGATGTCCTCAACAACTTCAGCAACACCCTGCCTGTTGCCACGGCCGTCGCAAATGTGCGCAATTGCCTCCTTCCTCGTGAACATCTGGTTGCGCACGGTCCTGTACACGTCCTTCTCCGTGGGCAGGCCAAGATCGCCGTGGGGGTACTCCGTGAAGTCCTTATCGTTAAGAAGCTCGAGCGGCTTGACAGATTCGTCCTCAACGTCAGCGAAGAAGGGGTCGACAATCTCGCCGGGGTTCTTGATGTCCTCGAGCGTGGCAGGCTGCCAGACCGGAGCGCGGGTCTTGTCCTTGTTCATCAGCAAGGTGGAGACGCCCTCGACAAAGTCGGGGTGCTTCATGAAGTGTGTGGCGATCTGGTGCTCGCGGCGGAGGGTCTCGGCGATGGACCAGCCGCGGCCGACGCGCATCTGGCGGAGAGCCACGTTCACGGCCGTGGGAGAGCGCTTGTGGAGGGTCTCGATCGTCTTCTCCGCCCACTGCTGGGTGGCGCCCGTCTCGGCCTTGAGCGCGGCGATAATTTCGACGACGCTGTCCAGGCTGAAGCAGCGATCGATGGCCTGGCGCAGCTTGCCACCCAGGAGGATGTGCTCGTCATGGGGCAGACCGGTCGTGTACTCCTCGAGAGTGGCCTGGATGATGGCGAGACGCTCTTCCGGGGTAGCGTAGTCGTTGAAGCGCAGCTCAGCCAGACGGGACTCGAGCTGTGGCAGGGTGGTCGAGTGCAGGTAGTGGGTGGCAATGCCCGAGTAGAAGACGTTGACGCCCTTGAGGCGCTCGCTCGTGAGGGCCAGGTAGGTTCCGACGGAGCCGTTCATCCTGGGCAGGAAGAAGGAGGCGCCGACGTCGGGGAAGAAGCCAATGGTGGTCTCGGGCATGGCGAAGACGGTCCGCTCGGTGGCGATGCGGAAGGGGGCGTGGACGCTAAGACCAACGCCGCCGCCCATGGTGATGCCGTCCATGAGGGCGACGTAGGGCTTTCCGTAGGTGGCGATGTAGTGGTTCAGCTTGTACTCGAGAGCGAAGTAGTCTGAGCTCTTCTTCCAGCCGACCTCACTCTGCTGGATGTTCGTTGCCAGGGCTGCAACGTCGCCGCCAGCGCAAAAGGCCTTGTCACCGGCACCCTTTATCAGGACGACATTAGCCATGTCTGACTTTTCCCACTCCTGCATCCGCGGCAGAATCTTCTTGATCATGGATTCGTTGAGAGAGTTGAGCTTCTTGGGGCGGTTGAGCTCGATGGATCGGAGGCCGTACAGGCTCTTGAAGACGACATCGTCGTCAGCCTTCGAACTGGTGCTATACATCTGCAGGCGCGTTCCATCAGCAATCGTCCGTCGGGCGTTGTTCCAAGAGCCATTGGCCTACGTTCGCGGCGCCGGCACCGTTGATCTTCGCTCGCAGAGGCATCGTCAGACTTCTGGTGCAGACTCGGCAGGGGGGAGCGATGGATGCCGACCCGGCTCTGATGGCGATTGTCCTGGAAAACATTTGATGGGAGTGTGCACGCAATGCGCTCGTCGGAGACTAGCAGCGCATCGGGCGATCAGATGTCGGTAGGGGGTGTGGTCGAGGTAATGCGGCGAGGGACGTCGGCAATGGTTTTCCAGCGCTCCTCACAAATTTGAGAGGCCGAGGATACCCATGTCGCTCTGGAGAGCTGCACTGTGCTGTCGCTGGTGGTCCGGTTGTGGAGCACGGGCCACCGAGGTTGACATCGGTTGATCGGCTGCGCAGACAAACATTGCCGATGGAAAGAGGGGAAGGAGGGGATGCTGTTTCTGGGGTCGAAGCACCTCTAGGTTCTTTTTTCGTTGATGCAACAGTACATGTTGATTCAAGCCTGGTGAGACGAGGAGGCTTCCTGGTTTTGCCATGCCATGAGGATCAAGTACAGCAAGCAAAACGGCCAGTCTGGGATGGATGCAGAACAAACACACTACACGCCCCTACAAGCTGAAGACAAGCTTCATAACATAAATTTGAATTGGAAGAATACAAGGACCATAACCAATTTTTTTACAGCTCAAGATCTCGAGCAAAGGGACGTTCTGATCAAGCTTAAGTTCAAGGTTCCGCCAGGACTTACAGCCGGTGTCTGGATTTTCCGCGCCGACGTGCCTTCCCGAGCCTGACCAATCAGCATCCGTCAACGCCCAGCTCCAGCACTTTTCGCAGCCTCTCGTCCAGCCTTCAATCCCAGTATCCACGCGACAGCCTGCGACATCACCACCCAACTCATTGCGCCTCTCCTCCCTGTCCACTCACCCCAATTCGAGAAGCGATACGGTCCCATCCGAACGAATCACTCTTGTCCAGCGCCTCGTCCTCGACGCGCTTCTCCCACAACATGGCCGACGCCAAGATGCAAGAGCTCCTCACACGAGAGCGCAAGGACCTCACCGAGTACGAAATCGCCCAGCTCGAGGAGTACGAGTTCAGCTCCGGCCCTCTCTCTATCCTCCAGACTGCCGTGCGCTCGCACACCCAGGTCCTCATCTCCATCCGCAACAACCGCAAACTGCTCGCCCGCGTCAAGGCCTTCGACCGCCACTGCAACATGGTCCTCGAGAACGTCAAGGAGATGTGGACCGAAACCCCGAGGAACGCCGATGGAAAGAAGGGACGCCCCGTGAACAAGGACAGGTTTATCAGCAAGATGTGCGTCCGAGCCTTGACCTACGCCTTTTTGGAGGAATAATGCTGACTTTCTACACGCAGGTTCCTACGGGGAGACAGCGTCATTCTGGTGCTTCTGAGCTGATTTACGCGCACACGATTTTCGAATTTCCACAGAGGACGGCGATACGAGAGACGCCGACAACATGCCACGACACCTCGCACCCAACAAAGGTGGCTCGGGTGTCAGGCAGCAGGGGACAGCCACCCCACGACCGACTTGGTGATGCTCATGTGTTGGATCAGTCGGATAGGCCGCGCCGAGAAAAGGCGCACGACGCCAGGGCGGGCATTTGTGTCATGAACCACTTGAAAAAGCCGAAAATGAGGCACCTGGGATTTCGGGGTGGTTTTACAGGCGTTTAGAGAGAGAGATTCTCACAGTCTTGATATCCAGTCACCAATGCATGGGTCTGCACATTTGCAATGTCTGGAGAATTGGCGCAGCTGGTGAGGAAGTGTGTGGCATAATGGTGATATTCTACAAAATGACAATAACTACAGACGCTACCGCTGCCCCCTACAAGGCCTCCCATCCCTCCTCGACACCGGCCAGGCCGCCGAAGAAGCAGCTCAGACCCCACGCGCCAGGGTCTGGAACCTGCTCGAAGCCAGAGCCGCCCACGTACACGGTGCGGCCCAGCGACGCCTGCATGCCCTTTGTGCTCTCAGCACCCTTGCGTGCGGCCTCGGCCGCCTTGGTCAGGTCGCCAGACTGACTCAGCGTCTCGACAAAAGGCACCAGGGCGTCAACGAGGGTCCTGTCGCCGGGGCGAGCGGGGGTGTAGCGTCCCATGGAGTCGCTGCTCTCCTGGAGGGCGGCAGCCCATGTAGCGGGGTCGGCGGTTGAAGTGCGCGTCGACTGGGTGCGGAGAGCGCCAACGAGAGCGTTGAGGAAGATGGCGTACAGAGCACCGGATGTTCCGTCCATTGATGACTCGACGACTGGCACGATGGAAGCGACGTCGACAACGGCATCGCCAGAAAGGGGGTTGGAAGCGATGTGGGCGAGAACAGCTGAAGGGAGAAAAAGTCAGTAGGTGGTTTGGGATGTAAGATGTATCGGTTGACGTACCTTCGGCGCCACGCTGCAGGCCAATGCCGCAGTCGCCGTCACCGACGATTGTATCGTACTTGGTGATCTCAGGCTCAGCGGCGATGACACGGTCGAGCGCAGTCTTCAGGGCGGTGGTGGCAGCGGCAGCGTCGTACTTGAGACCACTGGGCTTGGCTGCCTGGTCCTGAACAGCGTCATCCTCGCGGGTGGCCTGGTTCTTGGCCTCCCATGTCTCCTTCGCGATAGGTGCGGTCCAGCCGGTCGCCTCGGCAGGAGCGTCAAGCAGGTCGATCATGCTGGGGCCACCAATGTCGGTGTTGACAACGTTGAGCAGGCTGATGCTGAAGCCGAGGCCGTTGAGACTCGTCATGTAGGTGCCGCTGAGGATGCGGACGGGTCGGATGCTGTAGCCCTTGTCGAGCTGGGCCACAACTTCGGCGGTGATGCCACCGAGCTCGAGGGGGCTGACACCACCAAGGTTATTTATGAGGAGGACGACCTCGTTGGAGTTGACGTGGACAAAGGCGCGGTCCTTGTCGGACTGATCCAGCAGCTGCTTCAGCATGCTAGTGACCAGCTCGGGCAGCTCGACGCCCTTGAGCCTGCCGGAGCCGGGCTCGTTGTGAATACCCATGCCGAGCTCGACCTCTCCAAGGTCCAAAGAGCCCTCAGTGGAAACGCCACGGCCAGGGACGTGAACGTGCTCGAGACTTGCGCCAACGCTGACGAGGTTCTCGGAAGCCAGGCGGGCAACCTTGACGACCTCGGCCAGCGGTCTTCCCTGCTCAGCCAGAGCACCCGCAATCTTGTGCACGAGCACAGTTCCAGCAATGCCACGACGGCCGACCTTGCCGGCCTTTGCCCTGCCGACGCCAACGTCGTCGCCGACAACGAGCATCTCAACCTCGAGGCCAGCAGCGCGAGCCTTTTCGACAGCAACACCAAAGTTGAGAACATCACCAGTGTAGTTCATGACTGTAACCAACACACCGGCTCCCGTGTCGACGCGGCCGGCAATGGCGGTTCGGACCTGCTCGGCCGAAGGCGAGGCAAAGATTGTGCCCGCAACACCCGCGGTCAGCAGACCGCGACCGACCATGGAGGCGAACGAGGGCTCGTGGCCGGAGCCGCCGCCGGAGATGATGGAGACGCGGGACTTGTCATTGGAGGATGGGCGGCGGTAGATGATCTTGCTGGGTGCGTCGAGGGCGAGCGAGGGGTTGGTGAGGGTGACGCTGTGCAGTGCCGACGACACCAGCTTGGCCGGGTCGTTGATGAAGTGCTTGGCCGACATTGCTGGAGGAGGGGTAATGTGACGAGACAAGGTGTGATAGGGGGAGGATGGATCAATGGAGCTCGCGCGAGGGAGACAAATGTGGGAGGCGGCTGGCTCTTATTTGCTCCGTCCTACCCTCCACTAGGTAGGGGACTCGGGGAAGGGACCGCGACGAAGTTCCATTTTGTACTGTAAGTCGGTTTGCTGAACCCGAGGATGACGTCCCACTCGCGCTTCCGCCGGTGTTGCTGCTGCGAGGGAGCTTCGGATGGTGGTGTCAGCCTGGAAGAGACTGGTGTTGCCGCTGTTTGGGAGAGGAAGTGCTGATGGAGTGGCGTTGCTAATGATGGGGAGGCGAAGTTGTAAGAGCAGCAGCAGAAAATAGCCGCCTCCCACGATGCGGGGTGCAGTGACCTGAGCAATGACACCGCCCAATTTGGCAGTTCGAAGCACCACCTGGGGCGGCCCCCTTTTTCCCCTCCATCCCAGAAGACCTCCAGGACTGGAAAGTCTAACCTCACTCCAGCATTTATTTCTCAGCGCAACGGGAGGTCTTTGTCAAAATATGATTCTGAAGCAGAAAAGCAACGGCTCTACCTGCCAGTATCCTGTTGCACATGACAACCCTCTCACAAAGCTCGGTCTGGGCTGGTCCGACCAGAGGTCCGTGAAGGCCTCGCCCTCAAGCCCTGACCCTCCATGCTTCGCAAGGTCTAAACAATAAGTATAAAAGTGCCAGTATATGGCTCGTGTCGCCCGCAGCGGCGGATACCCGTCCGCTTGCCTGGTCTGCCCTTCTTAACCGGAACGCCGCGCAATGCCCTTGTATGTCTTTTTGCCATGACATGACTGAAACCCCGATCGGGTATCCTGACCTAGTCGTAGTTTATCCATGCGACTCCTCCAATCAGACCTGCGCATATCAGCGTCGCGAGAATGCCCGCGCCTGCCCGGTCTCCTGTGGTGATCTCGGCCAGCTCCCACGCGTGTGAGCCTGTGCCGGCGTTGTCATCGCCGCCGGACGTGCCGCCAGTCGCATTGGTGACGGGAACCTTCGATCCGTCTGCCAGCGTGTACATGACGGCCGACATGGCGTTCATCTGCTCGCCGACGCCCCAAAGCCCGTCAAAGACCCCCTGTGTCCAGTCAAGTCCGCAAGCCGTGCCAGTGGGCCCGCGGAAACCCTGATCAACCGGGTTGCCCGTGCAGGACTTGGCCGCTGCTATTGCGCTCGGCCTAATCATCGCCATGGCGCGCTCATGAAGACTGGGCACAATTGCCGACGTGGCATGAAGCCAGCGAATGAGGTATCCCTTGAACGTCCGCTGATCAATGTTGCAGCCTCTTTCGCCAGGCTGTCCCTCGCAAATCTTCTCAACAATGACATCGTTGACAAGGTAATGCGATTCTGCCGCCTCGAGCAGGCTCTCGGTGCGGGACAGCCACTTCTGGTCGCCTGTGTGGTTGGTCATGAAGGCGGAGCCGAGGAGGAAGATGCCGGCGTTGTAGGACCAGCGGTTCTTGTCGGTCGGGGGGCACGGCTCGCCGGCCGGTTGCTCGTGTGCGCCGTCAAACACTTCAAACTGGTCCGAAATGAGGCCCGTTTGCGTCTGCCAGTCCCAGATCTTCTCGGCCCACTCCGCATACGTTTCGTTGCCGGTGTAGCGTGCCAGGCGGGCGGCGACGTTGAAGAAGCAGCCGTTGGAGATTGAGTTTTTGTAGTCGAATCCCCTGTTGAACTCGAAAATCTGCCACCGGAGGCCGCCACCACAGACGGATGGCTCCCAACGGGTGACCCACTGGTTGAAGCATGCCTGGGCGAGAGCCAGCCACTGCGGTTGTCCCTCCGGGGGATCGGGGAACTTGTTCTCGGCGGCGGTCATTGCTGCCATGGCCCAGAAGCCCTGGTCATCGTTTCCCAGTGTCAGAGTCTGGTTCTCGGGCATGAAGTCCCTTGTCGGACTGGCCTGGTGCAGCAGTGCTTGCATGGTGATGTTGTTGTAAGTTTCGTCGCCAGTCATCCACCAGTAGTCTAGCAAGGCTCCGAACATGGCGCCCGTCGTCCACCCTGCGAGGATGTGTCAGTCATGTCCCCCCCTGCTGCGATCTGAAAGCAGCCTCGAGGCTGTGAGGTAAAACCTACAATGGTATGGGTCGGGCAGGTTACCCGGTACGTCGCCTGTGAGGTTGCCGGTGTATCGGCTCAGCATGCCGTATGCCATTGTGGAGGCAACTTCCTTGACATTCTCTGTGTCGGTGATGTCCAGCTCTATTGCCCATGTCGACTTTGCAAGCAGGCCAACCAGCCCAAGGAGTTGTGGTCTCATGTTTGGTGAGAGAGGTGCACGCGATGCAAGGTCGACTATCGGCTATTGACTAGTTGGCGACTGGTCGTATTGGTCTTGTTCTTGTTCTCGTATGCGGTGATGTTCTCGGGCGGCGGCGGTGATTGATGCGACAGAGGGCGGTTTTCAGCGATCGGACGAAGCGGCAATCTCCCAGGCGAAGAGAGGGTGAGCCGGCTTCAAAGTGAGTGTTGAATTGTGGAAAGAGTAAGATGGGAGAAAGAGAGAGGACGGGGAAAGGAGCATCAGTGGTGACCCACTACCTTGCGCAGGGGGCAGAACGCGGGAAGCGGATGGAGATATACCCTGCAATTCTCCTGACAAGTCCAGGCCGTGGTGTGGTCCAAGTGCTTGGGTATCACGCGGCAGCCTGGGCCCTGGGGGCGAGTCAAAGACAGTGAGAGAGGCGCAGGCGCCCAGCGACGGAGTTCGGGCAACAGGGGCAAGGGGATAGGATGAAATGGGGGAGGGATGTGCAATGGGTACAGGGACGGGACGGTGCAACAGTGCGAGCGCCAAGAGCGCAAAAGGGGAGGGAAACGAACGAATGACAAGGGTCAACCGGGGGATGCACTGAATAGCAGAAATGCGCTTGTAGGATCGCTGCTCGGCATCACAACAATGCCGGGCTCAGGGGGGCATGCGAGACGACTCGGAAGGAGAATGCGAAGCCGACTGCGCCATACAGGGGAAATGGCCGATCGGCGAATCTGTCAAGGACAGGAGGGACGGGTTCCTGGGCAGACGAACGCCATGGAACCGTCGCATCTTCATAACTTGACTGCAGCTGCACTAGTGCCCGGGACGGCGCCGGGGATGACGGGAGACGCGGGCTCCAGACGAAGACACTGGCACTGAGCAAGATGCGTGTCACAGTGACACGCTACAGGTACTCTGTCCTGTGAACCCCGCCGTTCCCGTGCGTGCCGTTGATGTTTCCTGGCCCTTCTCGAGAATGACGATGAGGCTGTGCTGGGCAGCCGAGATGGCCAGAGATGAAACTATACGAGTTGTAGCCAAGCCAAGCCCGGACGAGAGCGAGCCCAGGCCGTCTCATGTCCTGGGCCTCCACAGCCAAGGCTCAGCGCCAAGCTTCACCTGAACTATGCAGTCCAGTAATCCAACTTGGCAGACGTGTACACTTGTCGGCCGGCGGGTCGGTGCTGGGCTTGGCCCTGGAGATGAACAATCTGGGCAACGCGCGGCCTGTACGGTACAAGTACCGCACAAGCCTGCGCCTCCTTCTGCGATCCGCTTCGATGCCATGACGCATTTGTTGCATCGGGTTCATGGTTCGGGGTCGTGGCTGAAGTGTCTGTCGTCGATATTACCTCGACTGCCGCTGGGTGTCCCCTGGATAGAGTCGCCTGTGAGAATCGCCCCGGAGGACCCCTGTGGGGAGAGAGAGGAGACGATGCACGCATCATTAATCCACAGTCAAACAAACATCTCGTACCTGCGTCGAGCCTGGACAAGGTGCTTCAGGTTGGTCGAGTCTTGGTGAATCGCCAAACCCATGCCCAGCCCGTGGCACAGTGACAGTTGTCGACCAGGTCGTTCGGGGGCTGTGTACCTACGCGGCCAACCAGCTACCACAAGGAGCCATGGAGTTGCGAGAAAGTTAAGGTTGACGTGAAGGTGTGTCAGCGGGTTGGTCGTCTTGCATCAATCGCAGGCAACGATGGAACGCCACCGGAATGGGCCGACTCCGATTCTCCGAGTGTTCGATTGTGGGCTGACCCAGTCCGGCTTAGCGGTTAGCCCCTGTCCAGTGATGCAGACAAATGCACAATGAACAGGATGGAGTCGCAACATTGAAGCTGGGATCTCGGTCCAGGTGAATGTTGTATTTACATCCAGTCGTCTCACGAATCGACCTCTGCGAGTATATTGGCTCCAACGAGTTTCTCCCCGCTCTGCATCAATCTCCATTCGACCTGACAGTTCGAGTTGACAGGATGAAGAAAGTACAATAGCATCGCAGGGCGTTCTAGGCTGGCTGGGGACTTCTGCGGTATCAAACTTCTCCATTAAATCATTATGAGGAGAGTTCATCGGGACGAGTAGTTTTGGTGGTTTACTTCGCCTGTGAAGTTCATCCGAACATGACAAGCAGAACCCGGCCCCCAGACAGAAAGACCACAAAACGCCCCTTTGGATTCAAGTGCATCCCAGCACGATGGCCATGGAGCAGAAAGTATCAAACAGGCTGTCTGTAATTCGAATGACTGCATCGCCAGATTAGTACTCCGTTGGTAAACCAGGCGCGCCATTGATTGTAGGAGCTTAACATCCTCTATGTCCACCATCAGCAATTCGACCACTGATTGACCATCTGTTGCCGCACAACTAGCAGTCTATGGCTGACCTGACGATTGGGATACATCCGGAACCTCAATACCGATCTTGCTTCTGACACCTTCGCATCCTCCTCTACTTCATCTGCTCACCTCTCCGCGTGGGATCAAGGCCGTACTCAGGCTGGCAAGCCAGGCAGATGCCTCCCCTGGCGCCACAGGAGCTTCACCTGTCCGATGACTAAGCACAGACTTTGTCTGGATCGCGACTTCCCTCTGAGCGCGACGGGTCCACGTGCGGCTGCGACCACCCTTGCCCATCAATTCAATCCGACGCAAATCCCATTGAAGCAGCACCGCTGCAAACCCGGACCCCGATCGCCCGTCTGCCTCCATCGCCAATCTCCAAACAAACGAAAACGCATGACTGTCCTGCCGAACATCGAAGCAGGCCCGGCCTACTAAGGCCAGACAAGCCCATTCCATCGCTTGGCCTCCCTCCCATGGGAGCTGCAACCATTTCCAGCGCCGTCGCGCCGGCAGCTGGCCCCGACAAGATCTCCTCCACCGACACAACCGCAATCCCGTCCCGACGCTACACTGCCGCAGACCTTCCTCTCCCATCGGCCACCCGTGCGGCGATAGAATCGCTTGCCCACAGCTTCAAGAAGAAGGGAGGCTATGACGATATCCGCAAGGAGGTTTGGGTCAAATTCGAAGCAAGCGTGAGTCGCCAATTCCCACCCCAAACCCTTTGGGGTCGACGCGCTTTTCGTGTCGCTTCTGCTCACGCGACCCGACGCACAGGACTACCAAGCGCAAATAACCAAGGCCATCCTCGAGGTCGCCGAGGTTGAGATTGAGAAGAACCCGAAACGCCTCCTCACCCTCGACCAGGGCAAGGCTGCCGCACTTATCGACGGTGCCATTGAAAGATCCGGCGTCTATCAGAAAGCAGAAGAGGTCATCACCAAGCTCATCGCCACCGACGCCATCGAAGAGCGCATCCGCCAGCTTCGTAGAGACGAGATTGGACAAGAGGCCGCCGACGACGAGCAGACGCGTGGCGCAAAGACCGACGAAGAATACCACGCCGTCACCCTAGCAAAAAGGGAAGAGAGAGAAAGAGAGCGCAACCACCTTGCGGCCTTAACAGCGGAGATTGAAGAAACTAAGAGACGCATCGCCCGCGAGGAACGCAAACAGGCCGAAAAGGAGCGCGAGAAGGCAGAGGCCCAACGCAAAGCCGAGAGAGACGCCCGCCGTGCTGCTCGAGAAAAGGCAGAAGCCGATCGAGAAAAGGAGCGCGACGAGCGACGTCGCAAGAGAGAGGAAGAACGCGTCAGAGACGACCGCCGCAGGAGCAGAAGCCGCAGCCGTCGCAGAGACACCGAACGCGACCGCCGCCACGGAGACAGGAGCCACGCGCGCGACCGAGACCGTGACCGCGACCGCGACCGCGATCGCGATCAGAGCGAAGAACGCCGCCGCCGGGAAGACAGAGACAGGAGACACAAGGAGCGAGAAGAGCGCACGAGGGTAGCGAGAGAGAATCTCTCCAAAGAACAACTCGAAAAGCTGGAGCAAGACGCGCTGGCCGACCTTCTCGCCGGAGCCTCGTACGGCGAATCGAAGAAGCCCGAGCTGGAGATTGACGAAGCACTCGCGCCACCACCTAGGAAGCTGGCGCCGGCTTCCGCGATCATGCCGCTCAGGAAGGAGTCCTCTCGCGACTCACCCAAGGTTATGGACAGACGGCCTTCTGAGGCGGCCGTGAAGGCCGAGGCGAAAGAGCCCAGCAAGGACAGCCTTCCCAACCCTCCCGCCTCGGCACGAGATGAGAGGCCGTCCAGCCGTGGTCGCGCCGATACCGCCGGTCGCGACCGCGACGGGGAGAGGGACTCGCATAGGCCCCGCGACAGGGAGAGAGATGGCGACGGAGACCGCTCGCGCCGTGGAGACGACGGTGACCGGCGCAGACGCGACCAAAGATCGCCGTCCGCCCGTCCCCGCGACAGAAACGACAAGTCGCGCTCTCGAGACCGACGTCACCGAAGCAGGTCGAGAGACTACGACCGGCGAGACCGCAGTCGTTCCCGCACTCGCCGAGATCGAAGCCGCTCCCGGCCCCGCTACGACCGTCGAGACCCGAGTCCTACACGCTCCATGCGCCCGGAGCGTCGCGAACGAAGCCGCTCCCCTGCCCGTCGTCAGCGAAGCCGTTCTCGCAGGCGCGACAGGAGCCGCTCCCGCCCTCGCACCGAACGTCGCGAGCGCACCCGTTCTCCCCGCCGCGACCAGTCACGCCGCTCACCCGATCGTGCTTTGCCTACCCGCGACAGGGACCGCGACCGCTCGGCCTCGACGCGACCTGTGGTCAAGGAAGATCGCGGCATCGTTCACTCAAACACTAGGATGGATGAGGTTCGCAAACGCGAGAAGGAGGCCAAGGCGTACCTCGCCGCCCAGCGCGAGGCTCGCGAGAAAGGTATGCCCGTGCCAGGCATCGATGATAAGAGAACTGCAGCGCCGGCGGGTGACCGATCGCCCGAGACGAAGCGCAAGCGCGACCTGGAGGAGATTGACCGTTACGTGCCTCCCGGCCGAGACCGCGAGAGGCCGCACGACCTGGGCCACAAGCGCGACGACCGTGACAGGGACAGAGATCGCGACAGAGACAGGGACAGGGACCGTAGCCGGGACCGTGACCGCGACCGCCGCGATCGCAGGAGGACTCGGTCACCTAGCAGGACCCGGGACAAGGACCGCGAGCGCGAGCGAGACCGACGGGATAGGGACAGGGACAGGGACCGCAGCCGTGACCGAGACCGCGACCGTGACCGTGATCGGTACCGTGATAGGTCAAGGGACAGGGACCACCGGAGCAGCAGACGGGATAGAAGCTCGTCGTTGCGCCGTGACCGTCGGGACAGGGACTAGACAGGCCCCTTGCTATTGAAAGGGCAGTTATGGACACGGGGCGGGACATGGAGTAGGGAGACAGGTGTTTGTACGCTGCTGAGAGGGGCGGGAGTGGATTTGCTGTACGATGTACGATCATTCATCGAGTCTTTTTGCTATTCAGTAATCACGTCTTACGTCTCCGCAATAATAAAATCAACCAAGTGGCAGTCCCGTGGCTCATAAGAGTCGATCATTCATTGCACCCGTCTGGTTCTACAGACGGGATCTATTATGTTGTGTACATCTAGGCGATGTCGTTCCTGGCCTACCTCGGCCCGAACACCGCGAGTCATCATCTTCCCTCCCACGGACGCCTATCAAAGAATCCAAAGCTCCTGAGATCGCCGTAACCCCTAAATAACACGCTAATGCAAAAAAGTCCGACATCCGCCGCGTTGCAAGGCCGGTTCATTGGCCCGCCACGTCCTCCGCAGCGTTCTGCGCTCCGAAGGAGATGCCGATGGCGCCGCCGTAGAAGTAGCCGGCGACGAGCATGGCCGAGATGAGGGCGGCAAGACCCATGACGAGAGCCCGCCTGACGCGGGGAGAGAGGCGACCCTCCTCGAGGTTGGGCGAGTTCCAAGCGTTGCGGGCCCAAGTGCCGGTGTTGAGGGCCGCGGCCTTGAGCTGCTCAATGCCGGTGGAGTAGACGACGAGACCGCCGAGGGCAACGGCGTAGCCAAGGAACTGGAGGCCGGAGATGGAGGTGTTCCAGATGAAGACGGAGGCGACAATGAGCAGGATGTTCTTGAGAATTCCGGTCAGGGTCATGACGAGGCCAGAGGTCTTGCCGATGAGGAAGACGCTGGCAACGTTGAGCATGAAGGCGACGGAGGCGCTCAGGACCAGCATGGCGGGGCCGACCTTCTGGAAGTCGGCGACGTCAAAGGTGCGGAACTCGACGGCAGCGGCGACGAGGAAGTTGGTGACGGTGCACACGGGAGCGTAGTAGTACAAGCTGACCAGGGGGTCCATCTTCTGGGCGTTTTCGTCACCGCTCAGCAGGACCTGGATCATGACGACGCGGATGGCCTCGAAAATGATACCGCCGACCTGGTACAGGAAGCCGATGAAGGAGAACTCGATCTCGCCGAACGAGGCGAGGGCAACACCGAAGACGATGAAGAGAATGTTGAGGAAGGTATTCATCGAGGGGTCGGCGACGCCCCAGGCCCAGGAGCAGAAGAGGACGGCGACAGGCGAGGCGGCCTTGAGCATCTGGATGAAGGCAACGGAGAGGTACATGTAGACCAGGTTGGAGCAGACGAGGGAGCCCGAGTACGCAACGCCGATGGGGACGACGGCGCGGAGGTACAGGCGACCGGTCATCTTGACATCGCGACGGCTGTCAAGGACCGAGGTGGTCTTGGCGAGAATCTGGGTCGCGACCGTAGCGAACAGCATGTGGAAACATGTGAGGATGACGGCTGCAAAATGGTTAGCTGTATTTCGGAGGGAGAGCCATCGCGGGCGTCGTTGGGTGGAATATCGGCATGGACGTACGGTACTCTACGGTAAAGGTTAGTCATGTCGAGCAAAAAGAGAGTCTGGTTTGGGACGTACTGAAACCTGCGGAATCGAGAAGCCATTTGTTGAAGAGAATGGTCAGGTTGGAGAAGAAGATCCAGTTGCTGGACGGACGGCAGTCAGTACGCGACCGAGACGCTGCGGGTATCGAGACGGGAGACGAACGCAATGTAGAAGGCAGGATGCAGCGACCGCTCGGCAACGGGGGCCGGCTTCTCCTCGGTGGGAAGAACTGTTGCGCTCATGGTGAAGGCGTTTGGGCGTCAAGTCAAGAGGCGACAAGTCGTGATCGAGAAAGGAGAAATTCGATGGTAGATCGTCGGCTGGGCAAGGAAAATGTCAAGCTGGATGTCGCCAAGGCGTAGGGATCAATTGGGCAGATCCACCAGATCGGAGGGGCGGCCAGACACTGCGAATGTGCTGGGGAAGACGCTCTGTGCACGCACACACTGCTGCCAGCCGAGAAGAGGAAGATGAGGCGATGCGAAAGAGAGTGTTGGGCGGCAGGGCAGCGGACGGGAGCAGAGGCGGAAGTCGAGAAGAAGGAGGAGATAAGGCCAAGCGAGGAGCAAAGCTGAAGGAGGGAAAAGTGAAGTAGGTATGGTTGACCGTGCGGGAGACGAGCCAGAATTCGGATGGTCTCGCCCAGACGCTGTGATCGGGGGGGCGCAAGACGCGAGGGGGGGATGGGCCTGGGAGACAGGGGGGCCAGAGGAGAGGGCGGGAGGGGAGGGCGTGAAAATGAGGAGGCTAAGCCGGAAGGAGTTTGTCGTAGGCCAGGTTGCTTTTTGGGTCGAGTCCAGATCGACAAAGTTGCGAGGTCGCTTGGGTGGTTGTGGCGGAGTCCCGTATATTAGAGGCCGGGTGCGCGCAGATGGGGGACCGAGGAAGAAAAAGTACTTTGGGTCTGGCTCAGACTGGCTGTCAGTGGCGCGGGCCGGAAGTCGCACTGGCGGGAAATGCTGGACCTCTGGGCGCAACCAGACAGGGGGCGTCGCAGGGAAGTACGCTGTCGATCGCGCCAGCAACTGGACGTTCAAGGACGCTATCGTCATTTGGAGGCTCCGGCCGGCCAAGATCAGATCAATTGGAGCTGAACTTCCAAGTTCCAGTCTGTGGATGTATCTCTGGATTGAAGAGGCAAGAGCGACTGACTGGGCATGCGCGCAATCCAGCCGTTTACAGGAAGCCACGAAAGGCATGTGCTTGCGCAAGCAGGACCGGGTCTTCAGGGTCCGACCCGCGACAGAAAGGAATCTCGGAGGAAGGACGAAGGCAGGCACTGGGTGTCGCAGGAACGGAAGCAAGTGGCACGAGGTATGGCATGGCTAAGAGCCTCCCCTCCCATTGCTGCTGCTGCTGCCACCACTGTCAAGTTCCAATACTTCTCATCGGTCGCATAAATTCAGAAAGTCTCCTCCTGAAGCAACTTGCGGCTTGCCCAAAGTCAGTCATCTTCGTATCCAATGCATGGTAAAATGAGCCCATGCCGGCGACCCGGTCTGTCGCTGAGGTGGCCCATCAGCGACTTCCCATCGCAGAATACAGCCCAGACCGGGGCGAACCCAGGGGAGGGGTGTGCGCAAGGGCCCCCCTCAAGCCACTGCAAGGGCAGACGCCCGGCGCCCGACGAACCCCAGGAAAGAGCTCGCCCACGAGGAAAACCGCGCAGCCGACTCGGCCAATGGCTGACCACGCAACGCAGGTACAACTCAGAAGCCGTCTTGCAGTGCCTGCCAACGTTTCCAGGATATAGGGTCCAGGGTTTACACGGTTTCGGGTGCCTGGAAAGGATCAGAATCACACCTTCCACGACTGACCCAGCCATGAAGCCCACCAAGAAGCTCCTGCCGTGGGCGAACCTTCCCCTTCATCTGAGGCGCTGCTTCCGTCCAGCAACTGCAGAGCACCTGGGTGGTACCTGCCCGCTGTCTGCTGCCCCCTGAGCCTGACCCTGCATTCGGTTAGTTCCGGAAACGGCCCAGCCCAGTACGGCCGAGTCCAGTTAAGCTTTCCTGGCCCTTCTCGCTTCAGCCCAGCAGCCCCGCGAGAGGTCGATAACAACGGCAGTGCCGGCGCCCCAAGTAATTATATCTTCTTTGTCAAAAGATGTCTCCGAGTTGCCGGTCGAACACCTCCCCACGCAACTGGATTCGTCAAATGCGACAAACAGCACTGCGATTTATCCGCCAAGGCCCGCCTGCGCTGCCGGTTCCCGACCGACCAGCTTTACGGTCCATCAATGCGGACAAACACCACCTCTTCCTCTCCCCCTGTCTCCTTTTTTCGTCCGAGACCACGCACCCTGGGCCACCCTTGTCCATCCCATCGTCGTGGCCCCCCGCCGCTCCACGTCGTATTTGCCCATTCTCTGCTGCCTACGCTAAAGGCCCCATCCGGCCTGCCCGAGCTGTCCCGGTGGCCCCTAGTAGGGCCCCTAGAGTTGGGGTCTGTCCCCCCTGACGAACACCTGGCCAGCACCCGAAATAGGGGGAACAGTACCCGGAAATATTCGGTGGTACTCCGTGTGCACAGTCCAGGGCAGCTATCTTCAGGGGCTGCACACACCACACCCACCCGTCAGGAACGCGACGCGACGACCCCTCGACGGACACGGGACTATCGAAGGGCTGAGTGAGACAGACAGACCCGTCAGTCAATGCACTTTCTCCTTTCCACCAACCCATTTATTCGCCATTACCACCATTCTCTCTTTGCCGAGACATCATGGCAGCCAGGTCTCTCTCGCTTCGTCATCCCCCCCACGCCGCGTTCCAAGGCACCACAGGACTGTCGTCGACGTCGAAATACAAGTACTCTACCTGTGACGCGCTCAATTTATGACTAGGGGGCATCAGTGCACTCAGCAACGTACCTTTCCGCCCCTATAAGAGCTTCGCGCCCGCAGCTCCATGATGAGGCAAATTTGCTAATTTCCCTAGTCATCAGCTAAAATCGTCCACCTTTTGGTCTGAATTGTGCCTCGCCGGCAGTTGATGGTCTCGCGGCCATCGCTCTGGTCTCTTGCAAAGTCTCTGGCCAGAAGAAACACAGTCGCCAAAACACGCCGATAAGAGGACATGACGTGCAGACACAGAGGCAGTTCCTGCAAGTACGAGTAGCCCCTCGCGTCCACTTCAACAATCGAGGACAAGGGATCCTCCGGCAATCCGTCGATTTATCTTTGCCTCTCCAACGAATGATGGTGACGGCGAAGAACGCCCGAATGAGGAGCTGGACTCGCCATGACATTCAGCAACAACCTCCAGCGCAACTTGCGTTAGTCGCTATTTGTAACCAGTCCGATCCTTCCTGCCGATGACCCGGAGGCTTGGCCCGGCACGGGCCTGTCTGTATTCGAGAGTCCCGGGCAGTCTTCTCTTTGGCCGATGCCGACTGACCGGAGCTGTTGACCGAGTTCTTGGCCGGAGATGGCGGATTGGATGTCCGTTCAAGTGGCTCACCGACCCCTCACGGTCGTGGCGGTCCGTCCCAGTGGCTCACGGAAGAAGTGGCTGTGATGGCATCTAGGAGCAAAAACACGACATCATGTTCTCCAACGATGCTACCCTACAGGACAAGCGGTGCTGCTACTACGCCTTGCAACGGGAACACCAAAGTGACCATGCCATCATCCCAATTTAACGCCATAGGTTCAGTCCGAACATTCATGAACTGATGCAACCTCGAACATGCAGCACAGCCCATCGCCAACAGCTTCGCCCTCGACACTAGCCGACCATTGGCCGATAGCCGCGGACACCCTCCCAAATTTAGTCGCACAGGAACTTTGGTCTGGGCTAAGGTCTGACAAGCTTCGGCAGGGCTGCGGCCGAGCAGGGGACCGAGTGGTCACCATTGCCCACCTTTTGGGTCTTCATTTCAAGGAGGCCGGGATCAGGGGCGGCTTATGGCTGTACCTGGTCTAGTCTTCTTGCCATTTCTCCGAGAAGTCAGTTCTCATGATCCATCGCTCACAAGACAGTTACAGCCAGCCTCTGCCAAATGTCTCCCCACAAAAAGACAGCTCTCGGCACTTCTTCCACTATTGAAGGTTGACGAGGTCTTTTTGGAACTAACACTTAGGTCCGCGCGCTCCAAGTCTGGAAGGCTTTGAATCCCAGATCCTTCCCGCCCATCAGTCCGATCCGCCGGCCAAAAGCAGCAGCACTCACAAGGCGTCCTGTTCGTTGGAGCATCAAGAAACTCGTCTGTTGCATGCAGGGGGACCCATGGCCACTGTCAGCATCAGATGCGGACTAGACCTCCAGCCGCTATTGTACTCAGCCCTATCGTCGCAAACTTATCCCTAGAGCTATGCCACCCGGAGAAGCAGTGCCGGTCACAAAGAAAAGCGGCGCCCGCTCTCGAATCCTCCCGCAGATATCCCCATCATCAGGCTCGACGATGGCGCCTCAGACCCCCTGATGCCCTGCTTGGGGGCCGTCCGCAGCGCTTGCTGAGACTCGGCTACTGCACAGGCACCCTGCCTGCTTTGCTACCCGCCTGGTTCGCCCTCTCTGCTGTATGGGAGGAACTTCTGTCATGGTTTAACCTGGCTCCCCGCCCACCCTCGAGTTTTCGCTCTCATCCTGTTGCTGACCCTGCGACCTGCTCAAAAACACACAAAATTCAACCATCATCAGCAACTCACACCAGGCTCGACGCGCTTATCTGTGTGCTCACGTTCCTTGGCGCAACGGCCCGTACATGACACAAGGACTTGGCCGCCTACACCACAATGGCCAGTCCCCACGATAGTCACACGCACGGAAGCGCATCTCCGGCGGCGACGCTGGGCTCCCAGCCTCAGTATGGCTACCAGCAGCAACAGCAGCAGTACCCCAATGCGAACACGTACGACTCTGGTCTGATACCCTCCAACGATTATTACGGCAAGGAAGTCGTCGACCCCGCCGTTCAGCAGCAACAGCACCTGCCACCGCACCCGCCGCAGGCTGCGCACCAAGAGCAGCACCAGCACCAGCAGCAGGCGCAGGGCTATGCGCCCGTTCACCAGCAGACGCCACCACCTGATGAGCTGCCGCCCTCCAAGAAGGAAGACAAGCGAATATGCGGCGTCCGGAGAACCACCTTCCTCCTGGCACTCCTCGCCGCGGTTCTTCTTGCTGGCGTCATTGGCGCCGCAGCAGCGGCTGGCGTAGTTGCCGGCAGCAAGAATTCCAATCCAGCACCGTAAGTCCACAGAACAATGACTTCCTGGGAAGGTTTATCGGCTGACACAGTGTTTACAGTGCAACCACGTCACCGGCCGAAAGTTCAGGAACACCAAGCTCAAGCGCCTCCAGCACGGCGGCGGCTGCCACCGGCAGCTTCACCGCCATCCCCCTCCCCGACGAGCCCGAGGGTCTGGGTTTGACGCGGCCGCTGTGCCCGGGCAGCAACGAGACATACACGACGGTGGAGGGCACCGATCTCCGGTTCTACCACGAATGCGGCATCAACTACCCTTTCAACGATCTCGGCAATATCCCCATGACTAGCATGGCCGACTGTCTGATCCAGTGCGCGGCGCAGAACATTCGGCCGCAGGGCTCTTCCGGACCATGCCGCGGCGTGTCGTGGGTGTACGGCAAGCGCCAGGGCGTCGACGGCGAGGCATGCTACCTCAAGTATGCCCAGGGCGACCCTACCTATGAGACTCTCAAGGTCGAGTCGGCCTTCCTGGTGGGAGGTTAGGCGAGCCTGGTGGGTCGCTCTGGATTAGAAGCGTTGATTCTTAATCATCTGTTTGCAAGCATGCAGCATTTCCTGCGAGCGTTCATTGTAACGCAGCCTCTGTTATTCCTGTGCGAGGCCAGACAATTCAACCATTTCACGCCATCTTGACTCTCCATCTGTCCCAGCTCTCTGGTGCCGTATAGGGACGCAGGGGCACCCAGCCTCGAGCTCCTTGACACAGTCCGTCAGCAATGAGGCGGTTTGATCGCCGCCGCTCCAGCCGCCACGAAGCTCGACCGCAAAGTTGCCAGTCTCGGCAGACGCGCTTGTCCCATCTGCCGCGCTCAAATGTGACAACTACCCCGCGTGTAGTTCGAGGTCTGTGGTGAGTCTCCTGTCGACAATCATGATCCGATAACGATTCGAGTGCCCGGGGCCGGAGAATCGGACTTCGGTCCCGCCCCTGACTCGGCCAGTTGGAGGCGACGCCCAGCGTTGGCAAATGGCGTTGACGCGTCGGGACCTTTCATGCCGATAAGACCTCGAAAGGGGCGGGGTGTCTAGCCTTCGAGGCATCAAATCAGTTGAACCAAACCCAGAAGGCTCTGGCTTCTGATTTCCCGGCTTTTTGAAGACCTTACACATGGAACCTAGATCGGGTTATTGTCCCGGTCCGGCCTGGCACACCCGACTGATCAACCAGCACTGCGCCAACACAGCGTTCCATGGAGATCTATCACCATGCCGACGTCTCCACCCCGCCTGCGAGCTTTTCGTGGTTATCTCCACCGTGATGGAGCATATATTCCCAAAGTGATTATAAACTGCGACCCCGCGGTTGGCGTCGATCGCCTGTGTTGGTAGGTATATAGAGACGGACGTCCTGTTGCCTCTCTTGTTCTGCAGTTCATATCCTCCGTCCAGACACTTCCCTGAACAAGCTTCCCTACCGCCAAGATGACCGATACACCCACAAGCCAGTCTAGGCTCTTTGAGCCCATCACCGTCGGCCGGGTTCAGCTTGGCCACCGCATGGCCCTCGCACCACTCACCCGCTTCCGCTGCACAGAGTCGACGCACATCCCCCTCCCCAGCGTAAAGACATATTACCTCCAGCGCTGCTCGACCCCCGGCACCCTCCTCATCGCCGAGGCCACCCAGATCTCCCCTCGCCACTGCCTGGCGCCTAACATGCCTGGCATCTGGAGCGAGGAGCAGATCGAGGCGTGGAAGCCCATCACCGAAGCCATCCACGCCAAGGGATGCTTCATTTACTGCCAAATCATGGCCCCCGGCCGTGCTGGCAACAAGGAAGGTTTCCCTCTTTACAGCGCCAGCACCGTACCCATGCCTGGCCGCGAGGATGGCCCCACGCCTGTCGAGATGACTGAGGAGGACATCAAGACGTGCATTGCCGAATTTGCCCAAGCCGCGAAGAATGCCATGGCTGCGGGCTTTGACGGCATCGAGCTCCACGGCGCAAACGGATATCTCATCGATCAGTTCACCCAGGACGTGACCAACCAGCGTACCGATGCCTGGGGTGGCTCGGTCGAGAACCGCTCCCGCTTCGCCACCGAGGTCACCCGCGCTGTGGCCGAGGCCGTTGGTCCTGAGAACGTCGGTGTCCGTCTGAGCCCCTGGAACACATGGCAGGGCATGAAGATGGCGGGCGACGGATGTCTCCACCAGTTCTCCCACCTCATCCGCGAGATCAAGACCATCAACCCGGCGTATCTGCACCTCGTCGAGTCTCGCGTCATCAACAACGAGGACACGGAGTATGGCGAGAGCCTCGATTTTGCCTTTGACATTTGGAAGGGCCAGAGCCCCATTCTTGTGGCTGGCGGCTTCAACGCTGAGCGGGCGAGGCAGGCTGCGGATGTCGAGTACAAGGCGCACGATATTATTGTTGTCTTTGGACGGTACTTCCTGTCGACGCCGGATCTGGTGTACAGGATTCGCAAGGGCATCCCGTTGAACCCGTACGACCGCAAGACGTTTTACACGCCGGTGCAGGACGAGGGATACATTGACTATGCCTTTTCGGCTGAGTACCTCCAAGAGGCTGCGGGGGCTGCTTAAGCTGGATACCTGAGAGTTAGTGTAGCGTTATACATCTGTCATGTGCCCAACGTCCCTCGCAAAGTACCATATGAGGCGGTGTGCACCATTCCTGGATGACAGTTGAAGGGCTTTCTGTTTAGGGTCTATATGCCCGAAAATGCAAACTGGGTGTGGCGCGGCGCGTCGACTCGGCGGATGCGGGCCTCTCACCCGTTGGCGACCTCCCGTCCCGATCCCTAAATGAAAACCAAGAGCAACCCCGGACGCCTTTTGTTGTGTGAATGTGGAACGATTGTAGAGATGACATGACGCGACAGGCAGACGCCCGTCACACGGGCGCGTGGGTGAAGAGGTAGGACACGGACTCGCCGTTGTGGGTGCTGGAAAGAGGTCAGTGGGCTGGAGGGAGGAGAGTGCTGGATGAAGATGGGCGTACCGCCTGATGGCCTCGGCGAGGGTGCCGCTGACGTCGATGACTTGGAGCTTGGGGCAGCGCTCGACCTTGTCGCCGAGAGGTACCGTGTTGGTGACGACGAGCTTGGAGAGGTGGCTGCTGTTGATGGTCTCAATGGCGTTGCCGCTGAGAATACCGTCTGGGAGGGTGTGTCAGTGGGCAAACTCAAGAGGAGTAGGGATGACCTGGGGGAGTCAGAGTGATGGCACTCACGAGTCGCAATGGCGAGGATCTAGGGAGAAAGGGTCAGTCTTGAGGCATGACAGAGCACCCACTGGCGATGCTTACCTCCTTGGCGTTGGCGTCCTTGAGCAGACCAGCGGCCTTGCTGAGAGTACCGCAGGTGTCGGCCATGTCGTCAACGAGAATGGCAACCTTGTCGCGGACCTCTCCGATGAGGACCATCCTGCCGACAACGTTGGGGCGGGGGCGCTGGACATGGTCAGCTATGTGTTTATGTTGCTCATGGCAGGGCGTAAGTACCTCCTTGTGGATGAGGGCAAAGCTGGCATTGAGGCGGTCGGCGATGGAGGTGGCACGCTTGGCACCGCCGGCGTCGGGGGAGACGATGACGACGTCCTTGATGTTGAGGTTCTCCTTGATCCAGCGAAGGACGGAAGGCTCAGCGTAGAGGTTGTCGCAGGGGACGGAGAAGAAGCCCTGGATCTGGGAGGCGTGCAGGTCCATGGTGATGATGTGGTTGGCGCCGGCGGTCTGCAGCATGTTGGCGATGAGACGGGCCGAGATGGGTGCGCGTGAGCGGTCCTTCTTGTCCTGACGGGCGTAGGGGAAGGAGGCGATGACGGCGGTGATCCTGCGGGCGCTGGCGGTCTTGCAGGCGTGGATCATGATGAGCATCTCCATGAGACCCTCGTTGACGTCGCCCGTGGCGGACGACTGCAGGATGTAGACATCCTCGTCACGGACGGACTCTCCGATGGTGACGGAGGTCTCCTGGTTGGAGTAGTTGAGCGAGACGGTCCTGGCGATGTCGATGCCGAGGCTGAAGGGGACAAGGGGGATGATGTCAGCGTGTCCCCGTGCAGCACAAACTTTGCAGTGCGTGCATGAGATGGGGAGAGAGATTGAAGCTCTGTCCCGGGGATGAGAGCATCGCTCACTTACCGGCCCGCTACGAGAGCGCTCAGCTCGGGGTGGCTGCTGCCACTCAGCAACTTGATTTCGTTGGCCATTTCCTTTGACATGCTCGGGAGGAGAGGTCGCCTAACACAGGGGCAGGCGAAGAAAACCGTGCGGCAGGCGGACGGGCGGGCGGCGGGCGGGCGGGCGCAGCAGCGAGATCACGAGACTCCGGGGGCGGTCCCTTGCTTTTTTTTCTGCCAGTGGCTTGCAAGTAAGGTGAGGACGGGAGAGGCAGGCGGCGTGTGACGGTGAGTGGCTCGGGGAAACCGCGGGCGGCTTGTCTCACGCCAGAGAGGATGGCGCAGCGATGGGTGTGGGTGGTTTGAATGCCGTGCAGCGAGTGCTTGCAGTGGTGCGGTGCTGAGGGTGGTGGTGATTGTGCTGAGAGATGATGTAGTATGAGGCGGTCTTCGGCGGGCCCCGGTTGGTCGATCGGGGGTTTCTTCGCTAGCGGGTTATATAAGAATCGGTTTCCTCGAAAATGAACAGGGCTCTCTTTGACCTCGATTGACGACTCACGGGGTCTATTGTGGAAAGAGTCATGCGCAACGAAACGCGACGCCGGGCATAAAAGTGGCTTCTGATACCGGTACTCAAGGACTGACTGGTTCCGTCGGTCAGAGAGACATTGAGCCCCCAAACTCTCGGCACCACCCGAGGCGAAGAATTTGCTTGTAGCTCCCGATGTCCGCCGACGGATTGCGCAATGCATGCTGCTGATTGGTCTAGGGGATGGGCTATTTGTGACCAATGCGGTCGGGGGAGGAATGGGGGTGGGAGGACGGCTGGCAGCAGATGACTCGAGATTGACTCCACCAGCGGGACAGACTCCGGGCAGTTCATGTCACCAAGAACGACTGCACATGGATTGATGAACGACATGGCAATGAATGCCTCGTTGTATCTGTGGTACTGGCTGGAGTCATGTGCAGCTAGTTATCATGTGCTCCAAGTCAGCATCTCCCATCAGACGCAGCCATGTACCACAACTCCAATCCACAGGACAGGACTAGGACGACACAGCGACATGAATCTCGGCCAGCTGCATTCCTCGAGCTATCCAAGCAACAGCTCAAGAGCCACACTCGAGGGATCCGAGCAAGCCATAACCAGCATCGGTGTCCATGTCGAGAGACTTCGCAGGATTTGGACACGACCCAAGCAACAGATGTAACCGTCCATCTCACCGCCCAGAAGATTCCATTTCAGTCATACTCCAGTTCGACGTTCCTGCAGAACCACCTTACTGGAGCCCAACTACAGGGCCCGTGCTGCCGTTGGTCTTGGGCTGTGGGACTTCGGTCTGGTGTCTCGACATCCCAATTATGAGCTTCACACCACCAGCCAATCCCCCGTCTCCTGCTCGAGGTCAAGTCGGAGAAGTTTAGTGGCCCAGGATGATTCTCATCTTTGGAAGGATTTGAGTCTGTCCATCCAGCTGAAAGGTCCTCATACTCAGTTCAGCTCTACCACGCTATGCCTCACATCCGCCGCATTCGGCCATCCGACATGTGACGGACGGACGGACGGACGGGCCAGACCCTCCCCGGCGCATAATCGCTGCACCTGCCACGTTGTCGCCATTCACCCACTGCACCGCACGCCATACACCCTGGGCCCTCAGCACACTTCCAGCCCTCTAGCACTGCCGTCCCAGCACCCCGGCCTGACGTGACCGGCACAGCCGTCGTCGTGGAGCCCGGGGTAGTTCCCTGAAAGGCCTGAACGGGACAAACACGTCTCCACCCCGGGGGCAAGGAGCCGGTCAAAGTCACGCCACTTTGATGCACGAGACCTTGTCGTGACCAGCGACGGGCGGTCGACTCTCGGCGAGAGGCGGGACGGCGCCGATGCCTAGCAGAGACAGACAGGTATAAGGATGTTGGATGTTCCTGCGCCTGTCCCGTGTGTGTGATGGTCGGTTCGTTTGCTTCTTGTTTCTTGAGAAGAGGGGAGGGACACGCAACGTAATCCGCAGCTTCTTCGTCCATCAGTCGTTGTCTTCTGCTCCCGTTGTCGTCCCCTCCCCAGTCATCACCTAGTAGACATGTGAGTCCTGCCTTGCCTCTCTCTTGTCCTTTCCCCTCGTCCTCCGGTCGAGCGGAACTGACTCCGCGCCCAGACCAGCCAGCCAAGACCAGCCAGCCAAGACCAGCCCTCGTGCCCAACTTCCCGAAGCACCCCGAATCAACACCTCGTCTCTTCCCACCGCCTCCCGCCACTTCGTCTGCCACCGCCGCCATGTGGGTTGCTCGCTTCTTCTCAGTCACCAACTTTGTCATCGCCACGTCGGCCCTGAGCTTCCAGGTCTTCGTGCTGTACCCATGGCATCACCAGCTGTCCGACGACTTTGACGATCTCAAGAAGGAGCACCTGCGCGTCCTCGACGCCGTCAAGAAGATGGAGATTGAGGTGCGCCAGGAGCGTGGCCACTCCCTTCTCGAGCGCGTCGGCTGGGCACGCAAGCAATAGACGGACACATTGTCACCACCTCCCGATACAAGAGTGACATTTGAACGGAACGGATCTGTACGCTAGAGCTAGATTCACGGCTGATACCCAATAGACCATGACTGACGTCGGTTGTCCCGTGCTGCTTATGCTTACTTTCCCAGTCTTGCCACCCTCGCGTTCGCCTTGAGAATCTGCTCTCTCGCTCCCTCCCATTTCTTCCGTCGGCCGTCAAACAGTCTGTACACAAAGGGCGTAGAGATGCCGTCCATCAACATCCCATACAGAGCTCGGTTCTTGTACCAGAATGCCCAGGCGGCCGACCCCCAGCCGAGATTCGAACCGACCCCAGTGCCGGCGGCCTCATTTGCCCAGGCCATCCATTGCTGCTCGCGGATGAGTCCGGGCATGGTGGTGCCGTCTTTGGCGCGGCTGGCCAACCACGCATGCCGCTCGTCGACCTCGGCCGTCATCTCCTTGACGGGAGGCAGGTTGTAATTGCCTTTCCATATTTGCGCAATGGCCATCGTGGCGATATCGTAGGGCGTCATAGCGCTCTGGAGGAAGAAGGCAGGGCCCAGGACGGCCAGAGAGTCCGGGTAGTCGAGAGAGAAGAGGTTCTTGTAAAGTCGGGGCAGGGGCTTTCCCTTTGACCCAGGAGCCTCTGTCCAGGCTCGGGTTGTGTCACGGCTTGGGTCAAACCTGGAATCGAGGACGCTAAAGTCGAACTGGTATCCCGTGCACCAGACAACAGCGTCAACCGTAATGTTGGTTCCATCATGGAGTTCGACGACATTCCCCTCTTTGAATGCCCGTATGCCCGGCACAGGTAGGACGGAGCCGGCTTCCAGGGCCCCGACAATGGTATCCGACACGATGGGCGGACAATGCTTCAGGGATGGAGCCGGACTGAGCTTCCACTCGGGCCTCATCTTGAAGGCATCGCGCTGCATCTTCTTGATGACCGAGGTCACGAGGAACTCTGAGGCGCCGGGGAACCGTTCGTCCATCCAGCCTTGGATGAAAGACTTGCGCAGCGAGATGGCATGATCGGCGGGCTTCCCGTTGACGGAACGGGGGAGCTTCACTGCTGTCAGTGGGGGGAATGCGAGACATAGGTCTAAGAACTCACAATGTAGGAGCCGTGTCTGTACGAGAGATAGATCTCGCTAGCATGGCCAACAAGGCCCGTGGCTGTGTCTGCACCTGTGTTTCCGAGACCAACAACCAACACTCGCTTGTCTTTGAAGAGCTCAGGACTGTTCAAGTTGTCAAAATTGATACCATGGGCGGCGTGTCTGGATTACACACCGTTTGAAGGCACTCGAGTGTAGGACCTCTCCGGTGAAGTTGGAGATGGAGTCGTAGGTGGGAACATGCGGCTTCTGACACATGCCAGTGGCCAAAATGACCTTGTCAAAGAGCAGTACGGTGCCGTCCTCGAGCTCAATTGTCCAGGAACTGTCGTCATCGGTGCGAGAAATGCGCGAGACTACCGTCCGCAGCCTCAGCTTGGATGCGAAGCCAAAGTGGTCGACGTAGTCCTGGAGGTACTTTGCGAAGTCTGCAGCGGAAGGGTAGCTCTTGATAGAGTCAGGGAACGGGAAGTCAGTAAATGAGCCCTATGAAGGTCAGTCATAGGTCAACTTGATGGAAGTATTGATCCTGACCCTTTCCGTGGATATGTTGGGCACGGTAGCTGCGGAGCATGGGTGAGTACTTGACCCTTCACTGTGGCTGTTGAGCACGACGCACTTGGAAGAACAGAAGTCTTGTCCTCGGGCGTATACTGCCACAGACCCCCGACATCTGCCCTCGAGTCAAATCCAGTCACATCGAAGCCCTCTTCGAGTAGATTCTTGACGGCGACAAGGCCCAGGGTGCCTGGCGTGGTTAGCGGTGCAAGGGAGGCGGGGCAACGAGTGACATACCAAGGCCAACTACCGCAACGGTCGCAGGCATTTTGGTGGGACAGATATGGGAGCAGGGAGAGGTCGTTGGTGTTTAGAAATTATGGATGGAGAAGAAGATGATGATGAAGAAAACATGATCGCGTCATGGAAGCTCTCCATGGGAGTTTATGTTGATCCCCTGGTTGCAAACGAGGTGGCATTGAAGGATTCACAGTGTTGCACCGCCCTGAGAGTCCGAGGTCTCCGCTCCAAAAGTCCGAGCCTCCACCGCCTCCAGGGCTGAAGCGGGCGTCAAATCGTAGGGTCCAGGCGGGGTATCGCCAATTGAAGAGCGCTGTGGGGCTTGATAACGCCCCTGGGCCTCCATGATAACGGCAGCCGTGGGAGTGCTCGTGGACGGGTGCGTTCAAATGCCATCATTAATAACAATACATCATACTCTACATTTACGCGTACATCATACCTCCGTCTTGTCCCGCCCTGCGAAAAATGTCTCCGCCTCGACACGTTTTTCCGCGTATCGCTCTCGCAGCTTGGAAGGCCCCGTCTTCCAAAACTTCTCATGCAGCGTCGCCACACCAGCTTTCAAGTCTCCCTCATTCGGCCAGGTCGCGCTCCAGGCAGCATCGAGCTCCGTCCATGGCATGGCGCCGTCGCGGCGAAAGGCGTAGTTGAGTAGACTCTGCTCCATGGTGTGCGGGTCGAAGCGGCGCCAGTGCGACATGACGGACATGAGGTATCGGTAGAGCTCGCGCGAGGGGGCGGCGACCCAGAAGCCAGCAGTGAAGATGTTTGTGTGACCTGGGGGAAAGACGTGGTCGCGCTCGCCGAGTAGCTGATTGTCGGAGCGGGCGGCGAAGACGAAGTCGGCTGGTAATCTTGCCTCGTCCCAGCGCACCTGGCGCGGCCGCTCGTCGAATAAAGTGTGCGAGGGATCGCGTACGCCAGGCTCGTCAAATACGCCATCCAGTGACCGTGTCAGGAGTGTGTCAGCGTCGATGAAGAGGACGCGGTCGTACTGCGTCATCTCAAGCAGTCGCAGCTTGGTAAACTGATCCTTCCAGCGTGTAACTCCTGTACCAATCCACCAGCTCAGAGGGACGTCCTCTGCCTCGACGACCGTGGCGCCATCGCGTGTGAGCCGATCGCGCTTCCACTGCGGCACACCGGTGGTGACGAGCACCACGAGGGGGATCTTTGCGTGGGTGCGCGTCTCGGCGGCGTGAAGCAGCTGGTAGGTGAGGAGTCGCGCGGCGCGGAAGTAGTCGTCGTTTTGCGTTGCCACGTCGGCGTCGCCGCTTAGAAACGTGGCAAAGGCGAAGCGTGATGCTGATGGCGAGTCGGCCGTTGACACCAGGCCGTAGTTGGGATCCCGGGACGGTTTGAACAGCAGGTCCGGCACGAATGCCCAAACGAAGAGGGCGCAGACGAAGATGAGAATGGTCCTTCGTAGGTTGAGGCGTCTCAGCGCAGTCGCAGCTGTCATGATGGGTCGATCTCAAGCATCCCCGGGTGTATTTTCAGGGTGTAATTTGAAGATGTTCTTGCATGTCGCAAAGGCTGGCGGCCGTCAGCGCAGCACATTGCAGATTTGCAGCCCATCCGTCCAATGCCAGCGTCATCCTTTGCGCGCTGCAGGCAGCAGCCATTTCAGCCGAAAGATCTCATCCCGGAGTCCCGTATCAGGCAGTCGCTATAGCCCCCTGCAGCACGGCGCCTTTTGTGGTGCTGACGGGATTCCGCAGTGTTGGAGGATGCGACATGACTGTTTGGAGCCAATGAGGGCGCGCATTTTGAACACTGGAGACGCGGCAGGCCAGCGTCGTACGGCACAATTTTGCCGGGCGAAGGGTCCGTGGGGCGCCCCAGAATGCAGATCGAGAATGGGGAAGCAGAATCTATTTAAGGAGGGGGAACGTCAATGATTGAGGAGTTTGTCGGTCTTGGAGGAGGTCAAGTTTTGACTTTTGGGTTGAAGACGCGCCGAGCAAACGGGACCGCGACGGGTTCTGCAACCGGTCCGACCAGCGCCGAGGCATGGCAATTGCCAGGTGCTGGCCGCCTCTTCCCGCGCCACACCAGCCACGCCGTTTTTCCTCTGGAGTTCAAAGTTCGACCTCGAAGTTTCACGAAGGTGTTTCCAGCATTATTGGCTGGACTTATCTTGAGAAGATCTATCAGCTTGGTTCCCAGCTCAACGGCCGATCATGACAGCAACCGATAGAGCCTCCCTGAACACACACTACCCGCCAAGTCTTCCTACTGCTTGCCTCGTACCGGTACGACACTCTCTGGATAATTCGACCGATACTGGATGGTCCAACCCCTCAAAGCCGAGAGGCTGGAAAAAACAACAGACATGCACCTCCCTTTAGTAGTGCCGGAAAACCTCCCTGCTCCCGAACAGTGCCCGGGGCTCCGGATACGGCCATCCGGACATCTCCATCTGCCCCTCACCAGCCTCGGGCTTGCATCAAAGATGGCTGCTTCATCTGTATGTCGACCCGGCGTGCTGGACCTTTGGGGTGTGACAGTTTATCGGCCGCATGTTCATCTGTTCCACATCCCCATGGTGATGGAGTAACATCTGGGGTCTGCTGCCACGTCCACTCTTCGTTTCGTTTCATGAAGTCATCTTAAGACTGATGAAGATGGCCTCTCGTCTTCTATGCTAGTCTCTTCCGTGAAAGTAGATCACTAAGTACTCTTCTTCATCACTGCTGCCTCACCACCACCACCACCACCACCACCATGGTCCAATCTCCGCGATGACTCGCATTCGAGTCCGCCACGCCACCCCTATCTCATGGGCAATCTCCCCCAACTCCCCCATCTTCATCCCCCGCCGGCACCCGAGGAACCCCCTTGCCCCTTGCCCCCCGAACAGTGAACCCCGACCCCGGATCGGCATCTAACAGCGCCATGGCTTGGGTGCGGCTCGCCCACGGGGCCCCCGCGTCGGATATCTATCTCTGACCTCCGGGCCCTCCCTCTCTCTGCGACTCGGACACCGCATCAAAGATGCCAAGATATCTTGATTGCTTCCCCGCCGTCCCGCCCAAGAGAAAAAAAAAGGACCCATCGCGCCGTTGACCCCGGATATTCCTACCACGTCAAATCCACCAATTGCTCCCGTCCCTCCCCTCTCGTCCCTGCGGCCGCTCTCCCCTAGGACGTCAGCGTGGAGCTTGACCCTGCCTCGGCGCGCTCATCATCCCCGCAGCCTCGACCTTCTTGCCCCCGGCCTCACCACGATACTTTCCCCCGCCTCTCATTCACCCAATCGGCGCATTCTGCCCTTTTCCGAGTCCTGGGGTAGCTTCACCACCACCTCCTCCTCCGGGGCAAACCCAACGACTCGCCAACGACCTCATGGCCTCCCTCCCCCTTCCCCCTGTTCCTGTCTGCATCGACATGGTCCTCGACAGCACTGACCCCGCAGAACCGCGTGTTCCTGACCCATCGGTGCTACGCTACGCTGCCTACTCGCTGTGGATTGCTGCGAGCTCGCTCCATGCACATGAGGCCCGGCCCTGGTAGCTCTAGGAACGGGGCCCTCTTCTGCAGCCGGGGCAGACCAAGAACGATGGAAAATTAAGCTCCTCTCGCTCCGTCTGCCCTCCGGCGGAAAGATCAACATACCCATGGCCCCGGGGGGGTTCCATGGCAGTGTGACATTGTCATAAGCATAAAAAGACCACTGATGCCCTGCTTTGTTTTGCCATTGAGTTCCGTAGCTGCAGGCCCTCCAACCAAAGTCGCTCTGTTCAAGTTACCCTCGTGTTCTTGCCGCCCACCAACAAGATGCGCTTCTCGCAAGTCTTTGCCCTCGTCGCCGCTGCGGCCACCACCGCCGTCCAGGCCGTGTCTCTTCCTCCCGGTGTTCCCAGGAACGTCCTTGAGTTCCGTGACAAGCACACCTACCAGACGCCCAAGGACAAGTGCCGTCGCACCGTCACCATCCGGGCCTCGGAGGACGACGACGACGACATCTCGGACGAGTTTGAGAAGGGTATCCGCGAGGCCAACAATGGTGGAACTCTGTACCTCCCCAAGGGCGAGACCTTTGTCATTGGCAAGGCTCTCGACCTGACGGGACTGAGCGACATCCACCTCCATCTCGAGGGTGAGATTAAGGCAAGTGCAGGATAACCCCGACAACGTGAGAAAGGAATACAAGGTTAACCAGGACCTCGCAGTTCACCGACAATGTCGAGTACTGGCAGACAAATGCATTCTACCATCCCTTCCAGAAGTCCATCATGTTCTGGAAGTGGGGTGGTACCGACATCAAGATTTACGGCGAGGGTGTCATTGAGGGTCAGGGGTGAGTGCCATCGCATGTCCTCAACATATGTCCTTACTGACATTTCCCGTCTTAGCCAACGCTGGTGGAACGAGTTCCAGGCCGGCACCGGATCGTGAGTACCAAGCACGCACCTCACCAAAACCAAACCTCCCGACTAACACCCCTCAGCATCCTTAACCCTGACAACAAGTACTACCGCCCCATCCTCTTCTACGCAGAAAACTCGACCAACCTCGAAGTCTCGGGCATCCACATGAAGGACTCTCCCTGCTGGAACAACTTCATCGTCTCCTCCAAGAACGTCCGCTTCACCGACGTCGTTGCCACCGCCCTCTCCAACAACGGCAGCATCATCCCCAAGAACACCGACTTTATGAACACCATGAACACCTCCACCGTCCACATTGAGCGTGTCTGGGTCAACATTGACGACGACTGCTTCTCCCCCAAGCCCAACAGCTCCGACCTCTACGTCAACACCATGTACTGCAACGGCACCCACGGCCAGGTAAGACTTCTGCACTAATTACTACTAGCCCGTCATATACTGACCCCTCGCAGTCCATGGGTTCCCTTGGCCAGTACGCGGGCGAAGTTTCCAACGTCCACGATGTCCACATTGAGAACGTCTGGATGATGAACGGAGACGTACGTATTTCTCTCCATGTACCTTCTCAATCATTCCTAACACCCCGCAGTACTCTGGCGCTCGTATCAAGGTCTGGGCCGGCAACAACACTGGAACCGGCTTTGTCAACAACGTCACCTTCAAGTAAGCACTCTCTTACCACTCCCCGACACTTCCCCAGTACTAACCTCTCCCAGGAACTTCTGGGTCGCTCGCATGGACTACGGCATCTTCCTCGACTCCTGCTACTTCAACAAGACCACCGAAGAGTGCAACCAGTTCCCCTCGCACATGAACATCACCAACATCCGCTTCGAGAACTTCACTGGTTCCACCTCAGGCGTCTACGGCGATGCCGTCGCACGTCTCGCATGCTCTACCAACCCCGCCGCCGTCTGCGAGAACATCACCGTCAAGGACTTCAACGTCGACACTCCCTGCGGCGGCAAGCCCGTCATCATCTGCGACGGCATCACTGGCGACATTGGAGTTGACTGCGTGTCCATCGACAGCGAAGAGGCCCAGGCTGCTCTCAAGGCCAAGTGTGTCACTCCCATTCTGCCCATCAACACGGATCCCTGGGGTTCCGGCAACATTGAGGACAAGACGGATGCGTACCACCCGCTGTCGTGGTACCCGGGCGACGATGACGAGGAGTAAAGTAGGACTACGATGAAGCTTCAGGACGCGGGGCGACGCATGCTCTGCAAAAAAGCCATACAGTACCTAGAAAGGTCTCACGAGATATGAAAACGATAGCACTAGTCACGCCAACGATGCAAATAGAATTTTGTTCAAACATTTTCGGACGCAAGATACAGTCTGGGCTCTGGAGAAGAGCTGTCACCTGCAAATTGTGATGAACCATTCTGTGAACACGATAGTAGAGAAAGAAAAGATGGGACATTCTTGGTGTTGCCCGGGGTATTGGTCGCCGCCAATACAATGTTGCTGTTCGAAATGCTGGTTCCAGTCGATGCTGGAATGATGGAGGTGCCAAGGATGATAACCCAAGCCGGCCAAGAGGCGCACAAAGACACCTGGGTCCCGGGTACTCCCCTACCGGTGGAGGAACGCCTAGCAAGCACCCAACGACACAGGGAAAAGTTGCAAGGTCATCCAAAACACGCAAGCAAAGCATCAAAACACAAACAAACAAGAACACTAGATCGGATCAAAACGCATGTGAATTGCGAGTTCAACCTCGGCTACCCCGAGGTAGCTCAATTGCTGCAAGAAAACCAGTCCATACCACCCGACGCCTGCTTGTCATGTCAAGAAAACGATGGGCGAAAAGGTGCAAAGGTCGTCAGTTCGGTGATCGGCCCGTGATGGGTCCCTTACTGAGCGGGGCCGCCAGGGGCGCCGCCAGGACCACCGGGGGGCATGTTCGGGGGTCCCTGAGGGCCGGGGCCACCGAAGGGGGGACCGTAGCCGGGACCACCAGGGCCGGGAGGACCGAAGTAGTGAGGGGGAGGGGGCGCGGGACGGTAGGGAGTTCCGACGCCAGAGTTGTTCTGGGAGCGGCCCCAGGAGAGACGAACGCGCGAGTTGCCGATGGGGTAGCCCTGCATCTGGTTGATGGCCATCTCGGCAGCGTGGCGGTGGACGAACTGGACGAAGCCGCAGCCCTTGCCGGGGGGGATCTTCACGTAGGTGATCTCGCCAAATCCTTGGAAGAAGCTGCGCAGCTCGTCCTCGGTGACGTAACCGCTGAGGCCTCCGACGAAGACAGTGGTGTTGTTGGGATCCGTGAACTGGTTCATCTGCTGCTGGAAGGGAGCACCGCCGCCGTAGCCCTGGTTGAACTGGGGGCCAGCAGGCATGCCGTAGAAGGCCTGCTGCTGCTGCTGCTGCTGGTGCTGCTGAGGGTGCATACCAGGCTGCATGTGCTGGGCGTGGTGGCCGCCGGGGCCGCCGGGACCGCCGTAGGGTCCACCGTGGTTGCGGTTCTTGGGGGTAGCAGTCGAAATTCGCATGGGACGATTGCCGCAGTACACGCCCTGCATCTCCACGAGAGCACGCTGCTGATCCTGTTCATCCGAGAAGCGCACGAAGCCGTAGCCGCGAGACTGGCCGGTGACCGCGTCGGTCATGATCTTAGCCGACTTGCAGCTGGGGAAACGAGCCTGGAAGAGCGACACGAGAACGAACTCGTTCACCTCAGGGCCAAGGTCGCCGACGAAGATCGAGTACTCGGGTCCGCGGTCATCACTGGGTGCGGTTAGTTGGGGAGAGAAACTTTGTCGCGAATGTACCGATGATGCTTACCGACGATCGTTGATGCCGCCGCCGGAGGCCCAGTTGAGCTTGAAGAGGCGGGACGAGTTGGGAACAGTCTGGCCGTTGAGGCTGAGAGCCTTAGAAGCAGCCTCGGTGGAGGGGAACTCGACGAAGCAGTAGCCAGCGTTGCTGCGATGTGGTTAGCAAAAGGATCGGGGGGGGGGGAGTCATTGCCAACTTACCCAGAGTTCTTGTCGCGGATGACCTTGACGTTGACCTGCTCGGAAGTAGCGGTCAGGAAGACGCCCTTGACGAAGTTCTCGTCCATCCAAGCCTCGAGCTCGCCCATCCTGCGAATTTGTTAAAAAAAACTGCAACCGACAACGCATCATGGAGGAGTGAGGTCATACCAGAGGGTGGTCTTGTTGATGTCGTTGGGACCGCCCGAGGGAGGACCAGAGCCGGGCATCTCGGGGCCATTGCCACCGGGGAAGGCAGGCATGCCGCCGGTGACGGGAGTACCGCCGTAGCCGTCGCCATTGGCACCGTTGGCAGGGTTGCCGTTGCCGTTGTAAGGGTTGATTCCGTCCATGATGATGGAAGGTTGAGTAAATGCCTGGAAGGAATTGTGCGTGTCAGAAGTGAGATTTCTTGCCAAATTGCAAGATGCCTCGCACTACTTGCTTGCTCGCAAGAAGATTGAGGGTTGGGCAGAAGGGATGAGAAGGAAGAGGGAAGAGAAATCAAAATTTCTCTTCTGATGCGTGGGGTTAAGTGGCCGCCGAGGGGAAAAGATCGTGGTCCGGACCCCAAAAGCCACCGCAGCCTCGTGGCACCCGCCGAATAAATGCGGATCCGCGGCTTCAGGCGAATCAGTCCGCACCTGCCTCGCCAGATGAGATACAGGGCAGGCACCGACTGCGGATACCGTTGCGGACAAGAAGACTGCGGAAGCGGACGGAGGACCAAGAGACTGCCTTGAGAAAGGCACGCAAGAAGTGCACCTCCTCTCGAAGGGGGGTAAAGGGGTGAAAACAAACGGAATCACAGGCACATGCGGAACAGCAAAGGAAACGGGCAGGAAGCATACTCACAATGATCTCGCAAGAACAGTTGTTGGTGATAAAAAAGTCTGTACACCAAGTCAGCCATTTGCCCGCTTTCAGAAAGGAATTCATCTCCAATATAAGACTGTAGATGAACCACACGGGTGACGCCTTCAGCAAGCCCATGGGGCGTATCTGCCTGATGCGGCGGACGCCTCTGATGATAGAGCAAAATGGCAGAAGAATCTGCTGCGCCTTGGACACACACCGGAGGGACCGTGGAGGAGGGGCTGAGACTGAACTCACGTTGGAGAGAGATGCCTGAAGCAACTTTAGATCAACAGGAACGTTTGGAAACACTCGTTATCGTGATCTGGGAGAGTCAGCTCATCTCTTCGGCATCAAGACATGTGGTGGCTGTCATACCGTCACAATCGTCCGTAAAACTCAGACAAGAACCTGTCGAAACAGGCAGGGGAATCGGGACCTGAAGATGTGCAGATGAAGACCTGTATCCAGACCGTAGACCAGACTCCGAAACGCTGGATGTCAAAGACGATTTTTCTCTCGACGCCGGCACGCCCCGGTGGAAACAAATATCGAAATGCTCCCGGTACGTTCGTGCAGGAAACTGTTGATGGCCGCCGATGAAGAACAACTCCAAGAAGATGCTCCGAACTCGACTTTTTGTTTTGAATACCGCAACACTAGCGCCAGTGACCGGAAAAGCAAGAGTATGCCCGAAGGATCGTAAACGTATCAAGGTCGTTCAAGCTACGAGGGGCTGACCTGGGGCGGCTGTTAGCAAGAGGTCTTGGTGGTTTGTTTCGTGATGTGAGTGCAAAGGCTGGCCCGGTGCGCAAGTGGCGAGATGGTTCGGCTCTGGGCTGGCGACGAAGTACGTAGACGACCGGCGCCGTGTATGCGCCGCAATTGAGGAGGCGAGGGGCGCTCCATGTCGTGGACTTTGCTGTCGCGCCATCGAGGGCTGCCAAGTTTGGCGCATAGACCGACCGCAAGCCCTGGTCTGATCCATTGCGCCTGGGGCAACATGTCTGTCGCGGCCTCTTGTCGCATGTCCCATGGCTGTATGGCACATGACTGCATCGCAATGTGCCGTGGCGGTTGGTCGATTTTTCTCGGGTATCTGCTTGACGGCGTCGTTCCTACAAAAATCACGGGCACACCCGGCGCAACGAGTAGGCGACTCGGTCGGTCTACGGGTGTCGTATCGAAGGTAGTCGGCTTTGAACGGTCGAGGGGTCGTCCGATTGGTGGGAGCATCGGACGTCGGAGGTGTACGTGGACGTCGAGGGCCAGCCGGGCCTGCCGAGGGAGGGGGGATCAAGAAACTCAAACAACCCTACGACTTACTTTTATGCGCCAACAACGACAAGGAAACGATCTTGTGGCTCGAGGAAACTCGGCGATGTGTTTGAAAGGAGGAATTCGAGGGGTAGGTGTGTGTGTGGAGGGAATTAGGCGCAGTCGGGAGATGCAAATTTGCGGCTCTCGGGAAGTCGTCGCCTTAGCGGATGACGTCGGGAATACGGGGGACAAGGGAGACGACGGTCGGGCTCGGGATTGGCGGTGCTTTTCGATTGACTACGCTGGATGGGTCGCGGCGACTCGGTGGA
Organism: Plectosphaerella plurivora; assembly: GCA_020726575.1. Taxonomy (NCBI): domain Eukaryota; kingdom Fungi; phylum Ascomycota; class Sordariomycetes; order Glomerellales; family Plectosphaerellaceae; genus Plectosphaerella; species Plectosphaerella plurivora. The sequence continues at coordinate 171,938 of JAGSXJ010000025.1, read as the reverse complement.
GAGCGGGGAAAAGGCTGGATGGATCGAAGCAGGCAGCAAATATCAGGAAGACTTTTTGCGCGCGCGCGAGAAGCGGGACGAGGCGAGGCGAGTCGATGGACCGTGGGGTACACGAAGAAAGGATGGATTCGAAAGCTCTTTTGGTGCAGAGACAGAAGACCGCAGACGAACGCAGCAGACTGAGACTACGCGTACAAGAGTACAATGACGACGGATGGCAAGAGCGTGCGAAAGAAACCCAACAGGCCTTCGAAAGGGACAGAAAGGGAGGGAAGGAGGGGGGGGAAAGAGAGGAGGAGAGGGGAGAAGGAAGAACAGACGACCGGGTTCTACTGAGGAAGTGTGGATTTGCGAAATGGTGGAGATGGGCGGAAAGGCAGAGGGCGAGAGAGTCAGAGTCAAAAAAAGTAGTTTCGAGCGGGCTTTGCCCACTGCGACGAATCGGGCCGGGGGGTGTGCTGTTAGGACCGACCAGGTACCTTGGAGTCGGGGCAGGCGTCGTACGGCAGCGGCTGCCTCGGCGAAAAGGTCGTGCTTCATCATGGGACCGGTACTTCTTCCCCAGGGGTGTTTACACTACGGGCCACGAAGAGGGTGGGGAGGAGGAGCCCCCGGTGGATGATCGGTCCTACGCCGCCTCTCGCCGGAAGCGACCACTGGCATGGATGGTGCTTGCCCTGGCGGCGCTCGTTGGACGGGGCCGGCTTCAGAAGCGATCCAAATGATCCATTCGAGCCGTGCTACCTTGCCGGTAAACGGGCATGGCCGCATGGGGCGGAGAGAGACGGACACTCGAGGTTGGGTATTAATGAGAAAAGCAAGTTCATGAGGGACGTGTAATTGCTGTGCCTGGCCGAGGCAGGTTTGCCAGGGCAGGCAAGCTCCAGGACATGAGGGTGGACGTTGTGATCGTTGGGGAAGGTGCTACGGGTCGGTACCTGCTGACGATCATTCCTAGCCTTGCCGGATGCAAGGGGGCGTCGATGCAGCCAGGTACGAACCACCCCAAGAACAGCTTGCTTCCATTGCGGTCACCGTGTCCCTTTCGAGCTTCCAGACTGAGCCCGTGCAACACCACCACAGCTTCCACTCTGAGCCCAATGGGACTCCTGATGAACGCCTCAATGACGACCGCATTGGATGTATTGCTAGCAGCTGCCACGCATCGAGCCAACATCAACCACTGACTTTGACCTGCTCATACCTCGAATATCATCACCGTGCCATGCCTCACCTCAGCAGCCTCGCTCGGCAACCTGCGGCAAGACATCATCGCGGCCCAGATTGTTTTCTGCAATCACCCGTCCGTCGTTTGTTACGAATCCCGAGGGGCCGCCCAGGAACACCTGTCATCATACGAGAGCGCCGCCGCGCAAGACATGCCGAAGCCCTGCACTCCCTACGTATGGCTGAGTTGCTGGCACGCATCAATCTCACGGCCGCCTTTGCCTGCCTCTTTCTACCCAGTCAACCCCGGTCCTTTATATTGGGTTGTACCGACAGCGTTCCTGCATCGAAACAGGATCATGTTTCCCATTGTCCAGGGTCCTATTTGCTACACAGCCACTTGCGGCGCATCATTACATCAATGAACAGCAAGACATGTCGGCGGATGCCGAGATTATCGAGGACATCATGTTAACGAAACATCACTTCCATTGTTTCATCTCAGCTGCCGCCCCAAGTCGTACCTGGCATGGGCAGTGTAGCACGGGTTGTCTTTCGACGACCAGGACGTGGACCAGGAGTTCCTTTTGCTCCCGGGAGTCTCAAGCATGTTCTACTTGGCATTTATTGGCCAGCCCCTCGATTATCACGAAAACTGGCCTCGGGCGAAGCGGTTTGCGGACCACATCCTCACCCAACCCATACGTTTCATCCTTCCTGAGCTCCAAGCCTCCAACACCCCAGCCAACGGAGCACGGGGCGAGTCCACGATGCGATGCCATCCTCGGGGGCGTGTGTCCATCCCCACCCAGCCTTTTCTTCTTCCTCACACTCCCTTGATTTACGGGTCAGTGCGCACTGCCAGGGTCGATGGTGGTGCTGATTGGACCAGAAAGTTGGCAGCCATGTGGTCTAGTTGACACACTAATGACCAGGGGGAATCATTCCTTTCGCAACCGCTGGAGCAAGCAGCTCGTCGAATCGGTCCAACAGTCGAGATGGCAGGGCACGAGAGAATTGCTTCTCCTATCGTGCAAGCGCAAGCGAAGCCATGGAGCCGTCTAAGCGAGAGCCCTTGCCTTGCACAGCTGACCTTGCGGCAATGGCCGGGCGTGAAGCCATCTTGGCTGTCGAAAGCCCGATACCACTCCAGCTTCGTAGGGTTTCGTCACCATTTGGTGGCCCGGCGTATTGGTTTAGTGTCAATGCCTGCCTGGTCAGTGGCCAGCTCGGAGGACGTGACTCGCCATTTGCAAGGTACTTCATGCGAGGCTGGCAAGCTGGCATCCAGGTAGCAAAAGCTTCATGTGCGCTGTCCAGTGTGCTGGACTGCTGGTCCCTGTTTGTATGATAAATCAAAACGTATTGGAGGTGCCAGCGACACGTCGTGGTCCTCCCATCACTCGGCATCTCCGGGTCCGTGCCCCGAGGGATCCCTTGACAACACAGCCCAGCAACGTGTCGTCCTCGAGTTACGAAAGCCACGGCCAGCCTAGCTGACGGCAACGCTGATCAACGGCATCGTGTCGGACCCCGGCCGTCGCCTTTGTTGCCGAGCCTCATAATCGCCAGAAATCCCGCCCTCCGTGCCACGGCCACAGCAGCCGGTAGACGCGAGAATAGGTAGCTTGCACAGGGTGATCCGTTGACACAGGGGACTGGCCGGCCCTGTCACCTTCGGGGTGGCTTCCTACTGCAAGTCATTCCTGTCCACCACTCAGCGGCATCAACTCCACGATCGTTGACTCGCAGTGAGGGTCCAATCTGATCGGACCCGCCACAGCTTCTTCCCAGCACCTAATTCCCTCATCCTCGGGACTGAACTTACAACTGTCGGGGTGTGATCTGAATCATCTTGCAGAATTAGGCAAGGTCGCTTGGCGCGTTGTCAGGCCTATCACGCCCGATGAAATGGTAAGCTTCTCGTGAGACGGAGGTTCCCCAGGTTAGCAAACAACCTCTTCCCGACGACAGCCACCACACACACAGAGGGGAAGTAGCACCGGCGCTGCAGAGGCAAACCTTCTTGAAGCGGTGCGAGGTCGCGCAACTAGCAAGTGGCATGTTCTGGAATGATTCGCGGCTCATCACGGTTATGTGTGGGCTAGCCCTGTTTGCAATGGCCTACGTTGGTCCTGGTTATCCGGGTCGATCGCGACGTCCCGTTCCCGCGAGACACCATATGGTGGTCTTGTGAACTGGGCATTTTTTCTCATGCCGTGGTCTGAATATTCGTGCTGGATCAACAGACTTGAAAATGCACTTCGGTGAGGTCGGTGAGAGGGCAGGGTAGCCCGCCTCACCGCTTTCGGCAGATTCGGTCGACTTCGTTCGCTTAGGTGATCATGTTCGACGCCGCCACCCGGTCGGTCCCACTTTACCCTCCAAGGTGGCACGGGACACGGAGACGGTTGACGTGCGCAGTTGCTGGCTGATCACAGAGTGAGGCAACGTACATACCATTGAACCTTCAAATCATCACTCGCGAGGACTCCATTTCGCATTGCATCTTGCCTTCTTCTTTTGAATTTTCGAAAGATTGTCTTTTTCGTCGAGCAAGCTCCAATTTCGTCAGCCAGTTGACTAGGACCACCACCTTCCTTGCCCCTCACCGCACTGCTTCGTCGAGTCTCATGAGGACGTCCTGAGTTTCCCTGCGCTACAACGAAGCGCACGACTCGATCCTCCCGGATCTGTGCCACTTTCTCAACCACAAGCATGGCTTCATCTACCGAGGAGAACGAGCTCCGGCTCATCCAGAATGCCCAATTCAAGATTTTGGGCGTGTCCAACAACGAGAAGAAATTCGAGGACATTCTGAAGATCTACCTCTGTCCGCTGATGCTGAAGGCTGGAAGCCAGAGTGCCTCGGTTCGCATGGAGGTATGCTGAACCCATAACCAACAATCTTCGCTTCTGCTCACATCTGCTCAGGTCATCAAGTTTGCTGGCTCCCTCCAGACCATGCTGAAGCCCACCAAGTGAGTGCAACTTGTCAGGCCATGACGGATATAACTGACAGGAACCAAGAATCTCCCTGCCGGTGGAAGCTCTTGTCGACCAGTACAAGTCTCAGTCCTCCCCAATCATCAGAAAAATCGACGCCATCTTCATCACCATTGGGCTCGAGCGCATGGACGACTATGAACGCCAGAAGATTGCGCACAAGATATTCGCGGGCATCTCAGCCGCAGATCAAGGCGGAGCTTCTTCCGCCATCCTGAAGATTGCCCTTCGCGTCATACCCTCGATCAAGATCCCCTCAAGAGGCAGCAAAGAAGACTCCGAGTTTCGAGAAGCCATCGGGTTGTCCGGACCCGGCGATGCCGCATGGCTGGCGGTCTGGCTCGGCAAGGTCCTGCTTCTGAAGCTCCCTGCCCTGGCCTCGGGCAGCCAGCCCAGCCCCGAAGACTTCCAAGCCAAACTGAAGCGTTTCAACGGGGCACTCACAACAGAGGAGCTGTCATATCTCGGTCCGGAGTGGCGAGGCAACAAATACGCTCCTCCTTTCGAGGAGCTCGCAAGCCTCAGGCGAAAGGTGGTTCAATTCCTCCAGAGCGCAGCCTTCAACGATCGCGAGAAACTTGTTCCCGCAATCTTCGGCGCAAGCAGCACAGACGGCGTTGTGTCTGGCGTTGGTGAAGACATGTTGAAGCGCACATCCGTCTCTCTGGACGACGAGCAACTCGCGAAAGACCTCTTCAGCGCCCACAGTCGCATGACACCCCCATACCGCACCCGAATCCTGGGCCTTCTCTCCAAGTCGACAACATCGACATCGATGGAGTCGGCCATCCAACACGTCGTCAATCTCGATTTCGGCCTCGACTGCCCGGAACCACTACAGGCCAAGTCAGGCCTAGAGAAGCAGAAGCTACAGCGCGCGCTCCTCGGCTACCTTTCGTTCGTCGCGACTTGGGGCCCAACCAAAGGCCCTTTCACAATCGGCAACTCGTTGATCACAAGAATGCAGCAGCACATTGAGAGTGCGGGCTGGCCTGTGCCTGACCCCGAGAAAGCTGGACGAGAGTCAGCCGTGGCAGCCGAGGGGGAACTGCGGTGCCTCGCCTACGATGTCCTGGGCTTGTTGGCCAAGGCCACCAAGTTGCCGACCCAAGACGCCATGGCACTCGCCGGATGGCTCTTCAAATCTTTGTCGGAAGACCCCACCCCAGAGGTCGTCTTTCACATCGAAGGTGCGCTGTCCAGTTTGTTGAGACACTTCAGTCCAGAGCTGGTTGGCGAGTTCCGTCCGCTGGCCATGCTCCTCCACAACTACATGAACCTCCAAGTTGAACCGCCTGCTGTTCGCAGCGCTCGTTTCACCGCTGTCAAATGGGCGAACCACTCATTTGCTTTTTCTGAATGGAGAGCACGATGGCTAGACATACTCGCCGTCGCCGGCCGACGTGACGAGAGCCACGAAGTCATCGAGGAGGGCAAGAAGGGCCTGGACCCCTGGACCTACCGCGTTACCGAAGCGACGGAGATCCCTGACTGGACCGAGCTCATCCCGTCGCTCTTCTACGAGAATCTCGACGCCCACTTCGACCTCAAGTTTGTTGACCCACAGACTTCGGGCAGTGTGCCACAGATCAATACCGATGATACCGAGCGCAGCTTCCAGAACTTCAAGGGAGGAAAGCTGGGGGCATTCCCCGTTGCCCTGAACTTCACCAAGACGATGCTGTACCGTCGAGCACTGCCTGATTTCGAAATGGGGCCGGACTGGAGTCTACAGATGCAGAATGCTCTGAAGAACGAGATCAAGACAAGGGCAAAGGCCACGTCGTACCTCCGAGAAGTCGACAGTGCATACGTCGGGCTTCTGCTCAAGACCTGTTTCGACGGTGCCATGGCCCGGGCTGCCCGCGAATCTGAGCCCTTGGTAGAAGAGAGCCTGGAGAGCCTTACCGAGGTCGCCTCGCTCAGCCCTGCGAGCTCTGTAGGCTACATTGCTTCGCAGGCGCCGAAACTCCATTACTGGTCAGCCTCCAACAACAAGCAGATCCGCACACTGGCGGCCAGGGCTTTGGGAATCCTCGGTGCCCACCCTGCCAACCACGACGAGTTGAAGTCTGCCGTCCAAGGTGGCAATGGCTCGTTCCATGCTCTGCTGCAAGAGATGTCAACAAGAATTGCAACATGGGAGACCGCCGTCGGGTCCGATGCAAACACTGTTGAAGGCGATATTCTGGCTTACGGCCACTTGTTCTCCCACACCGTCTACTACAACCAAGCCATCGAGCCGCCTTTCACACTGCCCGCTGGCCTGCTGAATGACCAAGGCGTCAACTCGTCCCGGCAGGACGCTGCATTCGATGCATTTGCCCAGCTGTGGACAGCCCAGGTCGCTTCTGCCGTCCCCAAGACCGGAACCGAGTTCTCACCGGAATTCGTCATCGAAAGGCTCAAGGCGAGGGCCGCTGCTGGCAATGAAAAGGCCATCTTCGCGCTTGGTCGACTCGCCCTGGCGCTCCCAGACACGGCATCCAGCGCATCAGACTCAAGCAAGGATGGGCTTTTGTCCCCGGACAGCAAGGATGACCAGATTGACAACGTGTTGCGGGTTCTCTACGACCTCGGTCAAAAACGGGAGACGGAGATTCACTTTGCTATCGGAGAGGCAATTGCCGCGGCTGTTGGCCGACTGGATTCCGAGTCGGTCCAGCTCACTGTCAACGTCGACGCCACCAGGGGATCCTGGGCAGACAACATGGCAGCCCGTCCTCACAGGGTCAAGCTATTGCTGGACAAGCTCTTCAAGGACTGCAAGGATACATCGCCCTGGAAGCTCAAGTCGTCGGGCATCTGGCTGTTCTGCCTTATCCAGTACTGCGGCACGTTGCCAGAGGTTCGCGCCCGGCTCCGCGAGGCCCAGGTGGCGTTCATGCGTCTCCTGAGCGCCAGAGATGAGCTCGTGCAGGAGACGGCATCCAGAGGCCTGGTCCTCATCTTCGAAAAGGGCGACAAAGATCTGCGCGAGGTTCTCGTCAAGGATCTTGTGTCGTCGTTCACCGATTCAAATGCCAAGCTCAAGGTCGAAGGAGATACCGAGCTTTTCGAGGCCGGTGCCCTCCCAACGGGCGACGGCAAGTCGGTCACCTCGTACAAGGACATTGTCGCCCTCGCCAACGAGGTCGGCGACCAGAGTCTCGTCTACAAGTTCATGGCTCTTGCCAACAATGCGGCGACATGGTCGACTCGAGCTGCTTTCGGGCGTTTCGGTCTCGGCGACATTCTAGCAGACTCGCACATTGACCCGAAGGTTTACCCCAAGTTGTTCAGGTACAGATTCGACCCCAACACGAATGCGCAGCGGTCGATGGAAAATGTGTGGAAGGCACTCGTCAAGGACCCTAACGCCGTCATCCAAACACACTTTGACGACATTATGATCGACCTGCTGAAGAGTGTTCTGGGCAAGGAGTGGCGCAGCCGCGAGGCCAGTTGCACTGCCATTTCAGAACTCATCGGCGGACAGCCCTTTGAGAAGTATGCCAAGTATTACGAGGAGATCTGGACCGCGGCGCTCAAGGTCCTGGACGACGTCAAGACCTCCGTCAGGAATGCTGCCCTCAAACTCTGCATGGGCCTCACCAACACCATTGTGCGGCTGCTGGAAGATGGAGGAAGCTCGGCGGCGGCGCAGTCGATGCTCAAGGACGCCTTCCGATTCTTGCTGTCTCCGAGCGGACTGGAGAGCAACGTCAAGGAGGTGCAGGCCTTTTCTCTGCAGTCAATCATGGACATTACGAAGAAGGGTGGCAAGGTCTTGAAGCCGTTCATCTCGACCATTGTTCCCCATCTGCTCAACCTCCACAGCACAATCGAACCCGAGCAGCTCAACTATGCATACCAAAAGGTCACAGAGGACACCAGGGGCCAGATCGACAAGATGAGGGCCACTTGGATCAGGAACTCTCCCATTACAGAGGCGGTGAACAATTGTCTCCGTCAACTGGATGCCGAGAGCATGAAGAAGTTGGCCCCTGGTATCGAAGCCACCATGAAGTCAGCGATTGGCATGCAGACCAAGATTGCCTGTGGTGGTCTCCTCGGCGACCTTGTCATCCGCCACCGGATTGACTTTGAGCCCTACGCAGGCAAGTTCCTCAAGATGATGGCAAAGGAGGCCCTTGACAGGAACGACGAAGTCAGCCGATCGTACGCCGTGGCATCTGCATACATTATCCGTATCGCATCCAGCACGGCCAAGCAGTCATTCGTCGACAAGTTCATCCAGATGTACATCGCGGCCGAGGACGATACCCGCCGCCGCCGTGTCTCGGATGTGTTCCTTGCGCTGTCCAAGTCGTCGCCCGACGAGTTCAACAACCTTGAGACCCGCCTCCTTCCCTTTGTCTACGTTGCCTCCCACGACACCGACGAATACGTCAAGAAGGCATTCTCGACAATTTGGGATTCTCACGCTGGCAGCAGCCGGACAGTGGCTCGATACGTCGACGAGATTGCGAAGACGGTTCAGCAGGTCCTCGAGGCCCCTCGTTGGGCCCTGCAACACACTGGCGCTTTCACAATGGCAGCCATGATTCCAGCCCTCGTCAGCGCCAGCGACAAGAACGGACAGCTGAGTGAGGCAAACCTGAAGCAGCTGTGGCCTATTCTGGACAAGATTTTGGCTCTGAAGACCTTTGAGGGCAAGGAGAAAGTCCTCGAATCGTTCCCCATCTTTGTGGAGAAGGGCACTGCCCTGTGGAAGACCGATGCGGCCGTGGCAGCGCAGATGAAAAAGATTGCACTGCGCGAGGCGAAGCGAAACAACGAAGCCTACAGGATTCACGCCTTCAAGTATGTCTGGAAATTCGCCAAGGCCAGAGATGACCTGGACCTGCTGGACGAGATCTTTGCAATTGCCGAGCCGTTTTTGGAGAACCTTGTCGACGAGAGCCGGATGGAGATTGACTCGGAGGACAAGGCAGCAGAGACGGCGGCGAGCGCCCTCGAGGGCGTGGCTCGTGGGTACGGCCGGGGAAAACTCCAGGAGAAACCTCTGGCCGTGCTTGAGCAGATCCTGGACAAGCTCAAGCCGTACCTGTCGTCCCAGGCTTTTGCCCTGATCAAGAGACAGGTCTGGTACGAGTGTGTACGGGACCTGATGCGCGAAGCCAAGCCGGATCCTTCCCAGACGGACCAGGGCAAGGCGGTGGCCATGACATACCTGATGAGCCTCGACATGGACCATGTGGACGTGGGCACAGAGAACCAGAGGAGCATGAGGGCCCAGGCGATTGGAGCCGTGCTCAAGGCGAAGACTTTGGGAGTGTTTGGCTCGCCACCGGAGGGGATGGAGAAGGAGGATCTCAAGACGATGGTGAAGAACGCCATGGAAATGGAGCGGTCGGCGGATATTCGGGGGCAGCTCAAGGGAATTCTAGAGGAGATGGAGTCGTAGACAGGAGGTGGGTTTCTTTTCATGTACAGCGAAGAATCGAAAGAAATACAAATATGTCGTTTTCTAGATGTGGTGGGTTGTGCATGATAATACTGTTTATTTCAGGCCATTCAGGGGCAGGTGGGGTTTGGTTGGTGAAGGTCAGTGAGCTCTGGCAGTGGTGGGTGACGCAGAGTGGCGGGGAGGTGGCCCGGGAGCTCAGCCGGGAAAACCTCGCGTCAGTGCCTGTGTTTTGGTGGGTGGTTGCGTCACAGAGCTGTCGCCTCCAGGTGAAGTCCATTCACTTGCTTTGCCCAAGGCCACACACCTCCTTTGATGCAAACAATCACAACTCCACCGCCTCTACCTATATTACCAACCTGCCTCTTCAAAGGCACACGCATGTTCCTGTCTCGCCTGCCAGATCTGCAACCTGCCAACCCTACCTACCTGCCGAGTTCGATTTGTTTCTCCCACCGAGTCTGAGTCTGCCCCTCCATTCCCACACCACCTCAGGCACTTGCGGTGGGGCAACCACGGAATCCCGAGGAAGCAACTGCGGTGAAGCCATTCCACCCCTCCTCGATCATTCGGCGCCTCGAAACCTGCCGCCTGTGAATTTCCGCTCAAGCCAGCCAAACACCTCGCGGCACCTGCAGCCTTGGAACGCCGTCGCCCACTTCATAACTCGGACCGAGTGGGCGAAAGGAAGTTGCGCCGCCACACAACACAAACCCTACACCTACCTACCTGCCTCGACAACCCCTCCGACCCCTACCCGACCCGACTTATTCACCGTCGCGCTGCCCATCATGGACGAAGACATTTCCAACTTTGCGGCCATCACAAATGCCGACCCTCAGGTTGCCCGCGGCTTCCTCGAGATGTCCGGCGGCAACCTCGAGGCTGCCATCCAGCTCTACTTTGAGAATCCCGACATTCAGAACAGCTTTGGAGCTGCCGGCGCGGCCTCGGTGCCGCCCGCCCTGCCCAGGGCCAACACACGCCCTGGCACGGGCTCCGGAGCAGACCGCCCGATCGAAATCGACAGCGACGACGACGATAACATCATGACCATTGACGATGACGAGGACGACTTTGTGGAGCGCCAGGGCAGCGCCAACGCCGCACAGGTGGCCCGGAACGCACAGGAAGAGGAGGACGCAGCAATGGCGAAGCGACTGCAGGAGGAGCTATACGGTGGCGGCGGTGCTGGCGGCGCTGGAGCTGGATCAGCTTTCGACGATGTCCGGTCGCCTATTCGCGCTACTCGCGAGACCCTCGTCGAGCCTGGCGGCTTTGGCGGAGGCGGCTTCGGTCAGCACGACGATGACGAGGTCGACGTGCCGGCCCTGATCCAGGAGCAGATGCGCCAGAGACAAGCTGCCCGCGCCCGAGGTTCGTTTCGCAGGCTTACCTTGCCTACTCTTCAGGTACATGCGCTAACACATATCGCTGCAGCAGGAGGACGTATCAACAACCCGTTCAACCACGAGCCCAGCATCTGGGATGCAGACGGCGGCCCCCGACGAGCAGCCACCTCGACCTCGGACGAGCGAAGCCAGCGGCTGGCGGAGCTCTTCAGGCCTCCCTACGACCTCCTCGACCACGAGTACAACTGGGAAGAAGCCCGAACCATGGGCAAGGAGGAGAAGAAGTGGATACTGGTTAACTTCCAGGACAATAGCATCTTCCACTGTCAGATGCTGAATCGCGACATCTGGAAGGACGCCGCTATCCGGGGCCTGGTCAAGGAGAACTTCATCTTCCTCCAGTACACCAAGAACTCGCTCGACGCCCAGCAGTTCATGACCTTTTACTTCCCCCAGAACAGCCATGAGAACCCGGATAACTTCCCCCACGTCTCCATCATCGACCCCCGGACCGGCGAGCAGGTCAAGGTCTGGAGCGGGATCCCGTTCCCGAGTGCGCCCGACTTTCACGCGCAGCTTGTCGAGTTCCTCGACCGATACAGCCTGGATGCCACCAAGAAGAACCCGGTGGCCTCGTCGGAAGCGAGCAAGAGGCCGCAGGTGGTGGATGTTGACCGCATGACGGAGGATGAGATGCTGGAGATGGCACTCCAGGCCAGCATGGCCACGGCCAACGGCAGCGGCTCGTCATCCAAGCCGGGCGTCGTTGACCCCGACTCCCTGACCAAAGCCAAGGAAGAGGAGAAGCCCGCAGAGGAGGCGGCACCACCGCCCCAGTCGCCCTTTGCGTCGATCGCCAGCGACCAGCCTCACACGGAGCCCGAGAACAACCCGGCCACGACAACGAGGATCCAGTTCCGCCACCCCAGCGGCCGCGTCATCAGGCGCTTCAACCTCGACGACACGGTGCGCCGGATCTACGAGTGGCTCAAGGCAGAACCTCTCGAGGGCAAGGAGGGCATCGTGTTTGAGCTGAAGCAGATGCCCCAGGGCCAGGATCTCATGGCCATGCTGGACCAGACGATCGCCGAGGCGGGTCTGAAGCAGGGCACAGTCATGATTGAGTTTATCGAGGATTGAGATGCGAGCGGGTTGGCGCCTATTTTCCGGCTTGTTTTTCCTTTTGGAGGGTCTCGTCAGCAGGGACGGGAAGGAACCCGGCCCATTTTTCGCTCAGAATCACAGACACACACTGGCGTCTCGGTTGCTTTTTTCTATCTTCCTTCGAGCCAGCTCGACCGGGACGGTTCGCATGATGTGGGAATGACTGCACGTGGAGGGAGGTATAGATAAGGCAATGCCCTCGACAGGCCATGTGGAGGGGTTGGTTGCTTTTCATCGTGTGGACAGCATGGAGGACAGACACAAGGTGGCTTCCAGGGTCGCTGGGGGAGAGATGGACGGATGATGCCTGAGGGCATGGCTGGGTCTCTTCCCCTTAGATAGCAGCAGATCCCACATACAAACGATGCCCATGACCATCCTGCTCTTGGTGACAGTACAACGCCGCCGGCTTATACACTAGCCAACGTCTGGGTGAATGTATGGATGAGACCATTCGACGGAAAGTCCGCTTTCATTTTCTCGTAGATGGGAGACGGCTGGGTTGGCGTGCGACAGCCAATCACGCGACTGTTCCTGGACCGGATCGACATCGACCGGGTGTCTGCACGTCAGCGAGGGGCTGGCGGTTGATTCGCCAGGGACGAACGGGTTGTTGTTTTTTCTGTACTGGCACCCAGGATTGACGGCCCGCCCCTCTGTTTACAAGGGGACTTCAGCTTCTGTGGCAGCCGTTGCGCGGCAAGTCAGTGGTGAAGGCAGCGAGGAACGCCCGAACCGACTGTGGCCGGCGTTTCAGGAGGGCGCTGGTGAGGCCCGGGATCGGTTGGCATCAAGGGCCGGGGGTTCGAATTGGGATGTGTCCGTTGCTACGGAGGGGGATGCTGCGGACGCATCAGCGGTAGTGCCCGCGCGCTGTCACCACTGATCGAAGGGGAGGATGGATGTGACGCAGCTGAACTCGAAAGGACGGAGGGACTGGACGCGACGGAGCTCCATTGGACCGTCCTTCAAGGCGGGCTGCATTAAGCAAAGAAATAAAGAAAACCCACCCTCGTACACACGGGTCCGGCCTTTTGACGAACAATTTCTCGACTTCTCTAGTTTGTTGCCTTGCGACTAGAGGCACCATACACCCTTCAGTTGACCTTGGCCTGTTTGCTTGTATATCAACTGTCTGCCCGAGACATCGCCGACCACACTCGCGCCCTGCAGCAATTACGAGGTGGACTGCATTGCACTGCACAGCGCACCTCAGCAGCTCCACTCAGTCTGTTTTGGTGCCTTCGCCCTGACGTCGACTCGACCGTACTGGGACTCCCGCCGCTACCTACTTGGGCATCCGCTACGCGCATACACTCTCTCTCACCTTCACCGCCGTCCCCTCCCCTCCCCCGCCTTGGGTTCTCGACACCCGCCCGACCTGTGCTCGTTCGCACCGATTGCGACAGTGTCAGCGCCTGCAACCGACAAGTCTGCCCAGGTGGTCTGTTGCCCGCTGGCCTGCCGACACCCTGCCGACTTGAGCTGCCCCGCGTCGTCACGTTGCACCGTCGCCATGGGGGACAAGGAGAGGAATAACGAGGATGGCAACGAGGCGCTGGACCCCGAGCTGCTATACACAAAGGAATTCTGCATTGGAGGGGGAAGTTTTGGCAAAGTCTACAAGGGGTGAGTTGTGCTCCCTACTGCGCCCATGTTGTCCCCATGCTGTCCTCGACTCCCTTTCCCCTCCGCCAAGATGCTGACCCGCCCGCCCTGACAGCGTCGACAAGAGAACCGGCCACGCCGTTGCAATCAAGGTTATCGACATTGAGAGCGCCGAAGACGAGGTCGAGGATATTATCCAGGAAATCGCCATTCTGTCCGAGCTCCAGTCCCCATATGTCACCAAATATTACGGCTCCTACGCCAAAGGCGCCGAACTATGGATCGTCATGGAGTTTTGCTCCGGCGGCAGCTGCGCAGACCTCATGAAGCCCGGCCTGATTGGAGAAGACTACATTGCCATCATTGTGCGGGAGCTCCTGCTGGGCCTGGACTACCTGCACTCCGACAAGAAGCTGCACCGCGACGTCAAGGGTATGTAAACAGGATACAGCCTTGCCAGACTAGTACTGACATGCGCCTACGCAGCCGCCAACGTTCTCCTCAGCTCAAACGGCCTGGTCAAGCTCGCAGACTTTGGCGTGTCTGGCCAGCTATCGGCGACCATGACCAAGAAGAATACCTTTGTCGGCACGCCCTTTTGGATGGCCCCCGAGGTCATCAAGCAGTCCGGCTACGATCACAAGGCCGACATCTGGTCTCTGGGTATCACGGCTCTTGAGCTCGCCAACGGAGAGCCGCCCTACGCCGACATACACCCCATGAAAGTTCTCTTCCTCATCCCCAAGAATCCCCCGCCACGACTCGAAGGCAACTTCACAAAGGCATTCAAGGACTTTGTCGAAGTATGCCTTCAACGAGACCCCAAGGAGCGACCTACCGCCAAGGACCTGATCAAACATCCCTTCATCCGCCGCGCCAAGAGGACATCCTACCTCACCGAGCTCATCGAGAGGCACAGCCGCTGGGCCGCAACACACAAGGGCGACGACGAGGAGAGCGTCGGCGCCGAGGAGGCGTATTACGAGAGACAGAACGTCGACGAGGACATGTGGGACTTTGGCACCGTCCGTCTGGTGGGCGACCGGGGCGGCGTGGTGCAGCGACCAGGACTGAACGCTATGGACGAGTCGGCCACAAACGCCCGATCACGGCCGCTCGAGGCCGAAGCTGACTACGGGGAGCATCCGCGCGACAGCAGCCCGAGCAAAGATCCAGAGTTCGCCAAGGGCGCTGCTATGGCCATGGCCGCCCTGCGGTCGGCCGACACGGTCAAGGCAACCGGCACTGGTACTTCGAGGCAAACATCGCCTCACCGCAAGCCTGTTGCTACAGGAGCCCCTTACTCTCCCACAAAGGTGGCATTGCCCGCCTCGCCTGCAAAGGCTCCCGAGACGCCTAGACAAGCCAACAAGGCCATGCCGCCACTGCCTGTCACGCAGTCTCCCGACTATGATCGCGAGCTGCAGGCACAGCTGCAGAGAGACATGGTTCTGCTCGGTCTCGGCTCGGCAATCCAGCCGGCCGACTTTGCCTCCCAGGATGGCGACTCCATGGCGACGCCGCGGCCACCGCCGCATGTGCAGCCAGTAATGCAGTCGCAACAAAACCACCAGCAACAGCAGCAGCAGCAGCCGGGGTCCCGGCCAAGCTCAAAGATGGGTTCCTACGCGATATCGGAGATTCCGCCTTTCAGAGGACCTAACCCGACATCGTTGCCACCGCCTCAGCTGCAACCCCTGAACAAGCTGCGCGACCAAGCCGTGTCGCAAATGCGGACATCTTCGTCAAGCCAGACTCCCCTCCCTGCCAAGCCCGCCCTTCCCTCGAAAGTGCAGCCTCCAGAGCCCCCGGCGCCTTCCTCTTTCCCGTCGCCTGCGCCGGCGAACCCCAATGGCGATCTCGATGCCCTTAACGATGTCATCTTCCCCGCCCTTGAGGAGGCACTCAAGCGGCGGCAGATCAGGCTCCAACAAGCCTTCCGGCCAACCTCGTCTGGGGTTCCCGCCCTGAGCGCGGTCACGCCAAAGCAGCAACGCGCTGAAGCATCGCATGAGAAGCTGCGGAAGCTTGTGTACAAGCTGGCCCATGTCTGCAAGGAAATCGACCACTATGACAAGGCGGAGCCTGTCGGCATGGGCCGAGACGTTGGGACCTTCCTCGAGGGGCTGCTAGAGGAAATTCTGGTGCGTGTCGAGCCCCTGGACGAGGAGGACGTCACGATTTGAGGAGAGCAGCACCATGAGCACGGGGCATGAAAACCACGATACACGACGATCACGGAATATGGCGGAGAGGGAATATAGACTTGGTGAGGAATGGCTTTGCGGAACACATGGGCCTCGGTGATATGAGGCGTAGTGCGCGCATTATACCCAGCATGCGAGGAATAGACGAATCTGACAGGCTATGCGAGACATACAGCGAACACCTTGAGCTTGGTCTGGGGAGTAAAATTGCGAATCCATCTTGAAAAGGCACCCAGGATCCGAGATGGAAAACTCACGCTGACATTAACATACTACATCCGTTCTAGGCACTCTTCACTCTCCATCCCTTGACAACCTCGTACAATGTGTCGTCGCCGCCCACGTTGCCGGGGAACACAACATAGGGCAGGCCGGGCCACTTGGACCCAGGCTCGTCGCACCTCCAGAGCGGTACGCCCGGTGCCGCCTGTCCCACGATAAGGGCCTTTCGGAAACCCAATCCCTTGGTCGCCATGTCGCTGCTGGTGATGCCGCCCTTGGCAATGACATATCTCGGCTTGGCCTCAAGACCCTTGAGGAATTTGACCAGAGCCCTTGCCACGGTTCCGCCAATGTCCAGAGACTCTCTTTCGTCTGCGCCGACGACCAGCTCCCTCGACGTCATGACGAGAACATCCTTGCCAGCGAGAATGGAGTCTGAGGCATCCTTGATGGCTTGGTTGACTGAATCGTCAGCCGAGGCTTGCGAGGCCAGAAGAGCCTTGACGTCGATGACGATGCTCGTCAGGTCTGCAGGGTCGGTCTGCTCTCGCAGCACGGCCAGCTGTGCGGTGGTCTTGGGCACGTAGGAGCCGGCGATGACGAGGCCGCCGCGCTCAGGTGACAGGTTGAGCTGCTGTGCTGAGATGGGCGGGATGGGCTTGATACCGAGCCGGGCAGAGACAAAAGCAGCTCCCGTGCGGAAGAGGAACCTCATGCTGCCGTTGTCTGGCGACGCTGCGCGGAGAAGTGCAGCGATGACAACGTCCACATCAGACTCGGCTGCGGCGTTGATGACAACCACCGTAGGTCCCGGGCGACCCTTGAGCGCGACAAGCTCCTTGAGCACACCATCCACCCCACCGGAACGAATAGTCTGGAGAGAGAGGCTGGTGATCTGCTCCGCCGGGATGCGGCCGCCCGTCTTCTCAATGACGTAGCTTCTCAGGTTGGACGACTTGTAGCCAAAGGTCGCGTCCTTGGCAAATGGCGTCTGCGATGCGGGAACGAGTTTGCCGCCCTCGGCGACGTAGTGGACGTCATCAATGGTGTAACGTCCACCCTGTAGGAAAAAGGGGCAGAGAAGCCAGGCGTCCGTCTCGCCCAGGACCTCCGTGGCAGCGTCGGCCTCAAGAGGGAAATGACCTCGCAGGGTCGAGTCGCCGCGCAGGACGACTTCAAAAGCGACGCCGGTGGCCTCACGGGCGGCTTTGAGGTTGGAGCAGATCTCTGAGATGAGGGCGTGTGCTGGGGCGGGGTGAAGGGCGCGGGAGTTTGTGAGGATGAAGAAGCCGCCGCCGGGCTTGGTGAGGCGGAACTCGTCCGTCAGGGTCTCGATGTCCCAGACGGTTAGGACGGGGATGTCGTGGCAGGTTTGGGTTCCTGTTGGGTCGTCATCGAGGGCGACGAGGATGGGGATCTTGGAGGCAGGGTTGTGGAGGAGGGTTTGGACGTCGTCGCGGAGGGTTGATGGAGGGGCTGGCGGGAGGGCGGCCAGGGTTGAGGCCAGGTCAATGACGGGGTCTGACATGGTGGGGATGTGATAAGGGTAAGGGGTTTGTGACTGTCAAATCGTCAGTGAGGTCGAGGAGGACGTTGAGAGAGTCTGATGTCAAGAACGTTTAGGGGTCGCACCATTAATACCCCGAGAGAGGATAATGAGTCTGGGCAAGACTTCAAGAGACACCCCTCCATAGGACCCCACGCCAGCTCCAATGCGTGCAGGTTGCCCCGCGGTGGTGCAGGTTGGGGTGTCGGGGAACCGACTTTCGGAGACATGGCCGGCCGCTGACGCCGGCGCTGGAGGGCGCTCGGCCAGAACCCCGGGCCCACGGCGGGGTTTTGTCCCCGGTGACTATCCGCAGGCGGCTATGTTCCTGGGATACCCGCCGTTTGCCCGGCATGATCTTGGGACTGGGAATCAAATGCAGCTTGAAGGCAGAGAGTGTCGGTGGCACAGGGTTTGCATAGTGGTCACCATTGTGGTGCATGGTAAAAGGGGGGCTGATGAGTATTTCCTCTAGCATCGGATCACCCTCGGCTCGATGTTAACCCGTCTTGCGTCGACTGCTTCGCGAAAACATTTGCACAGTACCCTCTGGGTTGTGTCTCCTCCCCCTCGACACCGACCGCCTCGGTTCACTCTCCTCTCCGTCGCCTGCAGCAGCCACGTGCCGCTCGCTGGGCAGCATAATAGCCCTGTCGAGCGCATACGGCAGTCCGCGATGACGCCCACGGATCATCATGGCGCAGATGACAACTTTGCTGAAAGGGGTGAACAATCCTGAGAAGGAGGTGAGAACTGTGGGGTGACCGAGGGATAGCCCAACATTTCCGTACGCGGAGACAACCTCGAAGAAGACTGGAAAGACAGCAAAGGCCTGGATAGTCAGTCAGCAAGCGGGTATGAATATGTGCGAGCGCAACTCACCGGGTCTGTGGCATCCATAATCCTTGATGCCTCGGCAATGCAGATGCAAAAGGTCCCCAGGAAAATGTACCACAAATCGAAAGAAAACTGGTTGCGAACATGCGTCATGAGGTATGACTTGCCATCCGACTCGTCCAGCGCCTCTTTCTGGTCCCTGTAGATGCCCAGAGTCTTCTCCTCGTAGGTGTTGGACGCGCGAATACTGATAGCGATGGGCAGTACGGCAATGTACATCATAACGAGCAGACTGAACTGTACGCCTGGATTGACGAGCGCCAGGTTGAACGTCGCCGTACCTGTATGGCGAGCAGATGCTGCTTGGAACAGTGCGGCTAGGATGCGAGGACCGACTGCGAGGCCGTTGACTTCCGGGTTGTCGAGATCAAGGAGGATGATGAGCAACAGATCGATAAAGTTGAGGACGAAAATGATGCCAAAAAGGATCTTGGTCGGTCCGCTAGGGAATAGCATGGTGTAGCAGCGCCGGGGGTGGTCCAGCAGGAACTGGAGTGTCTCGCGGGTGGACGACTCGCGTGGCACGGTCTTGGCCGCGGTCCAGATGATGAGGCGAAGGAAGATGGGGTAACATGTGTTTCCGGCAAAGGCGAGGAAAGTCATGATCAGCATCGGCCAGGTGGCGTCTCGAAAGCTGATCATCGAGTCTGGCGTGAGGGTGAAGCCGAGGTTGTTGGCCATGGTCTGGGCTGAGTAGAAGGCCCTGGTATTCGTCAGCAGGAAGCGCAATGAGGTTATCATCGATGATCAAGATGGACACTCACCACCAGGACTCGTTCAAACCACACTCGGCCAGGTAATCCGTGTACTTTTTGGGGGCGTTGTGGATCCAAGGAACCAGACAAATGGTGCCAAGGATGTGAAGACCAAAGAAGTATCCTGGATAAGATGAGCAAGTAAGCCAAGCAAGACGAAGGAGAGAGGACATACCGAAGACGACCTTGAGAAGTAGCTTCAATGCGCGATACTCGATACCTCCTAGACGCTCCCGGTCTTCTGCTGTCAAGTTGTTGAACTGGCTGTTTCGGCCAACGGTGACCTCCTTGGAGAGATAGGGCAAATCCGCCGACCGAGCCCTCGAGATGGACCGAGACGTGGGTCTCCTCTCAGGAATCTGAGCTATGGAGCCAAGAACAAACATGGACGTGGCGGCTCTCTCTACCGATCTGGCCATGGACAGGCTGCCGCTGTCTTGCCTGAATGGGCGCCTCCTGACCATGCCGCTCGGCCCGCCTCCCTCGGGAGATCGGACTGGTTTGATCTCATCGTCGTCTTGGTCGGCGTGTCAGTAGTAGTCCCATTGCTGAGACTGTGGTAGCATGAAGAGCTCACCTTCTTGAGTTATGTTCTCTTCCTTTTCGATAATGGGTTGCCCTGGTAAAAGTCAGACCAGCTATCACAGCCAAAGATGGAAATGGACTTGCCTCTATCACGGTCTCGTGGCGATGGGATGTACAGGGCCCTGGGGCTGGTTGGTGGTTCGTTGGCATCCTTGGCGAAGGTGATGCGGTTTCCGGTGTTGACGCGGGACACTGGCTTCAGTTGCGGCAAGTCAGCCTCCTCGGTGGTTGCCTCGACCTTCTTTGTTTCTTCTGGGGTGGTAGGACGAGGGTCTCTGGAGCAATCAGTAAGCATATGGCAGACTTGGAACACTGAATGGAGCCTGTAGCTTCACGTACACATGGCGAGACTCCTCACTTTGCCTCGCGTCTACCTCGCCATCTCGAGACTGAGGGACAACTGGTGGCCTGACTGGGGCTTGCTGTGCCTCGACATCGGTGTCCTGGCGGGAGGAAGACTTGGAAGGCAAGGGGACTTGGACTTGTTAGTGTGGCGTCAGTCGATGTAGAACATGGGGCGACAAACCAGCATTCTTTAGTCGCTTCTCAAACCAGAACAAACGAACAGCCACGACAACAGCGTTGATAAAACCAACGTTTGTGATGAGAGGGATGAAGTACACGAAAAGTTGTTGGTAGGTCTTCAGGTCTTTGAGGTCGACACTATTCAGTCCAGACTCGGTAGACGCGCTGGCGCCGAAGAAGAAGGCGTCGATGGCCGATATGTTGCCGTAGGGGTAGAGCACGACAAGGCCTAGGAGGCTGCAGAAGATGATCCAAACATCTGGCGGATGGGTTAGAAGGTGAGTGAGATTGGGTGATTATGTGGAAGTCATACAGTGAAGGGTGATGAAATTGATGGGTATCGGTGGGCGCCACATAGTAAGCTCTGGGATGGAAGCTTGACGAGGTGCGGCAAAGCAGATGGATCACGATACTACTGCTCCTCTGGCGTGCCGACGTCAAAAGTCTGTGTCTTGGCTGGCGAGGGAGCAGAAGGAGGAAAAGACGTCCGAAGAGAGCACATATTGACCGCCAGACCAGGGGGCGCAGCAGCCCGCTCCAACCCGGCTTCACCTGACAATATTGCGGCCGCCGTGGTGCGACTCGACCAGAGGGCGTGACGTGCCCGATAGCAGGACAGACCAGGCCAGGCACATGCAAGAATCATCTCCCAAGGGGTGTGATGCGGCGCTCCTTGTCAGCGTATGCGGCATTTCTTGGCACGGGCGAATCGGGCATGCAGGAGGCGCAGATCATGGTCACAGCTCCAGAGCCCCTGGTGCTCTCCTTTCCTGTTGGAAAAAAAGGACTGGTCATCTTGTTGCGAGGGGGCTGTGCTGGGATAGTCCAGACCTTAGTTTCGGAACGTAGCCGAAAGTACTGTGCATCGCCGTTGCTAGCCAGGTCGGAGGAGGGGGGCCTGACACTGCCTGGAGTGGCGAGTAAGTGCCGGATTTCGGGATATACGCCCGGCCGACGGCGTCTTGGACGAGCACGATTCGGCATTTCGATTGCACTTCGTAGTGTCGAGTTATCTTGACTCGATCTCTTGCTCATTGCGCCTCTCTCGATGACCACTTTGTTTGTTGAAAGGCGGCTGCGCCATCACCGTCGTGTCTCGGATCGGACCGGTAATTGAGCTCAAGATGTTGCTTTCTCTGGGCCACCTCGATAAGCTCTGGATGGCTGGGCTAATCGACGAACAGAAGTGACTGGCCGTTGGTCTCTTTGTGGTCAAAGTAGGAGTCGACGTCAAACGACCAAAGGAACACATCAACCTTGGCAAGGTCGGTCCGTCGGAATTCGGATGACCCCAAGGAATCCTGCCAACAGGCGAAGCTTGGAAACCGGCACTTGGGAGAGGTGCACTGCACAGAGAATTAGAGTAAGCGAAACCTGGGGGTGGTGATGTTCTGACGAAACCCCTGACGGCGCCAAGACAACAAGACGCTAAAGCCCCCTCTTGAATGAACCATCGCACGCAATCCCTCGTGACTGCCGTTTTCTCTCTGCAGCTGACATCATTTGCGCCTCAAACTGCTAAACCTCGCGAAATGTCAACCAGGCATCATCCCCGGGGCCCTGCTCGACGGCAAACATGCAGCGAGACTGGGAGCAGACATTTGAAAAGATGAGCCTTCGGGCCGTCGATGTCCTCAAGTTCAATTGGCATCTCGGTGTCACGGCCTTTGGCGGTCCGCCTGTGCACTTCAAGATTGTAACCACGTCTGTCCCCGACCTTTCCAGGTCCAGCTGCTTATTTGAACGTCTAGTTCCACGACAAGTTTGTGCGCAAGCTGAAATGGATCGATGAGCAAATGGTGTGTCATCTCCCACGAATTGTCGCCATCAAGTCTCCTGACTAACAGCGGCTGCAGTACCAGGAGCTGTTCAGCATCTGCCAGGCCCTTTCTGGCCCGGCCAGCACCAAGATGTTGTACTGCATCAACCTCATCCACGGCGGGTTCCTCAGCGCACTCGCCTCCTTCTTCATCTGGAGTCTTCCCGGCGCCCTGGGCATGTTTGGCCTCGCCGTCGGTGTTGCCAGCATTGGCGATACCCTCCCCCGCGCCGTCTACGCCCTCCTGTCAGGACTGAACGCTGCCACCGTCGGAGTCATCGCCCTCGCTGCTGTCGAGCTGTCGCAAAAGGCAATCACTGATCCCCTCACGCGCATTCTCGTCTTCCTTGCCGCCTCGGCTGGCATGCTGTACAATGCCTTGTGGTACTTCCCCGTCCTCATGGCCATTGCCGGCTGCACGGCCATCGTCCACGACTACCGCTGGGTTCACCGTCCTGTGCGGAAGATCAAGCGCGCATTTATGTCCAGATTCCGACGGTCGGAACCAGAGCCCAGCCAGCAAGACCAGGAGTTGGCGGCACCGCATCCCGAGTTGAACCCTGAAGCACCGAAACGGCCTTCCTCCCAGAGTCGGGCGGGAGGACCGTCCGAGACCGAGTCCCACGAACTGCAGACCATCGGCCAGGCCAGCGATACGCCCGCGGACGAGCCTGAAGTGCGTGTCGTTGCACAAGAGTACCGGCTGGACTTTGCCTGGAAGTCTGGCGCCAGCATCATCGCCGTCTTCTTCCTTAGTTTCATCGTCGTAATGGTGATCAGAGGTGTCGTCCGCAACCAGCCCATCCTGTACAACCTGTTTGCCAACCTCTATCTCGCGGGTACCATCATCTTTGGCGGCGGCCCCGTGGTGATTCCGCTCCTGCGCGAGTACATTGTGGCCGAGGGTTGGGTGAGCCCGCGCGACTTCCTCATCGGTCTCGCCATCGCCCAGTCTTTCCCGGGACCCAACTTCAACTTTGCCGTCTTCCTCGGCGGTCTTACTGCGTCCAACGCCGGTCAGCCCACGGCCGCTGGCTCTCTCATTGCTTTCATCGGTATCTTCACCCCTGGCATCGTGCTCGTCCACGGTACGATGGGCGTCTGGGGTGTCCTGAGGAGTCGGCCTTGGGTCAAGGCCGCCGTGAGGGGCATCAATGCTGCCGCTGTTGGCCTCATCTACACGGCCGTGTACCGTATCTCTCAGGTTGGCTACCTTGACGAGGGCTTCGAGTCTGGCAGAAGCCTCGCGGATGACCCTTGGTGGATCGTGGTCACTGCCACGGCATTTGTTGGAGGGAGATATTTCGGTGTTGCGGCACCCGTTGCCATCCTCCTCGGTGCAGTCATGGGCATGGTTCGGTACGGGATAGTGTCCGCGTAGGTAGCTGCCGAAGCACGCCATAATATGCAGACGACCCCTCAACAAAACCCCTTGACGGCAGCGTGCATGCTTCACCAGTGCTTGGTTGGCTGACCAGTGCGGGGTTGCAGGACGACCACGCCCCCTTTCGGGGGACCTGTTCGTGTCGGCCGCCCCTGGGACAACCACGTACACATTGTCCGACCAGCCGGGGCTTTCCCCGCCCCGTAGGTAGCGGCCATCAAGTCAATGACGCCGTCGGGAACCTTAAGAAATGCCCGGCTATCGTGATGCGCCAAGACAGCCCTCCTCGGCGGGGGATCGTAGGCTTCGTCCTTCCCCTCTTTTCCTCTGTCCTCTGTCCGATGTTGAGGCACTGTACTGTGTGACCACTTGGTAATTCACAAATATCATCAACTGACTCGACCGCTTCCTCTCCCACCCGTGCTTCTATCATTCTCGCTTCCTCTTCATCACCATGACCGCCGCAGTCCTCCCGTCTCACATGCGCGTCGTTCCCGGCTCGGTCAACTTGCCCATCACGCCCTTGCCTCAAGCCAGCAAGACGCATGTCGAGAGCCCCGAGTCTGTCGCCTCAGACACAATCTCAAAGATCAACACCGCCCTGGAAAGAGGCGACACGGCCGCACTTCTTGACCTCTTCGCTCCTGGTGGCTTCTGGAGAGACCATCTTGCTTTGACCTGGGACTTCAGAACAGTCAATGGCAACGATGGCCTTTCTGCATTCTTCGAGCAGTGCAAGGACACCAAAGACGGCTTCCGCCTCACCAGTGTCGCCCTCGACAAGTCATCTCCGGCTCGGGTGCCGCAATTGACTTCGTTGGACGGCGCCGGGGAGGTGCCCTGCCTCGTATTCTTCCTCACGTTGGAGACGAAAGTCGGGCAAGGTGAGGGTGTAGCCCGTCTCGTACAGCATGGCGGCTTCTGGAAGATCTACACCATTTACACAGCCCTCCGGCAACTCAAGGGCCATGACCAAGCGATCAACCATGGGCGACCTCACGGCGTGGACCACGGAGGCCGGCCTGGACGGAAGAATTGGGCCGAAAGAAGAACCGAGGAAGTCGAGTACTACGAGAAGGACCCTGCGGTCATCATTCTGGGTATGCACTGCGATTTTCCTTTGATTCCTCTGGCTAACTCACCCCAGGCGCTGGGCAGGCTGGGCTGTCCATTGCAGCGAGGCTCAAAGTTCTCGGCGTGAACTCCCTGATCGTGGACCAGAACGAGAAAGTAGGCGACAACTGGAGGAAGCGATACCACCAGCTTGTGCTTCACGATCCCGTGTGGTACGACCACCTTCCGTACATCAAGTTCCCACCTCAGTGGCCCATTTTCACCCCAAAGGACAAGCTTGCTGGCTTCTTCGAGTCGTATGCGAAGCTTCTCGAACTCGACATCTGGATGCGCACCACAATCACGGATGTAAAATGGAATGAGCGCGAGGGTTCCTGGGCCGTTACCGTCGACAGGCAGGGCGAAGATGGCAAGACGACGTCTCGTACCCTGCGACCACACCATATCATACAGGCGACAGGTCACTCTGGAAAGATGGCATTACCTTCTATCCAGGGTATGGACGCCTTTCAGGGTCACCTCCTCTGCCATTCCTCCCAATTTCCAGGGGCAAGAGAGGGCTCAAAGGGAGCAAGGGCCGTGGTTGTGGGGTCCTGTAATTCAGGCCATGATATCGCGCAAGACTTCTTGGAGAAGGGCTACCATGTCACCATGGTTCAGCGTTCGAGCACATGCGTCATCTCTTCAGAGAGCATCACCGAGATTGGTCTTAAGGCTCTCTATTCCGAGACCAGCCCCGCTGTCGAGGACGCCGACCTACTAAACTACAGCATGCCATCAAAGCTGTACAAGGGTCTTCAGGTTTCCGTTACCCAGGCACAAAACGAGTCGGACAAGAAGACGCTTGAGGGTCTGCGCAGGGCAGGCTTCCAGGTCGACATGGGACCTGACGACGCGGGACTGACAATCAAGTATTTCCAACGAGGCGGGGGCTACTACATCGATGTCGGCGCTTCCAAGCTCATCATCGATGGTAAGATCAAGGTCAAGCATGGGGAGCTTGCAGAGGTACTGCCTCGTGGTCTGCGGTTCACCGATGGGAGTGAAGTGGAGGCGGACGAGATTGTCTTTGCAACTGGATACCAGAACATGAGGACCCAGACGAGGCAGATATTTGGAGACAAGATTGCTGATCGCGTTGGGGATGTCTGGGGGTTCAACGAAGAGGGAGAGATGCGGTCCATCTGGCAACAGAGCGGGCATCCTGGGTTTTGGTACCACGGGGGGAACCTGGCCCTTTGCCGGTACTACTCGCTGCTGCTCGCCTTGCAGATCAAGGGATTGGAAGAGGGTGTTTACGGGTATGGGGATAAGTAGGAGTCTCATGAGGTGATGGCCAGGTGTAAGACCCCAAGTGATTCTATCAGACAGGCATTCTCGGGGAGACCTTCCGCCAAAAGTCACACCTCTGCTTCAGGTGAAGTGATGGCGTGGTGCTGAACCCATCATCGCTGATTACCCATTCTTCGCCATCCCGGACACTGGGAACACCTGCAACATCAGATGATGTGAGCTTGAAGGTGTTTGGGTTTCCAGTCATATGGAAGGAAGCGATGGCGCCTGTTTGAAGTTAGATCTCGGCGTGGTAGTGTCTACGGAGCAAACTCACCAGCGTAGCCTTTCCAGTAAAGCGTTTGTGCTTGCTGTGTCGCGTTGATTCGGTTCCACTACACATAAAGTCAGCACTTGTCATCCCCGAGTCGGAGTCACATCACTCACCCAGAAAGTGTCACTGGCATGCAACGATGGCTCTTTTGAGTACTCCCCGATGTAGCCACCGTCAGGGGCAGCATTTACAAGCCAAAAAGCAGGGCACGACAGAGTCGTATCCCGGAATATGAGACCAGCGCGGACCCAAGTGGTATCGTATGAAATGGTTTCGGTGACGCCCTTGGCCGGGTAGTGCCTCTTGACGGCTGCAATCTCGCATTCGCTGAACTCTGGCAGGAACCCTCGCAGCCACTTGTCGAAGGACGCTTCGCTCGAGTTGAAAGCCGGCGACCCGGTATTAGTGGCGCTGCGGAGACCAGAAGGAAGAAAGCTTTCGCCTTCGTGCGTATTGTGCATTGCGAATGCGACTCTGGTATTGAGTTTGCCAGCGGCAGTGGCTTCCGAGAGAGTCTCCTGAAGGAAGTCCCCATCGATCACAGGGGCCCAGTTGAAGTAGGAGGCCGCGTACTTGTTGGCGTTGAGGATCACCTGGGTTGCGTCTCTGATTTTCTGAATGTCCACTTGCTTCAGGCATGCGAGGCTATCTGGTCCCGAGCAGCCCGTCAGGGAGGCAAACCGATCGTACTGAGCCTGGGCCTCTGGGCTGTCGAAACGGTATGTTTTGGGCCAAAAAGGACTGTTGGCCATGGCTCGGGTGAAGAGCTTTTGCTGTCCGCCGCGTGCGATGGTCTGGGCTATCACGCTTCCACCGCCAGCACTTTGGCCCCAGATTCCCACGTCGTCTGGATCACCTCCGAACTGGGCAATGTTCTTCTTGGTCCATTTGAGAACTGCCTCTTGATCGAGAAGTCCTGGGTTGAGGTCCGAGTGCGGGTCTTGGGCAATCTCCTTACCGGGCAGGAAGCCAAGCGAGTTGGTCCTGTAGTTGGCATAGACCAGCAGCATGTCTGATGCTGAGCTGACATTGAGGGTAGGGTAGCCGAAGATCATGTCACTGGGTGGGGTCAAGCCGTTGAAGGGGAAACCGGAGGGTGGGAGAACGAAAGAGGCCGAGCCTTGAGCGAAGCCTCCGCCGTAGAAGACCACGATGACTGGCTTCAAGGGCTGGTCCCTCGTCCAGGGTCGCGAATACAGTCCGAGATACAAACAGTCTTCTGAGCCGTTGACCTATAATATTCGATCAGCCGTCATATTCCATTTGTAACCCCAAGCCAGGCATACGCACAGTTCTCTGAGGACACATGTCAAAGGTTTGGCTCGAGTTGTATGGCTCGTCCAGGGGAAGCGCCACTGGAGGCTGCGGGCCGCGGAACCTGTTTTCGCCAATTGGAGGAGCTGCCCATGGAATCTTCTGCCAGTATGAGATGTTGAATTCTTCCGAGTAGGCTCCTTGGAAGCTGCCATAGTCGAGGCGAGCAAGCAGGTCAGGGGGCGAGCCCGCTGCCACGCCGCCGAGGCCCAGAATGAGAGAGCAAGCCAGCAAGAAGCGATTCATGGTGATCTGGGAGTCGTTCGTCCTTGGCGCACAAAGACTCCAGTTGGGCCAGCCATGTTATTAAATGTAGGCCAAGGGCATAGGTCTTCAAGGCCTGCGTTCGAGATGGATAATTCCTCCGCATCCGTTACCCCGGAAGACCGGGGTTCGATCGAGCTAATCGGCACTCCTCATCCACCCCGCCTTCGTGGGGAGGGATGGACTGGGGTAGATGGGTTGGAAGACCGGGAAAAAGGATACCGGATCATCACTGCCGCGGAATAAAAGCTGTGAATTTTCCGTCCAAAGGGCACCTTGAGCTGGCAGGTTACTGGCGACGGTCAGCCATGGCTGAGCCCACGATGCTTGGCTGATCAGCAGTAAATGTCTTGCCACATGGTTGAGGCTCCTTGGAACCGTTGCATCCTGATTGAAAGAGCCTCCAGGTCATCTGATGTCAGTCCCGATGCCCCTGGACCCTCCAATCTCCGTATGCAGTGAAAACATGTGCAGGCTGACGGACTTGACCCCTCGTCAAGGGGCTCCAACCATGGCCGGCTCCGTACGGCATCTCATCTCATCATTGAGCTTCAGATACCCCGAAAGGTCCGTCTAGGCAGGTGGCTCAGCCGGTGGTGCTTAGAAAGGCCAATTCGCTGTTGGCCGGCGGGAAGACCGACAGAGCCATGGATGAGGTAAAATGCGGGACAGCCCACTGAATCATTGAAGGAGTGGTGGCATGGCCGGCTACTCCGAGGTCGGCTATTGCTCCAGCATCGGCTATTGACAGCGGAGCTCCTCCCGTCGGCGGGGAAATCTGGTCGTCCTCCTCTCATGTTCGGTCCATCCCCAAGCTTCCCCACCTTCAACTGGAGGAGCTGAAGGCCGGGGATTTCGCCGGCAACCAAAGGAAACGACGCCGGCAGCAAGCGCGACATGGCTCAATTGCCATGCGGTACATGAAAACCCTCGGGGGCTGCTGTTCCTGGGGAAGCAGCAGACTCGACTGACCATCCTCCGAATCCCCTCCCTCTCAACCATCCGACGACCCTCCCATCGACCAACAAACAAGTTCCGCAATGGCGCCTTCCAAGAACCGTGCGATCGCTATTGTCGACGCTGCCGCCGAGGGCGGTTATGCCGTCGCGGCCATGTGCTGCTACAACGTCGAAGGCATTATCGCGTCCGTCCGGGCTGCCGAAGCAAAGAGGTCACCCATTATTATCCAGCTTTTCCCCTGGGCCATCGAGTACGCCGACGGACTTCTGCTGCACGCAGCCAAGGAGGCGGCCGACAAGGCGACGGTGCCCGTGGCCGTGCACATGGACCACGCGCAGTCCCCCGACATCATCAAGCGGGCGGCGGAGCTCGGCGGCTTCGACGGCATCATGGTCGACATGAGCCACTACGAGAAGGAGGAGAACCTGGCCAAGACCAAGGAGCTGACGGCCTACCTCCACGAGCGCGGCATCATTGCCGAGGCCGAGCCTGGCAGAATCAACGGTGGCGAGGATGGCGTTCAGGACACGGGCGATCTCGAGAGTATCCTGACGACGCCTGAGCAGGCTGAGGAGTTCCTGGCGTGCGGCATCGACTGGCTGGCGCCGGCCTTTGGCAACGTCCACGGAAAGTACGGGCCTAAGGGACCTCAGCTGGATATGGAGCGTCTGGGCCGTGTGCGCGAGGCGACCAAGGGCCGCGTCAACTTGGTGCTCCATGGTGCTGGCGGTTTCGATGACAAGTGGTTCGGCATGTGCATCAAGGCCGGCATGGCCAAGTGCAACATCAACGACGCCATGAACGACCGTTTCACCGATCTCATGCGCGAGAAGGCTGGGCGCATCCCGTTGACGACGCTGCTCGAGGAGGGCACGCTGGCGATGCAAAAGGCTGTTGAGCAGCACATTGACTGGATGGGTTCGGCGGGCAAGGCGTAGGAGAGAAGGGGCATGGCTTGTAATTATTGAGTGGGAAGGGAACGGCTATCAAAATGACGAATGATGATTACCTGGTTACTTTAGTTGGGTGAGCTCGTCATGTGGTGCATGTGGTGGTGATCGAGGTACCTAGTATCTTAACTCTGGTCCATTCTTGACTCTGAACGTCATATGCTACACTCGCATGTAAGTCCTCTTCCTCGTAACAATGACACACATCACCGACATTGACTTGGGAAACAGACTTGGGATGCATCGCTCCATGATCGCTAATAATTACATACAAATGCCTGCTCACGCCTTTCCAGCCTCCAGTTGCTCCTTGAACTCCCGCACAATATCATCAAACGAGTCGTCCCGTGTGAAGCCCAGGTTGAGGGCGCGCGAGTAATCATAGTTGAACAGCCAGGTGTACAGGATAGCCTTGCAAGCCTCGTCATCCTCCTCGGAGATGTACTTGAGCTTGTCCTCGCCACCAACACGGGCCAGGGAGTCCAACATGTCCTGAACGGTGACACGGATGCCGGGCAGGTTGATGGCGCGGTCGTACTTTGGCAGGGCATCATCGGGCAAGGAGAGGGCGTGGACGAGGTTCTTGAGAAGGTTGCTCGGGGAGCTGAGGCAGTGGGTGAAGGCGCGGTCGCGGAGGGGCAGGACGCAGGGGATGCCCTGCATCGGCTCGCGAATCATGCCAGACAAGAAGGACGAGGCGGCGGCGGTGGGCTTGCCAGCGCGCACGGAGATGGTGGGCAGACGAACGATCCAGCCGTTGAGGAAGCCGCGGCGGGTGTAGTCATTGAGGAGGTACTCGCAGATTGTCTTTTCCGCGCCGTAGGAGGACTCAGGGGTGGGGTGGAGGGTTTCCGTGATGGGACCCTCAACCTTGCCGCCGTAGACAGCCTGGCTGGAGGTGTAGATGACCTTGACACCGGGGGCCTTGACACGGAGGGTGTCGAAGAAGGCCCTGGTCGCATCGAGGTTGACCCTCATGCCTGGTAAGGTCAGCGCGGATACGAGCAAACAAAGGGGCCAGGAAGCATACCCAGCTCAAAGTCCGACTCAGAGCCGGAAGACATGATGCCGTGGAAGACATAAGCGGCGTCGAGGTCCTTGTCAATGACCTTGGCCGAGTCTGTGAGGAGGTCGGCCTTGATAGAGGTGGCCTTTGCCGGCCACTTGACGTTGGCGGGGACAGGAGGCTCAAAAATGTCTGTGAGGATGACTTCGTACTTTCCCTGTTCGTCGTTGAGGAACGTTGTGGCGAGGCTCTGGCCAACGAAGCCGCCGGCACCGGTGATGAGGATCCTCATGGCGGTGTGTGTGGTACAGGAGGTAGGATAGGGGTTGAGGGGTTTGAGGCTGAAAGGGGGAGAGAGTGTGTGAGAGGGTGAGATGGTAATGAAGATTGATTTTCAAAATATGCTACCTGTCTGGGAAAATGGATGTTTTATTCTTCCGTCTGTGAGATGACGGCGATGATCCGAGGCTTCATCACAGTTGCCCCTCCAAGTGACCGGCCACTGCAGCGGAACCCAGCGGACAACCGGCTGTCCCCGCGCCCCCCATAGCGCATTCAGTCCCAGAAGTGCGGGGAGCGAGCCGGGGCCGGCGCCTTCTCCGGCCATGAACCCCGCTGAGCATCTCCAAATCTGAAGTCCAGTCAGTGGGCTCGGCGCTGCCTCCGTTGCCTTGCCATGTGAACCGCCGACGCCAAGGTGTTGTTCAAGAATTCTTGGTGGCAATTTGAACGGCCCAAACTGCGGTCGGAGAGACGCCGGTTCAACTTCTCCATAGATATCGTCCGAGTCGAGTCCAGTCGGCCCGTCTGTCCGCTTCTCAAGTCGACTTGGAGATCTTCCACGGAACTGTGGCACGTCATGTCACCGCCGGAGAAAGACTCGATGCCAGTGGTGGAAATACAGAACCTCCCTACCGCTATGCTCCCGACCCCCAGTCAAAGTCGCCCTGCGAAAACTGGCCACCCATAAAAGTCTCCTCGGATCCGTACTCCAGCAGTCCCACCAAGCTGTCCAGGTCCATGTTGTACACCATGTCGTGTACACCGTCGCCCATCTGTTCCGTCGCAAAGTCTGCCGCTGCCGCTGTTCCTCTCGGTGTCGTCTCCATCTTGGGCAGATGACTGTGGTTGATGCCGTGGTTGAGGTCCATCCCACCCGCCGCTGCTCCTGTCGCTCCTACTGCTCCCGCCGCCGTCGACGACAAGCCTCCCTGCCCACCATTAATACCACCCATGGCTTCGTCCTGCGGCGTCACCCGCTGCAGCATCTCCCGAATGCCCGCTACAATCAACCTCGCTAGGTGCTTGTCACTCAGATGCCCCGACACCTCGGTCAGCATATCGGCGGCACGACGCGTCAACGATATAACCTCTGCTGTGTTTAGACCCAGCCCCAGCGCCTGCGAGAGGTTATCACCACCACGACCCCAGATGATGGCCATCTTGAGCAAAAATGTCGCACAAAAGGCCACCATCACGTACGTGAACAGCGGCACGCCCTTGAGGTGCTCCCGAATGTCGCGCTCCGTCATGATATGCACCAGCGTGCTCATGGCCGCCGAGATGGCCGTCATGGCCGCCTCGCGCCGGTTCAGCCACAGCGGTTCGTTGCTGGGCCAGCGCACTCCGCGCAGTGCCAGCGAGTTGAGGTGGAAGCGCGCAAAGTGGTAGAACATGACGACGCCCATGGACGGATAACTCCCGATCCCTGGCGCATCATGCGACCGCGGCTGCCATACGAGTCGCCACTGCTCAATGGCAATGTTGAACATGCGCAGCTTGTCCAGGTCCTGCTCGCTCAACGCCTGGTTCTGGTCGCTGCCGAACTCGAGATACACCTCAGACAGGATCTTGAAGAGCGCCACCTGCGCTGAAATGCGCACATCGCACGACGAAAATGCTGGGCTCTCGAGGAACCGTTCCACGCCCTTGATGGCCGCGTCGTCGTACATGGCCGATGGCCGTCCGTAGAGCACACTAAAGTGGCGGTCGCACACGTACAGAGCATACCAGAGCCGCACCCGCTCATGATGCCGTACGTCACCATTGAGCAGCTTCTGGAAGGACTGGTGGATGTTCATCTCAGCTGCCATGCGTACCGCTTGGCCTACAAGTCGCCAGCTGAGGTTGGGCAGGTAGAACGCTCCCAGGCACATGCCGCGGATATCGTCGATGTTTTGTCCACGGGCTAGGGATGATGCGCTGGCCAGGGAGACGAATGCATCGTAGCACTTTTGCAGCGTCTCGGCCTTGTCTGGCGAGTGCAGAGATGCCACGGTGAAGACGGCCGTTGAGAGCAGTGTTGATGCCCGTCGGACCGCCTCGAGTGTCGTGTATGGAAAGATGGTGCCGCCCCAGAGCAGCGGGTGGTGGCCTTTGATGTACCTCTCAAAGAGGAGTTCACCCTCGGCGAGCGAGATGACGCCCTTGGCGATGAGATCTTCCTCAATGGGTGATGTGTGGTGGGAGAAGCCGCTGCTTGCTCCACCGCCATTACCTCCACCACCACCAGCAACGGCCTGGGAGGAAGCGTCCGTTGACCGCGTCAGCTCGTAGAGATTCCGCATGGGCACGGGGACGAGGCCTGGGTCATCACTGCCGCGCTCAGGCGACGGGTGTCTTGACACGCGCATGTCGATGGGCGCTATGGCGGCATTGGACACGCTGCCGAGCGCAGAGTCGGCTGGACTTGTCGATGTCGCCTTGAGGATATCGGCTTTGAAAGTGGCCAGGTCCGGCAGCTTCTCGCGCTGGAGAAGGGCAGCCACGGCCGCCTGGAGCTGGCTGATTTGCGCCTGAGCTTGTGTCTTCCACCTGGGAGATGTTAGTAAGATGCAGGCCAGGGCCTGAGACAGAAAACTCACGCGATATCCTCATCATGTAATCTCTGTGCCGGATCATGGGGCATGCATTCGATGCCGCTGCGGAGACACCGCGCGCATGCCAGCTCGCCTCGCCGGACCTCGCAGCGGATCTTGAGCCGCTTGCACTCGGCACCTGTCGACATTGTCAGCAACAGGATGATCACTGACACATCTAGCATGGAGCAACTCACAGGCTCTTACTCTCGGCCCGCGGGGCCCACGAGGCCGAGGCCCGGAGAAGCTGCCGGAGCCCTCGGCGCGTGTAGACCCTTTCTCGGACATGACTTGTCGCACGGCGCGCGGCGGCGATTCGGACTCGGCAGCGGAGAGAGTATGCGTATGCGGAAAGTATCCCGGCAGGACAATCAGTAATCGGCAAAATGAACGCAAGGATCAGCGCGGGCGACCCAGAGAAAACCGGCCGGTCAGTTGTTGGATACTTCAGCCGTCACGGTGAGGCCTTGGGATCGATGAGGGGGGGAGGAGTTTGACGCAGCACACCGGGGGGCCAGGCCAGACCAAGCCCACCAACGAATGGGTTGGAGAAAAGGACGGGCAAGGAGAACAGACAGAACCTCGTCGCCGAATCTGTGGATCCTGGAGAGGGAAAGAAAGACAAGGGTTGGGGGTCACCGAGGCATCTCACTCGCTCTGGGGGGACCAGCTGGACTGAGGATGACGAGGAGGGGGCATCCGATGCGGGGAGGAGCCAGTGCTCAGGCTGGTTCCCCAATTGTTCGCGTCTCAGAGCCTGAAGAAGGACAAGCACAGGGGATGAAGGCGGGGGAAGTGCCCTGAGGGCTGGCCGCCGAGGAGAGAGCTGAGAGGCCATCGAGGCGCGGTCATATTCAGGTTAAACCTCAAGCGGTAACCCGACACCCGACGGTTCATCCGACAGGTCTGCCCCGCCGATGGGCTGCTCCAATTGTGCCCAGCCATTTCAGTTCAAGTTGGTCATGGCTCGGCGCACCCCCGAGGACGACCCCTGGAGCAGCCTGGAGCAGCAGCTAGACGCGCCTACGTGGGGGGCTATTCTCGGCATCCTGCCCCTAACGCCGACCAAAGATCCTTCTCCCATTCTGACCTTCTGACCTTCATCAGTAGCCGAGCCTCCAGCCTCCAGGACACAATCCTACGCCAGAGATGCCTGCTCCTGTACCCGCGTCAGCAGCCTGCCCGTTGCCAAGCTGCTCTTGATGTTATCCAACACCAGCTGCTCCATGGCTTCCCTCGTCTCCATGGTCATGGTGCCAATGTGCGGCAGCAGGAAGACGCGCGGGTTGGCCAGCAGCCCTGGGTGCACGCGCGGTTCATCCTCAAAGACGTCCAGGCCTGCGCTCCAGATTCGATCACCATCCTGCAACGCCTCGACGAGCGCCGCTTCGTCCATCAGTCCTCCACGCGCCGTGTTGACAATAGTAACCCCGTGCTTCATCTTGGCCAGCTCCGGCCGCCCGATGATGTGCTTCGTCGACCGGTCGAGGCTGAGGTTGAGGCTGAACACGTCGCTTGTCGCCAGAAGCGTGTCAAAGTCGACATATGTCGCTCCGGCCTCGAGATCCTCTGATAGACGACTGCGGTTGTGGTACTGGATCTTCATCCCAAACGCCCGAGCCCGTGAGGCTACTGCCCGCCCGATGCTGCCCATCCCTAGGATGCCGAGCACCTTGCCTGCCGGATCGTGAGCCATGGGTAGCGCCGCCGTGCCCCATTGACCCTGACGCAGTGCCGTCAGTGAGATGTTGGCCAGTCGTAGAGCTCCGAGCATCAAAAAGATGGCCGTATCTGCCGTCGCTCCATCCACTGCCCGGGGCGTGTTGGACACTTGAATGCCTGGTTCACGTCAGTGTTGCCCGTCAAGACTCGGCTTCTGACCATCTCTTACCCCTCGCAGTGCACGCAGCGACGTCGATATTGTCGTAGCCCGCTCCGTTGTGGCAGATGTACTTGAGTGACGCCGGCAGGCGGCTCACCAATTCCTCGTTAAACGGTCCCGTTACCTGCCACCTCTAGTTCAGTACAGGGACAAGAAGGAGTTTCCTCGAGGACTCACCTTGGCCGAGTCGTTGCTTCTGTACAAGGCAATAACATCGTCATACTCGCCCTCCCCACAGCGCTGGAGAAAATCCTCTCGCGAACCACTTGGGAACTCCTGGCTGATGTCAATTATGCTCTGTGCTTGTGATGGCCTTGGACGGCACGTACTTTCAGCCCTGTGACATCCTCAAAGTGCCCAAGCTCCTCCCATCGCTGCCGCACAAAGTACAAATCTCCGATCAGCAGTAAACTTCCCTTTGCACTCATGATGGCTTGAATTCTGGATTCCAAGTCTGTGATGTCTTGATAATGATGTGAGGTGGTCAATGTATGATGCGGCTCTAGGACCGCCTCAACCTATGTATCTCCCACCTAAGACCACCCCTCACTGAAGCGCCGCTTTTCCGGGGCTGCAGCGCCCAGATTCAAGACGCCGCGGCGGATTTGCCGACGGCGACCCGGTCTTGTTGCCGACGCCATGTCATGTGGGGTCCGATCACGGTGCTCAGTTGGTTGGTTGCCGAAGAGTGAGCTTCTCCTACCTAAGAAAGTGACATGGTGATTCAACTCGCTACATACAGTACGCCTTCAGCCGATGCCTAGGCCTCAGCACCCTCAGTCTCACCGACACGGATCACCATCTTCTTCGCACGGACTGTACCATCCTTCAACCCCTTGAGCGCACCCTCAAGGCCCGCAAGTCCTCCCTTGACCACCTCGTGCGGGTGGGGCGTGAGCCAGCCGTCAGCCAGGCCCCGGGTGAACACACGTCCCCAAATCAGACCAAGCAGCTTCTCCTCCTCCGTCTCCCCGTGGACCAAGCCCACACTCGTTCTGGCAATTTCGGCGCTCGGGTCGGCCTCCTGCTCGACGTTGGGGAGTACGGTTGTCACACGGGGCCGTCGCCCGTTGCCGTCCGGAGGCCCCGCAACGACGCTGGTCACGAGCTTGACCGTCTCGGTCGTTGATACGCCATCAAGGACGTCGTAGGCCCTGCCGTCTTCGATGCCGCCCTTCGTGATGGCCTCCTTGATGGCAGCCGCAAGGTCCTCTTGCTTCTCGTAAGCCGTGTAGTCGACCAAGCTGTCGCCCTTGCTTTCGTCGAGGAATGGCAGGATAAACTCGCTGGTCTTGCTGCCAACCGCAATAATCGGGTGGATGCCTGCAAACTTTGCCAGCTTGATGCCGTATGCCCCGACGGATGTGCTTGCACCATACACCACCAGCGGCCGCTTCGTGCCCTTCTCCGCCGCCAACTTGGCCGCCTTGTCCCACGGGGAGGGATACTCAAGCTGGTAGAACAGCGCCACCGCTGCTGTGTAGGCAGCCAGGGGAACCGTTGCTGCCTCCTCGAAGGAAATCGACTTGGGGACAGGGAACACCAGGTGCTGTGGGGCAATGGCGTACTCTGCGAAGGACCCGTGCGGTGTCATCATCACATGGAAGGCGGCTACTCTGTCGCCCTTGTGCAGGCCGGTGACGCCCTCCCCAAAGTCTGTGACGATGCCAGCGATATCATCGCCCGAGTTGCTCTCCTTCTTGGACCAAAAGGGGACCTTCCAATCCTTGGGGTTTGTGCCTGATTCCATTAGTTACCGTCTTCTGACTGCTTCACAAGTTGCAACATGGCCGTACCTGAGACAATGACCTTGATGAGCACCTCGCCAGGGCCGGGCACTGGCACTGGAGAGTCGATGATCTTGACCGAAGTCGAAGCGTCGATGATGGCTTCCTTCATGATGAAATCGATTTGAAAATGCGTGTGTTTGTGGTAGACGCAGGCAGGTTGGAAGAAGAGGGTGGGTTGCGATGAGTTCTTCAGACTTTAAGTCGCCGTGACACTCAGTCCATGACCGTAACACAGCAATCCCGCTGTGTGGCAATTGCAAGGGGTTCAGGCGGAATTTGTCATCTTGACATTAACAACTCAAGCCACTAAAGCAAACTCCGCACCAACAAGCCCGCTTGGGCGGGTATTCTCCTTCGGAGATTGGTTCATAGTGCATGTTCCAGGTTACTTCGCCCCAGTGGACAACCAACGCATCAAGTATCGGGTTGTTTGTCCACCCCGAGCTCCGCATCATGACGTGTTGAATGTCGTCTTGCTCCCCGCGGACTGCTCCTCGATCTGTAAGTTTCAAGATAAGGTTATCAATCAACATTCAGTATCCAACCATGGAGCATGCAGATGGCGTCAACTTTTACTTACCCAACTGGGATGGTTATCTGCCTTGGCGCCTCACGAAATTTCACATCAACATAGAGCATGCAGAGCTTGTAGCACATGTGGGCGAAGCCTCCGCAGAGTGTCGCAGCAGGTTTCTGGCAACGCCGACTCTTGAACAAACGAACTCTCTTGTCTGGGTGCCTGAGCCCACCTCGCGAAAATGTACATCGTGTTTCTGTTGACACAACCGCCGCTTCAAGGGTCCTCGTCACCCGCCTTCCTCGCCTAAAGACATGTTAGCAGTATTCCATCTCAATTCTCCCGCAGGATTCGTACCCTCACAGCGCCCGCACCGCCGAGCTCCCTCTCAAGACCGTCCTCGAACTCTCTGGGATATGTGACCTTGTCGGGGTAGGTCAGGTACACCGAGCCGATGACGGTGAAGAAGGCCACCAGGAAGGTGCCGAACATGATGGCACCGGGGCCGGGCGTGGTCCAGGTGTAGTCGTAGGGGGAGAAGATGCCGAGCAGATCGTTGTCCTCGTGGACGGGCTCGCCAAAGTTGCGCCTCTCCTGCTTGTCCCACCAGTCGCCGTAGGGGTCGCGGTGCTGGCGCTTGACGAAGGGAGGGTTGATGTAGCCGCCGTTCTACAGCAAGTACGCGCCAATGTCAGTAACTCGTCTCGTGATATCGAGTTTCCTCGGGCGCGCCGGGCCAAACTGACCATGCCGGGGTCCTGAGCCTCGGTGAGCTGAGGGTAGTCCGGGTACTTCTCATCGATGGTCTTCTTGTCGTTGATTCCATCGGGGAAGAAAGTACGCTGCTGGATCGTGGGAAGTCGTCGGGCGGGAGCGACCAGGGCAGACCTGGCGCTGCGGATCGTCGAGACCCGCGCGATTCTTCGGGACAGCATCTGGAGGGCCATTGAGGCCGCGGTCAGCGGGCGGATTTGGCGTCTGGTGACGGGAACAAGTACCGTGGCCTTGAATTGGTCTCGATGCGGCCCAATGGCTTTGCTGAAATGCTCTGGGGCTCGTTGTGAATGACCACCCGTCGTTGATGATTATGGGCTTCCGACCGTGCTCCCTCGACGAACAGGATGTGTGCTTGCCTCAGGCAGACCAGTTTGGACGTCTCGTCCTGGTGTCTTGCTGAGCTAATCTGAAAGGTTTAGCCAGTGAAAACGCAGCCTTTATCAGCCAAAGCCCCACAGCTTGATTCTAGATGACGGCTGTCCGCACTGTTTGTCAGCCGGCACTCGAGGGTGGAGACTGCCGCAGCTCCCGGGCCCTTTTGCAGGTGCAGCACAGGCAGTGACACGGGCAAGGGATCGGGAGGAAATCCAGAAGCAGAAGGCAGCTCCCATCATCGCAGCAGTGCACGAAATCGAGCGACAAACTTTTTGCTGGCAACGCCT
Source organism: Plectosphaerella plurivora (assembly GCA_020726575.1). NCBI lineage: Eukaryota > Fungi > Ascomycota > Sordariomycetes > Glomerellales > Plectosphaerellaceae > Plectosphaerella > Plectosphaerella plurivora. The sequence goes on along the minus strand of JAGSXJ010000025.1, from coordinate 132,631 downwards.
TGGATCAACACTATTTCCGTCACACCTGGCGCCACGACATCGCGAGCATGCCCAGACTCCGAATAGGGTTTCCTTGAATCTTGACGCATCTCCCGATCTACTTTTAATCTCGTCAAATGCGCATTCCGTCGAGATCACGACCCTCCTCCCTTTCCTCGCCCCGTTGCTATTATGCCAGAGACCGCGTCGTCCGAGATCGCGCAACCCCTCTTGGCCGCCTTTGACCCCGAACACGACAATAAAACCGCGCCAAACGATGCTCCAGTCAACGGCCTACATCAAAGTCTTTTCGATGACTCGTCTTCCGAGCTCAGTGATGTCGATCTGACGACAAATGGCCTGGAGGACATGGAGGATGCCCCGCTACTCCATGACGACGAACCTCCCTCGAAGAAGCGACGCACCGATGCAACCCCCCCTCCTCCAACCGTTCGAAATGGCAAAAAGCTCGAGTCTCCTCCGTGGAAGAAGGTCACTGCCGATGGCCCAACATCATACGTCGAGGGTGGAAGGCGAAAGTCTGGCAGAATCAACCTTGCTCTGACAGACGAGACGCCAGAACGAAAGCCGCCAGCGCGTCGAGGTCATCAAACAGCACAGGACAATTCTCCCGTACATGCAAGGCGCGCATCCATCACGCAGAATGCCGCCTCCCGCCGCAAGTCTGCCCCCGGCCCCACGCAGACCCCCAAAACCGCTACCAAACGACCTGGCGCATCAAAGCCTGCGCGTGCAAGCCTCGGCAGGTCTGCCCGCAAGCGCAGCTCCTCTCCCGCTCCCACAAGACAGTCGACTCGAGCCCGCCGGCCAGCTCGTGGCTCTTTCGATGGCGATGGACCCGCTCCTGCCGCCATGCTTCGTGGCTGGCTACGATCCCGACCCGACAAGATCCCTCTCATCCACCCCGGCCAAATTCCGAAGGCCAAGCTCGGCCCGACTTTCGAAGAATACTGGGAGCGTTCAAAAGATGTTCCCGTGGAAGAGGGTGGATTCCTTGTCAGCGAAGAAGCATACACGGAGGAGCAAGCGCGGAACGATGCGTTGAGTGTCGCCAGAATCGAGGAGGCCGCCCTCCCAGGCGGACTACTCTCTGTAGAAAGATGCTCCGCCTTTGCACCGGAGCCAGAGGACGAACCTGCGAGGCAATGGGCTCACATGGATCATCTCGTCAAGGCAGCGACTAACTTCCGCAAGCTGATGCTGGCGGAGCAACAACGACACCGATCCCAAGCGAAGAAGATTGCCGAGGCATGCCGCGATGCTTGGCTGCGACGACAACCCAAATCCGCAGAGGAGCTCGAGGCGGAAAAGAGACTTGCGTGGATCAAGAGCTACCAGGTCGTCGTCAGGAGCTTGTTCGGAACTTGGGAAAACGTGCGCGCGCAGATCAACCGGCAGAGGATACACGAGTGGCAGATGGAGGAACAACAACGCGTCAAGGCCGCCCTCAACGAGGCGGTCAATTTGTCAGAGCAGAAGCTCCAGGCCCAACGTGGGCAGCTTGACTCGGACGAAGAAAGCGACGACGACCTCGAGGGCACGCTTGATGCTGATACGAGTTCTGCCGGGTCGGATGCCGATAGAGATTCAAACTCTGATGCGGATGGTTCTGGCAATGAATCGGACCAGGACGACGTCATGTCGTCATCTGATGAAGACGAAGTCGGGGACGTCTCGGTTGACGTTGCCGATGAGGGCCTAACGCAAGAGCAACTTCGAGCAAAGTACGCCAATCTTCCCGCACTGCCCGAGGCAGAAGCACCCGATGTCGATGCTGCGTCTGCCGCAGTGTCGGGCAGTATCGAATCATCGGACGAGTCGGTCGACATGGATGATGACATGGGGTCGACAGAGGAGGACAGCGACGAGGACGACTCGATGGCCGATACTGACGAAGACGGCGATGATGAGGACGAACCTCATGGGTTGATGGGCATGCTGTTCAACAAGTCGGAAATCAAGACACTCGACAAGGATGCAGCCGATGCAGACAGTGTCGCCCCTGAGGCCACCCCGGATACCCCGGGTAAACCCCTAACCAACGGAAACGGTGTCCATCACGAAGGCTCCCCTACGGCACAGGGTGAAGACGTCGATGACGACGAACCTCAGCTGGTTCCGATGCCGGATGACGATGACGAGGCTCCCCCGACAGTCACCAACGGCGTTTCCGATGCTCCAGGCGATGGATCTGAGGCTAATCCTGGACATCTCGTCAATGGCACGAAGGACAAGGTGCCTGCGGCTGATACTCCTGCCACAGACGAGGCAGACGTCATCGCCGACCAAGAAATGGCCGACGCGCCTGTCGAGGTGCCCGCGGAACATACGACAGAACCGCCAAAAGCCACCGCTCCCTCCCTGCTGAGCCCAGTCACGGAACCTGCGACGGATCCTATCAGTCCTGCAACGGGTAGCCATTCCCCTCCGACCTCCGACACCAAACCTTCTGATATTGAAACCTCGTCCCTCGCACCGGCAGTCAAGGACGTCACAAGTCGATCTGCCACCCCCAACAGCACCTGGGACCTCAAGACCGAAGTGCCTTTCCTCCTGCGCGGCACACTGCGCGAGTACCAGCACTTTGGTCTGGACTGGCTCGCCGGTCTGTATGCAAACAACACCAACGGCATTCTGGCCGACGAAATGGGTCTCGGCAAGACAATTCAGACCATTGCGCTTCTGGCCCACCTGGCATGCCACCACCAGGTCTGGGGCCCTCACCTTGTCATCGTGCCCACCAGCGTCATGCTCAACTGGGAGATGGAGTTCAAGAAGTGGTGTCCGGGCTTCAAAATTCTCGCCTACTACGGCACACAAGAAGAGCGGAAGCGGAAGCGAGCAGGATGGACAAACGATGACATTTGGAATGTGTGCATCACGTCCTATCAGCTGGTTCTGCAAGATCAACAGGTCTTCAAACGGCGACGATGGCACTTCATGGTTCTCGACGAAGCGCACAACATCAAAAACTTCAAGTCACAGCGCTGGCAAACCCTTCTCGGCTTCAACACACAGGCACGGCTGCTGCTCACCGGAACCCCTCTTCAAAACAATCTCACCGAGCTCTGGTCGCTTCTCTTTTTCCTCATGCCGTCAGAAAACGGCGTGGGTGGGTTTGCGGACCTGCAAGAGTTCCACGATTGGTTCCAAAAGCCCGAGTCACAGATTTTGGAGAACGGCCGAGAGACCATGGACGACGAGGCCCGCGCCATCATTGCCAAGTTACACAAGGTCTTGCGGCCATACCTTTTGCGCCGACTCAAGGCCGATGTCGAGAAACAAATGCCGGCCAAGTACGAGCATGTCGAGTTCTGCCGTCTGTCGAAACGCCAGCGCGAACTCTACGATGGCTTCCTCGCCAGGACCGACACCCGCGATACCCTCGCCTCCGGGAATTATATGTCCATCATCAACTGTCTGATGCAGCTGAGGAAGGTCTGCAACCATCCAGACCTGTTCGTCGACCGTCCCATCATGACGTCCCTCCGGCAGTACCAGAGTGTGCCAGCCGCATATGAGGAGTCAAGCCAGTTTGTACAGAGAACGATCTTGGCACAGGACCCAGTAACCAGGGTCAACTTGGGCGTCATCAATCTGTTGCCAACGCAGTGTGAAGGCCTCTCCGGCACCGTCGCCGACCGCATCTCGCAACTCAGCCTTCACCGTACGCTTATGGATCTGCGCGAGGCACAGAACAACAGAGCACAGTCGGGCAGGACCGGCCTGGATCCTTCAACTGCCGAGTCCAATCTTGTCTATTTGGAGAGCCTCGGCAGGTGGCGCCGCTTTGAAGAACTTCAACATACGGTCTACTTGAATGCCCTTCGCGGCCAGCAACGCCCGATCTACGGCAAGGCGCTCGTCGACTTTCTAACGCTCGGCGCCCAGGACCGGCCACGGAAACCTCGGCCAAAGGTACCTGCGAAGATTCTCCAATGGTTCACCGAGGACTCGGGCTTCCTGCGGGCTGCCATCCGCCCCCTTGACGAAAGGGCAGCGTCTATGGAGACGACAATCCAGAAGTTTGCCTGCGTGACCCCAGCAGTCGTCACCAGAGACATGTCCGAGATTGTGCTGGGACGGCGGGCCGCAATCGCTTTCACGGAGGCCGACCTCAAATTGTCTGCTCCTGTCCGCTGGGCACCTTTCATGGACCCCGAGCGGCCCGTCGACCCATGGCATGAAGCTCGCATGCGCCTAAGCGTCCAATTCCCTGACAAGCGGCTTCTCCAATACGACTGCGGAAAATTGCAAGCTCTAGACAAGCTTCTCCGCCGGCTCCAGTCTGGTGGTCACCGGGCACTCATCTTTACTCAGATGACCAAAGTGTTGGACATTTTGGAGCAGTTCCTCAACATTCACGGGCACAAGTATCTTCGCCTCGACGGATCTACAAAAGTCGAGCAGCGACAGATTCTGACTGATCGGTTCAACAATGACCCCCGCATTCCCGTCTTCATCCTGTCGTCGCGATCGGGTGGCCTGGGTATCAATCTTACGGGTGCCGACACTGTCATCTTCTACGACCAAGACTGGAACCCCGCCATGGACAAACAGTGCCAGGACAGATGCCACCGGATCGGACAAACGCGCGATGTGCATATTTACCGGCTTGTCAGCGAACACACCATTGAAGCAAACATTCTTCGCAAGGCGTCACAGAAGCAGATGCTGGACGACGTGGTCATCCAGGAAGGCTCCTTCACCACGGATTATTTCAACAAAATGTCGGTGCGCGATGTGGTGGGTGAGGATGCAGATCTGGTCAAGGACGGCATGGATGCCGCCAACGCAGCAATGGACCGCCTTCTCGGCGGTGTGGAAAGTAATGAAGGCCGCAACGCCGGCAAGGTGTTTGAACAGGCCGAGGACCAGGAAGATGTGGCAGCAGCAAAAGCAGCTGAACGAGAGATCCAGGCGGACGATGCGGATTTCCAGGAAAAGAGCGGTGCCACCTCGGGCGCCTCGTCCACCCGGCAGGGCACCCCTCGCGACGACCAATCCACAAATACGGGCGGACCAGGTCCATCGGGCCCCCGTTTCTCCGAATCAGCAGCACCTGACGAGGCTATCGACTTGAACGCCTGGGGCACACGCATGCAGACGATCGATGACTTCATGCTGCGTCTCGCGGCTGAGCAGCTCAAGGGAACGCCCTTGGACTTGCCCAAGGAAAGCAAAAAGAACAAGAAGAAGCGTGGAAAGGACACGCGAAGAAGGTAGTAATGCATCAACGGGTTGGATTTTGTATTATACGGGCACGGCGTACAGCGATTGGGATAAGACGCATAGGGTCGTCTTGGGACTGTTGTATCACCAATTCACCGCATGGGACACTGGCGGGGGTTCGTCATCATCGGTAGGCGTATGGAGACACACACACACATTGTACTAGCACTCAACAAAAGATTCAACGAGCCCATCACGAGAGCTCTCTGTACACGTCACACACAGTCACATCTGATCTCCACTGGTAAAGAAGGACTCGCTCGCATTTCGCTAGACTATCGATCAAGAGGGCTACGGCAGCACACCTGTCGACTTGCTTTGCTCGGAAAACAGAAATGATGGGGGCGTACCCGCATGCATCTAATCTACAACTGAACTGGGAAGAAAAGGTGAACAGCGGTCTGCTGGTCTAGTGTCCATCTAGGCATCCAGGGCCAGGGCGACGGGCAGAGAGCGGGCATGGGCGCGCCTGACGCGGGCAGCGGGACGAGCGGCAGGACGAGCGGGAGCGGGGGCGGTGCCGTTCCTGGCGGGAGCACCGGGGCGGGCGGGGGCAGGGGCAGGAGCGGCGCCGCCTCCGGGAGCAGGGGTAGCGGCACCGCCGGCCTGAAGAGCGGTGATGCCTCCCTTGATGGCCGTGTCGATCTCGGCGATGCTCTGCTGGGCAATGTTCTTGCCGATGGCGGGGACCTTGGAGACAATGGCGGTGCTGAGGGCGCTGCTGGCCTGCTGCTGGTCCTGGAGAGTCTTGACGGCGATGGCGGTGACGCCGAGCTTGTCGAGGTCAGCCTTCTTGGCAGTGAGTGCGCTGACGGTGCCCTGAACGGCAGTGACGAGCTCGCCGGCGGTGTTTTGGAGGCCGAGAGCTTCCATGAGGCCGAGGGCTTCGGCACCCTGGACCTGTGTCGTGGCGGTCTTGAGAGTGGACTGGACCTTTGTGGACGCCGCCAGGATGGGAGCAGCCGTGTTGGCGTCGGCAGCGTTGAGGCCCTTGACGGCAGTAGTGAGTTCACCCAGAGAGGTCTGCACGGTGGTGATGGCGGCCTGAATCGTTGCCAGCTGGGCGGCGGCACTGCCGGCCAGGAGAGCCTGAACGAAGACGTTGGACAGCTGCATGGTGATGACTGAGTTGTTGGTGTTGGTGAGTGAAGTTGTGGTGGTGATGGTTAAGGGTTATTGTAGACAGGAGGGAGGTCGAAATACTACAGACGATTGCTGGAATTGGATGTGATCTGACGAACAACCCTCATCTGGACAGGAAGACGTGCCTTATGTATCAGTAACAGCGTGTCGAGCAGAAGCGCAGACTTTGCCTTCTCAACTGCCTCGCCCTCGGCTAGACGTCCAACAAGATCAGATCAAAGTCACCGTCCGCCAAGCCTGCGACAGAAGTGACTCTGTTTCAACGGTGGGACAGAGGGCTCGAGTCGTCGAGGCCGTGCGGTCCTCCTGCGAATTGCCCAAAATGGCCCCGAGGTAGATGAGGCGAAACGAAACAGAGCGGAATCCTCCAGGGTTAGCACGCACCAAGATCATCCGCGGAGAGACGCCCGGGACACATGGTGCACCACGAGTGCGATGTGGCTCGCCATCTCGCAAGCAGCTTTCTTTCCTAACATGGCAATTTTTCGCAATTTTCTCGTCGTCAACCACTCGCGTCAGGCGGCTCGCATCGCGGCTGGGTCTAAAGATGGACAAAAGAGGCGATGGCGTTTGATGCGTTCCCGGGGGTCCTTGAGATGGCAGGCTTGGATATCCGCGGGATGTTTGACGCTGGCATGTCGAGGGAGCGGGCGACTTGACGTGTAGCCGAGCGCCTGGGGACGCTGCCCGGGCTTTCTTTACAGACAACATCACGGGAAGGCAACGCCCGATGCCGGTCTGTGCCCAGCTGGGAAACCCCAACCCGAACCCAGCCCTGGGGTCTTTCCAAATCGAGCACGGCTTCCTTTTCGGGCATATCGAGGGAATGTTCTCAAAGAGGCATGTCAGTAGCATCGCCGCCAGGGGAAGACGGCCAGGCTTTGCGAGGGTCCGGCTAGGGAATGTCAGAGGTGTCAGTGATGCCACCATGACTGACCACGGTCTGTCTGAAGGTCTGTGGGAAGTCTGAGGCTCCCGGTCATCGCACTGGCGCCCGTCGGCCCGGATGAAGGGTTTAGTGGCGGTTGGTCATTGATCTGCAAACTCCTGACAGCAATTTGAACTTGGCAGCCAGAACGCAGTGCCTTCATATCTAGCACATATGGCAAGCATCAGAGGTAGAAGCAGCCGAGCCAAGGTAGGATGACGGGTTGGGCTCGGAAATGGTGTCAAGTTGGCTGTGCTGGAAGAGTTTGATGACGAGGCGGTGTCAGGTTCGTCCCCTCATCGCCCGCGGGGGCTCGAGAACGCGAAGACGCGAGTGTACGCGACGTGGCAGTCCCGGCACGATCCGGGAGCACGCTTCACACACTGTTGTCAGGCCGCGGGTGGCAGCGAAGAAAGAACCTGCTCTGGGCGAGATGATGCTTCGTCTGAGAACTGCAGGTCCAGAACACCAAAGTGAAGATAAGGTTGCATCCTACAGCGTCCGAGGGCACCGCGCCCTCGGCGGATGTGCAAGCGCCCGTGTCTGAACGGCTCGGATGATGCAGCGTGATCGGGCAATGTCCGTGGCAAATGGCCTCGTGAGCGGGTTGGATGTACCTAAGATCTTCCAGCTTCCAAGGCACGACTGGCGCGGAAGCGCCGTGACCATGGACTCTAGCAACTAGCCAGCATGTCAGGCGCGGACCCCGCGATGCGCCGAGTATCCCCGGATCTCCGCCCCATCGTTCGGCGATAGACGGGCGGAGGTTGGCCGAGGATCGTTGGGCATGGGTACGGTATCTGCTGCACCAGTCCCTTCCTCCTGGCGGAGGCATCGCAAAGGGAGTCCCCAAAGGGTACCGGGGCTGTGCAGGAAGGGGGCAGTTTTCCGCGTGTAGTTGCAAGACCCAAAACTTCGTCCCTCACATCGTACAATAGAACCAAGGTCAGCGGGCAACCATCGGGGGTCGCGTTTGAGGATCTTGAAATAGATGGAGGTTGGCGAGCAGAAGTATGAGAGGCAAACTTTCGCCTCCTGTCTTGGGTAGCGAAGAGCCCCGAGCGCGAGTCAGCTAGGGACGCGTGAGACGTAGAGCGTTTCTGGGGGTGGCCGTGCTCGGAACATTGGGCTTGACGAAGTAGTGGGTTAGAGTCTGCCCAATGTGCAGTGAAAATACTTGGTACTGACATGCATATAGTCCAACCCCCGCTCCAGCGAGGCGAACCTGGGCAAAGATCGGTTCTGTTGGTCATGATGGCGGTGGTGGATGTTGGTGATGTTGAATTTGCATTGGCTCCACCGGCTGAAGGAACACCAAGGGACTCCGTCGGGAACAAGTCTCGGGCCTAGAACAACTACCGACCCCGCTTGTCCCCCGGAAGAAAAGACCACTTTTGCGTCCTTCCCCAGCTTCTTGTTCGGAGTTTGACCGTGGGAGCGTAAATCGGCGGAGTTCGGGGCCGGTCCCCTGGAGAAAATCGACAAAGGTTGCTGTCCCTAGTGACATGAGGTCGCGTTCGGGACGGAGACTTGGTGGACCTGCCTGCAGTCCGCGGGCGCGCCGTGGCGATAGATGGACGTTGCGCGGGGCACGAACATGGAGATGGAGTGACGAGAATGTCGCAGCCGTCGGAAGAGCCATCGAAGCCATCGTCGAGCTTTGGTAAGTTTGGAGGTGTCTCTTGGCAATGGTCATGCAGATTGGACAGACTGTTGCGTGTGGATAGGTTGTAGTTCAGTTCTTGATGGTGTCCGAGCCCAAGACGATGGTGAATTCTTGGCACCGGCGGGGGTGGGTGTTGATGAACCCTCGGAGAGTGCCCGAGGCGGCACCGTGACAAGGTGAAGGTGGCAGTGGTGGGTCCGCCGGTCCTCCGTGAGCGGAGCTCGTGTGAGCACAGGGCCCGACGGCAGGCCATCACGGAGCTTCCGTGGACGGCGGCCGGTCCAACTTGAAGGTCGACAGCGGATGGATATCCGATGGGCGGATAGAAGTTGAAGGATGTGGCCAGAGCACGAAGTTTGTCAGCCAGTCAGATTCATCGGCGGCGCTGTGATTGTTGAGTCGGGTGGGATGGAAGGTGCCGCATGGTTGCTTCTTTCCGCCCTGCACATCCTCTGAGACTTGCTCTCAACGGAAGGGGCGATCTGGGTGTACTTGCCCTTTCCAGCCAACCGAGCAAACGGTTTACAACTGTCCACGGCCGAGGCGGACGACGTTGAGTTGCCCAACACCATCCATGTCCAGCAAGCACTGTTTGCTTGACACACATTGCGTCCATCCTCAACGTGTATCCCACCGAGTATTCTTACCCAAGTATCCTTGCGAAAACGACCAACCAACCTGCATCTGTCTATCGCGTGCCGATTGCACCCCCATTCCACCCCGTCTCGTCTCCGACATTTCCGCACACCTGCGCCGAGCCGCCGAGCCGGGTGGGGGGTCATCGCGACATCTCTCGTCAATCATCAGCAACAGGAAGTTCAGCGCGGAGAAACCGGGGCGACAACGCTCGTTCACCAAAGCCACCCCTCACCACACACACGATACAAGTGTAGTATCGTCGCGCCCTCGGTCGTTGCCCGGCAGGGCCCCACGATCTGCAGCCAAGCGTTGCCCTGGTACGGCAAGTCCCACAAACCCCAGCTTGAGGGGGGCATGCCTAGCTCAGGTGCTATCACGCAATGCCTAGGGAACCTTGGAGAAAGAAGAGTGCTGATGGTTGTCTCGTCAGATGTATGCGCACCGCGTGGTCAGCCCAAGCCGAGGCGTGGCCAACGTACCGAATTCCAGAACCTCGATCGAAGCCGCAAACGAATTCGATACGTCATGCCGAATAACCGGGACCCAAGATCGACAGCGAACCAAGTCGACCGCGCAACACTATCAGCAACTTGTAATAGCATCCCCGAGAAGAGTCACGGGAAGCAGCAGGAAGTGGAACTTGACAGGGTACGTGCTGTACGGATAGTGACCACCAACTAGATTCCACATGGCTCCCCGTTTGTCTCGTCACTCCCCTTTCTGTTCCATGCTTCCTCGTCACCTTCTCGTACTTTCGTTGGCTTGTCGTGGTCCTGCCAAGCGGCTAGGGTATCGACACAGCCACTGTTCTTTTGCCTCTGGCCTGTCGTCTCGCCCTGATCTCCATCCGTCGAGATGGTTCACTGACCATTTTCCGCCCGGGCTGTCTGGTCGCCTATTGGCCGGTGCCCATCACGAATCGCCCCCCATTGGCTGCCTCCGCCCACGCCGCGCGCCCTTGAGTGGCCTGGCAGTCCCGGCCGTTGCTTAATGACGACGGCCTGTGGCTCCTTGCGGGGAACCTGGCCCTCCCCCAACACCCACGCTTCGGACGTTGACCGACGGGCCTTCGCCTCTCAGATCACTCCAATCCGGCCACCAGTCTACCGATGCCCCTAAAGAGAGGCCGCCGCAAACCGAAACAGCTTAGCGAGCTGTCCAAAATACTCGATCTTATCGCGTGACCTCAATATCCTTTCCGGCCAGCAGGACATTGAGAGATGAAAGACGCGTCAGGTACCTACCTCCAGGCTCCTCAACCAGATCCAGATGGCGATTGTCGCGGTAGTGGAGGGCCAGAATGCTTGTTCGACCTTGTTTGGAGGGGGCATGGCTTCGCCAAGAGAGACTTGCCAAGAGGGGGTCTCTCTAGTCTGTCCTATCGCACATGCCGACGGACAACCCCCGAGATCTGTTAGGAGGGGCGTGTGCGCTGCCTAGGCGCAGCGTGACGGCGTTGTACCCGCAAGCCCAAACGTCGTCGACACGGAGGGGCGCCTGGTCGATCCTGGATCCACAGGCTGGGGAGCCGCCTTTCCAGGGCATGCGCGTGGGGACCTGAACCTCCTGCGAGGGGAGGAGTCTCTTGGTCTGGCCCCGGCAAGCCGGCGGCGCGGATGCTATCCCGTGGTCACACGCCATCCCGCTCCGCCAGGTCAGGGAAGCCTCCCGGAAGGCATAAGAGCGGCCTCCCCGTCTCCGTTCCTCACCATCTCCCTTTCCGATCCCTTGTGTTCATCACGTCCTCATCGACCTCTTTCACCCAAGGGTCCTCCAGACATTCATTGCCCATCTTCCCCCTCTCTTGCTTAACAGCACTACACACATCTCTCTACAGCCTCACTCGAGCGCGTGCTTACTTCAGATTACCCGCCAGATTCCGATGGGAGAGCCCGAAGTCACTAGGAATGGTCCCAACATCATCTCTGCGGAGCCCACTGCCGAGCAGGACGAGCCACCTATACCCTTAGGTGGCTCGCCGCAGCCACCGATCCCAGCTCACATCACCAAGGTCTCCGAGACCTACATCAAGGACAACGACGACATCAAGGCTCACCAGAAGGAGGCTCAGATTGTCGAAAAGTACCACGAAAAGGCCGAGCATGAACACGACGCGCTCCGCCCCGTCCACTGCATCTCCGTCGACACCCTCCGTCAGACCTGGCAGACGGACCTCGAGAATGGTCTCTCCAAGAGCGAGGCGGCCGCACGCCTCGACCGTGACGGCCCCAACCGTCTCGAGAGCGCCAAGGGTCTATCCGTTTGGGAGATTGTCATGAGACAAATCTCCAACAGTCTTACCCTCGTCCTTGTGATCGTCATGATCCTCTCCTTCGCCATCAATGACTTCATCGAGGGTGGTGTCATCACCGCCGTCATCGTGCTCAACATTGTTGTTGGCTTCGTCCAGGACTACCGAGCGGAGCAGACCATCCAGTCTCTCTACGCCCTGTCCGCCCCCACCTGCAAGGTCGTCCGCGATGGACACATCGAATCCGTCAAGGCCGAGTCCCTCGTCAAGGGCGACCTCGTCATGATCTCAGTCGGTGATGTCGTGCCCGCCGACCTGCGCCTCATCGACGGCATTAACCTGTCCACCGACGAGGCCCTCCTGACCGGCGAGTCGCTTCCCATCAGCAAGCACCCCGAGGCCATCTTCCAAGAGGCTGATCTGCCCCTCGGCGACCGCCTCAACATGGTCTACTCTGCCACCACCATCACTCGCGGCCGTGCCCGTGGTCTGGTTGCTCACGTTGGCTCCGAGACCGAGGTCGGCAAGATCGCCGTCATGCTTCGCTCCACCAGGAAGAGGGCCGAGAACGAGACTCTCACGACCCGCATCTGGTGCCGCTTCCGCGATGGTGCCCGCAGCATTCTCGGCCTCGAGGGCACTCCCCTCCAGGTCAAGCTCAGCAAGTTTGCTCTGCTCCTCTTCGGTCTCGCCATCCTCCTTGCCGTTATCGTTTTCTCGGCTAGCAAGTGGCAGCTGAACGAGCAGGTCCTCCTCTACGGTATCTGCGTCGGTGTGGCTGTCATCCCCGAGTCCCTCATCGCGGTCCTCACCATCACTATGGCTGTTGGTACCAAGGCCATGGCCAAGGGTAACGTCATTGTTCGCAAGCTCGCCTCTCTTGAAGCTGTTGGTGGAGTCACCAACATCTGCTCGGACAAGACCGGCACTCTTACCCAGGGCCGCATGATCACTCGCAAGATCTGGCTCGCGGAGGAATCCACCGCCATCGTTGAGAACTGCACCGATCCCTACGACCCCTCCAGCGGCAACGTCAAGTGGCCCGGCATTGCCAGCTCTGCTTCCAGCTCCGTCTCGACACCCACCATCGAGAACAGCGACGACACCATCCAAGCCTCTTCTCTCGGCTCGTTCCTCAAGGCCATCGTCCTGTGCAACAACTCGACAGTCACCTGCGGCAAGCCCTCTTCTGACGACACCGAGTCTGTCACCACCGTCCAAGACGACGGCACTCCCACTTGGTCTGCCATTGGCGAGCCTACCGAGATTGCCCTCCACGTCTTTGGTATGCGCTTTAGCAAGGGCAAGTCCGACATCATCCAGACCGAGGGCTGCAAGATGCTCTACGAGTTCCCCTTTGACTCGTCCATCAAGATGATGTCGGTTGTGTACGAGGCTCCTGGCGGCGCCCGTACCATCTACACCAAGGGCGCCGTCGAGGTTATGGCTGCCCGTCTGGATGAAAGCGAGGACGTCAAGCTCCGCATCGCTTCCAAGGCTGATGAGCTCGCCTCCGAGGGTCTCCGCGTTCTCTGCGTTGGCCAGAGGCAGCTCGATCCCAACGAGGACGCCAGTGAGAGGACCAAGACCGAAGGCAAGCTTCGTTTCCTGGGTCTTGCCGGCCTCTACGATCCTCCCCGCGTTGAAACCAAGGGCGCCGTCCAGCGCTGCAAGGATGCCGGCATTTCCGTTCACATGGCTACTGGCGACCACATCAAGACTGCCACTGCCATCGCCTTTGAGGTCGGAATTCTTCAGGGTGGCGAGGGCGACTGGGCCGTCATGCCCGCCGGCCGCTTCGACTCCATGTCTGAGGATGAAATCGACGCTCTCGAGAGCTTGCCCCTGGTTCTGGCTCGCTGCAGCCCTCTCACGAAAGTGCGCATGCTGGAGGCCATGCACCGCCGCAAGGCTTTCTGCATCATGACCGGCGACGGTGTCAACGACTCCCCTGCTTTGAAGCAGGCCGATGTCGGCATCGCCATGGGCAAGCGCGGAAGCGATGTTGCCAAGGAAGCAGCAGACATGGTGTTGACCGACGACAACTTTGCCTCCATCGTCACCGCCATTCAGCAGGGTCGTCGCCTCTTTGACAACATTCAGAAGGTAAGTTCACGATGCCCATCTCGATACTCGATATGATGCTAACAGAAGCAGTTCCTTCTCCATCTCCTCATCTCCAACATTGCTCAGGTCATCCTGCTGCTCATCGGTCTGTCCTTCCAGGACGCCTCGGGTACCTCCATCTTCCCGCTGTCGCCCATCGAGATTCTTTGGGCCAACCTCATCACGTCGTCGTTCCTCGCCATCGGACTTGGTCTTGAAGAGGCGCAACCTGATATTCTCCTGCGTCCTCCTCATGACCTCAACGTCGGTGTCTTCACCTTTGATCTCGTCCGCGACAAGATGATTTACGGCTTCTTCATGGGTTCCCTGTGTCTCGCCGCCTTTGCATCCGTTACCTACGGACCCGGCGGCGGCAACCTTGGCACCGACTGCAACAAGGACTATTCGGCGCTCTGCGACGTCGCCTACCGCGCCAGAGCCACGACTTTTGCCACGCTGAGCTTCCTGCTCCTCGTCACGTCCTGGGAAGTCAAGCATTTCCAGCGCAGCTTGTTCAACATGCACCCGGAAGAGTACACCGGCTTCTTCTCCGTCTTCAAAACCATCTGGCGCAACCGCTTCCTCTTCTGGGCCGTTGTCGGTGGCTTTGTCATGACTTTCCCCGTCGTGTACATTCCCGTCATTAACCGTACGGTCTTCAAGCACTCGGCCATCACCTGGGAGTGGGGTATCGTCTTTGCCTGCGTTGCCATGTACATCGCTCTCTTCGAGTGCTGGAAGGCCATCAAGCGCCGCTTCGGCCTCGGCGTCCGGGCTCTTGTCACGCCAGCCATCGAGGCATAAGCCTAGGCGCGCACAGGCATGGCGCAACCCGCAGTGTTGGATCCAACATCAGCATTGCGTTGCGCTGCAGACATCCGAGGCATTTGTTTCATTTCTGGGGAATACTTCAACAGGGGCTTCCAGGGAAGCATTGGTCTTCAGGACTGGAGAGGCGAAAGGGGGTAAAATGAGGCACAACAGGGCCGTTTCTTCACTCATTGAATAGTTTAGGGGCCTTGGGTCGCACCGGTTTTTCTGCATCCGTCACTTGAGAATACAAATTGTCCGCAGCAATCTATCGCAAAATGAGAGTGATGGCTTTTTCTGTGCTGCAAATTATTGCAAGTTATGAGCGATGTGTTGGTGGTTTCTTCTGTGCTGCATCGAAAAGGGGGGCGTTATCTTATCTTGGCCGGCCGGTTGTGGCAGGTCCGTTGGACGCACTGTTCATTGGCTGCTCCACGTTCGAACCCCTGATGGTCCCACTCGAATGAGGGACCGGACCATGTCCGTCGCATCGTGGGCCGACCGCATCTTGCAGATACTCCGCTTCGTGGCCCCTGTGATTCCAGTGTCTGTCTACCTAGCTCGAGTGGCCTGGGAGAGGTGTCACAAACCAAGCAGAGGATCGCCCGGCTGTCTTGCTTCCTTACACACCACACCACCGGACTCACAGTCGCCGCCCATACCGTCGCCATGGCGCGCAGAACACCCATTTCCGCCATCATCGTCCTGGCCGTTCTGGCCTTCTTCAGCATCACCTACCTCTTCTCCTCGTCCGACTCCAGCCCCAGCGCCTCCTTTGGATCAGGCGCAGCAAAGTCGCCGGCAGCGCCACTCGTCAAGGATTCGTCTACGGACCCTGTCGAGCTCGGTACTATCGATTCCAACATCCTGATCGGCGAGTCCATTGCCCCCAAGCTGGAGAATGCCACCCTCAAGTACGTCTATCATGTTGCTGCCCGCTGGTCTTTACTGTCTAACAAGTTTTTGTCAGGGCCGAACTTGGTCGCGCCTCTTGGAAGCTCTTCCACACCATGATGGCACGATTCCCCGAAAAGCCGACGGCAGACGAGTCGCTCGCCCTCAAGAACTACATCCATCTGTTCGCGCGCCTGTACCCATGTGGCGATTGCGCCCGCCACTTCCGGGGCCTGCTCGCCAAGTACCCGCCCCAGGTCGGCAGCCGACAGGGCGCGGCAGGATGGGCGTGCTTCGTCCACAACGAGGTCAACACGCGTCTGGAGAAGGAGCAGTTTGACTGCAACAACATTGGAGACTTTTACGACTGCGGCTGCGGCGAGGAGGGCAAGGACGGGAAAGAGGGGGAGAAGAAGAGTGATCCGTCTGTAGAGCTGAGAGGTGATTCGTAACGCTGCATGGCATGTTGCGGTGGAGGGGTCTTGAAAATATTGACTGATCCTCGCTGGTTAGAGGCGCTCGGAATACATGGATACGGTTACTTGGCTCATTGGGCCGTCAATTCTTCAACCAAACTTTGCATTTGATGCTTTCGAAAGACCTCAGGGGAATAAAGTACCGTCTCCAGACCGTAGTGGGGTTGGGAGGGGAATTCGCATTGTTGACTTGTCGCATGCCAGACTGCGAGGAAGTCACGTGACCCCTAGTCTTGGACCAGTCGCCGCCGATACGCGTCAGAGCTGCCTTGAGCTTCCGGAGCTTCAGCCTTCCCAAACCCCATAGCTCACGACGACCGCCCGCCGTCCACGCAACACCAATTCCAACAACGACAGCACCCTCGATCAAATTCCCGAACAGAAACACCCCGTAACTTTGCATCGCCCTGAACCGACGGCAAAGATGGAGTTCACCACCACCGGCTCCCTGAACGAGGGTGCGTTTGCGACTCCCAGTCCGGCCCCTCGCTCCGCAGTACTAACACTCGATGGCAGACGGCATCCACGTCGACATGGACAGACTGAAGAAGGGCGAGGTCAAGTGAGTGGGACATACGCCCTGCTTTTGGAGCACAGCTAACGAAACTCCTTGCAGCCTGGGAACTTCCATGTGCGTCGACGTTACCTATCGCTTGCAAACGCCGCAGCCACTGACACCCGAATAGCATGGCAGTTACCTTCAAGGGCGGTGTCATTCTGGGTACGCACACCGACCCCTCCTCTTGCTCGCCGTTGTCTCCAGTCCTCAGGAAACTAACAAACTCGACAGGCGCCGACTCTAGGACCACGACCGGAGCATACATCGCGAACCGAGTGACCGACAAGCTGACCCGAGTCCACGACACAATATGGTGCTGCCGCTCCGGATCGGCAGCTGACACGCAGGCCGTCGCGGACATTGTCCAGTACCAGCTCGGTCTGTACGCTATGCGGAACGGCAAGCCCCCCATGACGCAGACGGCTGCGTCCATCTTCCAGGAGATCTGCTACGGCAACAAAGACCGCCTGAGGTGAGAGCATTCGTTGGGGGAAGTTTTGATGGAAACAAGGAATGCTAACAGTCGCAGCGCCGGCCTCATCATCGCCGGCTGGGACGAGCGCCACGGCGGCCAGGTCTACAGCATTCCCCTCGGCGGCTCCCTGCACAAGCAGTCCTACGCGATCGGCGGCTCCGGCTCGACATACATCTACGGTTACTGTGACGCAAACTGGCAGGAGGGCATGGAGGAGGCAGAGGCCGTCGCGTTCGTCAAGGGCGCCCTGCGAGAGGCGATTAAGTGGGACGGCAGCTCTGGCGGTGTCATCCGCATGGTGGTGCTCACAGCCAACGGTGCCGACAGGCATCTATACCTTCCGGACACCGACTACCAGGTGCGCCACGAGTGAACGAAGCGACATGTCGATCGATGGGGCGCACCACAGGGTCGGGAAATCGGATGAGGATGACCAGCCGAGCCACCGACCGAGTGTACAATACAAATAGATGACCTCTACGGGAACACGGACATCTTCACATGCAGGGGACTCTTGACATTGCATCCCGCCATGATTGAGCCAACGCTGCTCGTGCTAGGGAGCGGCCGCACGGGATCAGGACGGGCCGTTATAATGCGAACGCTGGGTGTGTGTTGATTGGGCACGCCATTCCGGGCAGATGCGCGATGCAGGGTCAATCACTTGTGACGGAGGCGGTGTGGCACGAGCTGGTGTCGGATGTAAAGTGTTCCAGAGGCAGTGTGTTGCCAAAGACGGCCAGCAGAACTCAATGATAGTACTGAAGGGGATTCGCGTCGATAGTGAGGTAGAGAGAATGGCGGTGACGGGTCCCTTCCCACAGTCTGCCAAGCTGAGTCGTGCCTATCGAGCCACGGGACGGCGGCTGAGATCTTATGTCTCTCGACTCGTGCGCTGCATGAGCTGACTCTGGGTTGAGCCAACGCCTGCCATTTTCCCCTGGCACGTGCCTCCTGCATTGGAGATATCGACAGCACCCTTTTCCTCGGGAGGACGAGGCGAGGCAAGGCGAGGCGAGACGCGACCGGGCCGAGGGCGCGTGGGCGGACGATCGGGAGTTGTAAGGCTGCAGGGTCAGTTGCGGTGAGTCCTGTGAAGCGGTGGCAGCGAATTCAGGGGCCACCTCGTGGCGGCGTTCGGTTATCAGATTGGCTGGGGGTGAGGGGAAGCCGAGAGCGCTGAAGAGGGGGTTGTGGGACAGCAGGCGGAGGCCCTGGCGTGTTGTGTGGCAGCGTGGGATGGGGGGCTTCAGAGGTTCGACGTTGGAAAGCTTGATTCTTCTTTGGGGCCCAGGGGCCAAGGCAACGCCACGGTACGTGCCCAAGTGCCCTACGGCGGCCCGTGGTCTCCCTGGTTCAAAGGACACTTTGCGAGATGAGACATGACGTGACAGGATGTGGTGATCGACGCCCAAGGGTGAACAGAGGTGGTCGGTCAGTTGCAGAGTGTTCGGAAGTATGAGAAACCACAAGACACTGTTCTTGGGCCGTTGGCCTCGTCCCGTAGCCGCCTGGGGAATTAAGTTGCTCGTTCGCGGGGTGGGTGGCATTCAACGCATCGCAGCCGCCGAATGGCATGATGTAATAGGGGGGCGGCGGCACGTTACTTGTCGCGAATTGTCAACGGGTGTGCTATCTGGGCGTCTCGCACTTTGGCGATGGCGGTGGGCCTTATCGGTCGGGTCCCAAGCGTCCTACAGACAGTGAGCAGTGACATCTCCGGCCCAGCGCGTGTCGGTGCCTCGAGTTTGAGAGTGATCTGTAAATAGCTCGTCGTGCTGGATGGAGCTCGGGGCCCAAAAGACAGGTCAAGGTCTTGGCGACGGCTTGTGATACCAGAGGACATCATTGCCATTAACCACTTGCAGCTTCAAGATAGTTGGAAGCCAGGTGTACCCAGGCTGTCGGTGACGACGGGACGAAGACGAGCGCGATGAGATGGAGGAGCAAACAGGTACAGCCGTACAGCCTTCACCCTGGCGACCCCTGCCGCTAAAACCACGCCAGGGACCCCGCCGGTCGGCGTCCCGTCTGCCGCCACGCAGCCACCAGATCCAATCAGGGAGGGCACCTGGTCCTCGCCTCCTGCATGTGTTGCGTCGTGCTTCCCTCCACCTCATCACCATGGATGGAAGAAGAGAGGAATCTTTGCTGCCACGAGATGAATGTGCTTGATGGATGCTTGTAGGTGAAATTAAATCACACATGAAATACAGCAAGTGTCTAGTCAGATGTCAGGTAGGGCACCAAAAACAGTGCCTTCCCCCCCAGATCTAGTCTATCAGGTCGACAGAGGCCAGGCAGGGCAGGCCCTTGGAGCACAGCACCCGGGGTGTCCACTGGGCACCGGCCCCCACTGCTAAACCCGACAGTGGTTCTTTCCGTCCAGTCCAGACCTCCCCGTCCACATCCCAGACATTCGAGTCTCTCCTTCCACAAGGCTCCTCCCCTCCAGCTTTGGCTCTCCTCCTACAACTCTCTTATCCATCCCATCGCACATCCAGTGCAAAGAGAGATCTTGCCCTTCAGCACACAGCCTCCTTTTGCGCCTCTTGGTTTGCCATCTGCCCAGGCGCACGCATCTTCGGTCCATTCCCCGGCCCCGACTCGACTTCGACTTCGACTTCGACCGGTTTTGTGAAAGCGGGATTTCACCGGTCGCAGACCCTCGCGCGCGCACCCGTTCCTGAGAACGTCACCAGCAGGCCACCGCTCCTCCACGTTTTGGGCTTGTCTCTTTCGACGGACCGCGTGTTCACCTGTCGTCAGCGTTGCTTCGAGTGTCTCTCCATCGTCGCCCAGCGTTGCGCTCATCGCCCTCCGCTCCGTCCCTTCACATTCCACGCGGTCCGCATTCCACTGGGGACCATCGTCAGGCCCCTCGCCAACTCCGGAAACCCACCCCTGTTGCCCCGACACACAAGACGACGACATCGCTCCGAGCTTCGTCCGGCACTCGTTTCTTTCTTTGACAAGGCTGCAGCCCATCAAAGACCGACTCCCGCCCTTGTTTTCAACGTCTGACGCATTTCCTGTTGGTCTTCTCGCTGTAGCCTCCAACCCATCGCCAGGTACGTCGCACATTTCATTACTTTCCGCCAACGTCATATCGGCGGCTCCCTCCATGTCGGCGCATGTTTGTCCCAGAGCCAGGATACCCTCGACAAGAGCTTTCCAACCTCGTCCCTCTCACTGCCAATATGGATCGGCGACGGCGACGGCCTACATCTCGGAACAGCGCAGCGCAATCCGATGCGCTCCCTCGTCCGGTCTCCGATCAAGGGACCAGAAGAGGCTCCTTCGTCTTGGTCGCGTCTGGCCTTCGCCAGTGACGTTGCTACCCCTCCTCCCGCCAGCGCGCTGCCTAATTTTTGCCACCCCGACCGAGTCCCACGGACCAGCCCCTCGTCCCCCCTACCCTGCCCGGCTGCTAGCACTGTTTACCCCCATGCCTGTTCGCTATCCATTCACCGAAGGCTCATTGCCAATCGGCATCGTACCCTGTCGGCCAAGACGAGATCCCCCATCCCGACCACCATTCAGGGACTCCCACCTTGGAGGGATGAACCTTGGGTTCGGCGTCGGTGATACGAATGGGCACAGTAAAGCCCAGTGGCTGGTCTTCTCAACTTGCTAAAGCCCACCTCGTACACATCTTTACGCAGTCGCTCCTGTCCTTTCTTTCTTTCCTTCCGTCATTCAACACATCACCATCACTTGCCGCTTCTGCCCATTCCAGTACTAATTCCAACGGCAAACAGTAATCCAACCTTGCTACTCCAACCCATCGCCATACACAAGACGATGCTATGGCAGCTGTGATCGGCGACTTCATTTCAGACCCGTCCGCTCACTTCCATAACATGCTTGCCAGCACTGGCCTGTCGCATCAACGCAAGCCCTCGCACGAATCCGCGTACCGATCCTCGAACTGTCCTCGCAACTCGGACACCCACCGTTCTTCACCCAGTTCTCGACAGCGGCGAGAGCCCGGCGACAGTCCTGACAAGCCGGTCCCGTCAACATCCGGCGCGTCTCGCTTCCCAACACCCCCATCGTCGTCCTCGCCGAGCGTCGCTTCCGCCAACATCCGGGCTCAGAATGCGGAGAGCGCAGGCTTGATGGCAACGCAGGTTCACGAAGCCGCTCACGTCGGCCCCTTAACCACGACTCTAGCTTCACCTAGACACCAACAACCATCTCCCAACTCCGATGCATCGCCGGCTACCACAGGCATTGGCGCGTATCCTATCACCGAGGCATCCTCTCCACGTTCCGAGCCTCAGGGCCAAACTATCCGAGTGCGCGACCTCGCCCATATCCAGAGCCTCGCTCGCGCCGATGTCTTGACGGGCAACGGGTCTGGGCTGCTCAACGACAACCACTCCCAACAAGTCAAATATGAGATCAGCGGCATGCCCATCGGTGACATTATCGAAATGGTGGCTGCGCTGTTGACCAAGATCACGACCACAAATGACCTGCAGCACGATGCAATGCAGAGGAACGTTGCGCACCAGCAACAAGCGAACCAAAACAGCGAGGCCGGCCATGGCTCCTCAATGAGTCCTCTGAGTACCTCGGTGCTTGCTTTCCACGGAAAGAACATCCCGGCCATCACTATCCTCAGCTACCTCTCCCGAATCCATAAGTACTGCCCGACAACGTTCGAGGTCTTCCTCAGCTTACTCGTCTACTTTGACCGGATGACGGAGAGGGTCAACGATATGGTGGTCAAGAGCGAGGAGGCGCGGCGCCAGGGTGAGACCCCTGAACCGCACACATCAAGTACCGTCTCGGTAGCAAAGGATGTGGACATGCACGACGGGGAGAGCGAGAGTGTCGAGTCGGACTCGGACTTGGCAGATGATGACGAAGACGACGATGAAATGCAAGGTCAGCCTTCCAAAAAGACCAGCGACAGCGAAAGCCGGCCCGTTGGGGGTGCGACGTCGCCCGCCATCACGCCAGCCACATACTTTGTCGTGGACAGCTTCAACATTCATCGACTGGTGATTGCTGGCGTGACCTGCGCCAGCAAGTTCTTCTCGGATGTGTTTTACACGAATTCGAGATATGCCAAGGTACGTCGACGGGACACTTGAGATGTTTCCATTCAAGGCGCTGACCACGGACGACAGGTTGGCGGATTGCCTCTTGCGGAGCTGAACCATTTGGAACTCCAATTTCTGCTGCTGAACGACTTTCGACTGGCCGTGCCGGTCGAGGATCTGGAAGCGTACGCTACTATGCTTGTTGAATTTTACGCACGCGAGGTGGTTGTCCCACAGTCGCGGTCTGTGCCGGCTGATGCTTAGCATCATCGCCCATGCTATGATTTTTGCTATGAAGACTGATACCCTGATACACATTTGGAGAAGACTTGGCTGAGCCGGGTTACGATTCATGGGTGGAAGCATGACGGGCAGGGTACACGAGGATGCGGCATTGCCTCTGGCGTGCTCTAGAGCGTTGTTTGTATGGTATGGTACCCGGGGAGGGGACACGGCGTTCAGAGGTCGGCCTTGCTTCTTGCCTGCTACTTATAGATTGGGGACAACGTAATTCACCGGAGCTAGGTTTGGGACGATAATGAGGTCAGAGGTGATAATGAGCCCAGAGGTGATGTTGTCCGTCGACTGCTTTTCTGTCTTAACCTCTTCTCTGAACTAAGGGTGCCTCGAGACTGTCGAGTCTCCTTTCCAAGTAATAGACTTACGTCCGTGGTCACGACCCGTAAGAATCCAGCCTCTCGCCACATGCTTTGTCGACAACAGCAACCAGCCCTGCCATCATCCCAGGGACAGCAGCCAGTTGTCCTACATAATCCTAATTTATTTTTTCGTGCCCTTACCCTGTATTCCAGCTTGCTTATTGCCATCTCATTGTGATCCTTGTGATAATTTGGCCTTGTGGCCCCGGGCAAGGCGTCAAGTTGTCTTCACCAAGAAACTCAAATTGAAAGGCCAAATTATTGTGTACAAAAATACGGCACCTCTGATCGTCAATACATGGCTGGCTGTAATTAGAAACTATGTCGATATGTGTAAGAAGGGTTGACATCAAAGTCGAGGCCGACAAGGGCATCATGCACTCAGGTTTGTTCACGTCTTCCTTTCAACTTCCAAACTGAACAGTGCACGAAGCCAAGCAACATGGTCGTCTCCATCGTCATTGATAAGCTATCGCCGCTCCACTCACTTCCCTTCGAGCGGCTAAGACCGAAGGCCAACTCTCGGAAGCCGAAACTGACGACCGAGGAGGCCCCACTCATGGAGAGGCCGGACCAATGGCAGCGCCGAGCGGGTGCGAAATGCCGCAAGCAGGTTCGCCAGCCGTCCCGTCGGTCGGCGAACGCCTCGGGTGCCATTCTATCCACTGTTTTTTCCTCCCGAGAGTTCTGTCCTCCAGCATCATCTTCCCGTCGAACAGTCCCAGACGCTCTCCCTCCCGACCGACGATCCTCGACTCCCACCCTCAAGACAAGAAGAAACAGACTGGCCAAAATGTTGACCCGGGGAACTGCGCAGGTACGTGCAATTGACGCCAAAGGTGACGTCGAGGGGCTGGCGCCCACATGCCGAGCCGACGACATGAGGCGCCGCCCAACCCGGGGCAAGCAAGTCGATGCAGGAGATTGTTGACACGCGATACCTAGGTCCTGCGCACCGCTACTCAGCAGTCCGTGATCCCTCGCGCCGGCTACGCGACGATCCAGTCCGACATCTTCAAGCCCACCAAGTTCGGTGGCAAGTACACCGTCACCCTGATCCCCGGTGACGGCATCGGTGCCGAGGTCGCCGAGAGCGTCAAGACCATCTTCAAGGCCGACAACGTCCCCATTGAGTGGGAGCAGGTCGATGTCTCGGGCGTCGATGCCACCTCGGAGCGCACCGAGGACCTCTTCCGCGAGTCGGTTGCCTCGCTGCGCCGCAACAAGCTCGGCCTCAAGGGAATCCTGCACACCCCCATCTCCCGCTCCGGCCACCAGTCCTTCAACGTGGCCATGCGCCAGGAGCTCGACATTTACGCGTCCATCTGCCTGATCAAGAACATCCCCGGCTACAAGACCCGCCACGAGAACGTCGACCTCGCCATCATCCGTGAGAACACCGAGGGCGAGTACTCTGGCCTCGAGCACCAGTCGGTCCCTGGCGTCGTCGAGTCCCTCAAGATTATCACCCGCCAGAAGTCCGAGCGCATTGCCAAGTTCGCCTTCAACTTTGCCCTGGCCAACTCGCGCAAGAAGGTCACCTGCATCCACAAGGCCAACATCATGAAGCTGGCCGACGGCCTGTTCCGCTCCACCTTCCACCAGACCGCCAAGGAGTACCCCACCCTTGAGGTCAACGACATGATTGTCGACAACGCCTCCATGCAGGCTGTCGGCCGTCCCCAGCAGTTCGACGTCCTCGTCATGCCCAACCTCTACGGTGGCATCCTGTCCAACATTGGCGCCGCCCTGGTTGGTGGCCCCGGTCTCGTTCCCGGCTGCAACATGGGCCGCGACGTTGCCGTCTTCGAGCCCGGCTGCCGTCACGTCGGTCTCGACATCAAGGGCAAGGACCAGGCCAACCCCACCGCCCTCCTCCTGTCCGGCTCCATGCTGCTGCGCCACCTCGGCCTGGACGACCACGCCAACCGCATCTCCCAGGCCGTCTACGGCGTCATTGCCGATGGGTAAGTTTTCATGAGTTTGAGTTCCGTGCAATGACAATCGCTAACAACCCCCCAGCAAGACCCGCACTCGCGACATGGGCGGCGAGGCCACTACCCACCAGTTCACCAAGGCCATCCTTGACAAGATGGAGACCCTGTAAATGAAGGTCCCGCGACCGCTTACCAATGATACCTCGATCCCTTTACCTTTTGTGTCAACACCCTGAAAATCGACATCTCGATCACCGAAAGGCGCCGTAGACGATGTAGGAGTACTCATCGAAAGTCTCGGCATAGATACATAGACGCCGGGGGCTCATACCAAGTCGCCCGGCTCGCTTGGAGAGTGGAAGAGTTGTTTGCTCACCACGTGTGTGCTTGGAGGTGATAACCTGCAGCTGGAGATTGTACGCACCAGCCAGTGTTGTGTACGTAGCATAGGAGTCATGCAATGCATATGAACTTGTTTTCTTTTCTAGACCTGTTTTGAGGCTTGTGATGTTGGACAGTGGTTGTTGCTGAGAAAAAGGGGATCCCATGCCGAGAGTTGAACTCGGGGCTCTGGAGTTTAAGTCCATGATGTTGACCGCTACACCACATGGGATCGAGGAGGGAGGATGTTCCGGGCACTATGACGGGCGGGAGCTGTTTCGATGGATGTGAGTTTGTATGGCTAGACGGGAGGCTGCAGGTGATCATATGCACATGGGAGCAAACAGAGGTGCAGCTGTGAAAGTGAGGAATTCAGAGGGCAGCATACAGTAAGCGGGGCCGATGATGGCAGTTGATTTTTAAAATAAAAATAAAAATAAAAACCAAGGATCAGCTTTTGACATCATCAAGTGTTAGGTTTTGGAGATGTTGAGGCGATCACTTGTGCCTTGTTCACGGCTTTTACCGTGGAAAACTCGGGAGCGTTTCCCCGATGACCGAATGCTGGACCAGTCTCGGGCGGCCCGTCGTGACAAGGCTGGCTGGGATCCATCAGGATCCACTTCTGCCCACTGCTGAAGAACTTCACTTGCCACCGAGACAGTCTCAGGATTGTCGTCATTGCAAGACATTTGGCTCCGTTGCAGAAATGAAGTGGACCGAGTCTGTTTGTCACCGGCCGGTTGATGTCGGCGTGCTTCGTTCTATCCATGCGTCGGACCAGGAGATGTATCCTGCGGCATTGCCGTTTGAGCGTCTCCAGGGTTGGGTAGACTCTGCTTCATGGCTCTCGATCGAATTTGTCGTCAACGCCACCCCCATCGGGGTCGTCGTTGCTTTGCCTGTGCAACGGACCAAGTGGGAGGCGCTCCTCAGCGGCGGTCTTAAGGAAACCGACATTGAAGCATCCCGAGACTTTGGTCAGGCTGTGCAAGGCTCTGACGAGGGCCAGGATCCCGTCGGCATACACATTTTCCATGTCGAGAGATATGAGTCTCCCCAGGCTCAAAATGCTGTGCAGTTCAGAGGATTCGGCAACTACGCAGTCGGCGCAGTGCTTGATGCAGCGAGAGCCGAGGGCTACACTATTCTTGGAACATCGGGTAAGTCCTCCGAACGGATACAAGTCCATGTCCAAGGGCTGACGATAGATAGCTCTGACGGCCACGGAAGATGGACATCGGGCTTTTGGAAGGATGGGATTTCGGTCAACAGGATACGAGGAAGTGTGGATAGACGGTGAGGCACCGAGGAGTGGAACACAAGATACACCGCTTGACGATGGTCGGCAAGTGAGCCGGGCGCGGATGATGCGGCGGGATGAGGCAGCAGAGCTTGGAGACGCATGATGGTCCGGACGTGGACATTTCGGGAGCTTACCAACCATCGCCAACGAGATCAGAGCGGCGGTCAGTCAATAGAGTGGTCAGTGTCCCAACGATCTGGCACGGCGGTGAGAACTGCGGAGTCCACTATAGCGGTACTACACGAAACAGGTGGAGGGTAGGTGGGTTGCCCTGGTGCTCGGAGACTTTACTTTCTGATAAGTAGCAATCAATCGGCGGAGGGGCTTCAATTTGTCCGGTCAGTAGATGATGGAACCAAGTCGATGCGGGAGTAAGAGTCGGAGCCGAGGCCCAGGGGTACTTTTGCTCTAGCAAGGCGCCCCCGGCCGAAGCCGTTCAGTTGTGGACCCCGTCTGATGCAACTTGACGTGGGACTTTGTCGATGGAGAGCAAAGTCTGGGCGTAAGAACCTAATTGCGTTGCGGACCCTGAATACTCTGAACCGTTCTCTACCCAGATGCTGTACCTACCCTGATGATCTGTGATGCAAAGACCAAGGAAACATCATCACACCCCCACGTCTTGACCACGAAAAGCACGACATCCGACCCAGTCTCTGGACACACATTGCGCAATGAGGGGTCGTGTCACCCCACTTGGGAGGCCACGACTGAGTCGTTCACCCCGATCTCATATTCTCCAAGCCGAGGCCCAAGGCATTTTGAAAGGACAGGATTGGTAAGGCTCCACTCTTGACACACGTTGGCCAGGAAATCGGCGACGCCAGAGCACGCCAGAGGACGGGCACCACTTCCTAACACGACGTCCACCCCCTCCGTCCTAGGCCGAATCAGAACGGCTTTGCCGCCCGGCAGAGCCTTCTAGCGCGTACGAGGTCACTGTTCCACAGGTTGGATCTCCAGATTCTAGAAACTGTTCGGCGTTATGCGCGGCACCCAGGGACCACATTCTCCATTCGGACTTGTCACATCATGACGTTGCCAGCCCTGGGCCCCCAGATTCGCCGAGGCATTGTTGCATGCTTGGTAATGCTGTGGAGGGGGGGCATCGAGTGTTGTTGAGCAGCAAACTCCAACGATATAAGAAGGATGTCATGTCCCCTTGCGTCATCCCAACAGCTCACTTCCAAGCACATTCCCATCCACCCTTTTACTACCTTACACATCCATCACCATGGCCCCCACACAGAACAAGAGCCTTATCT
This sequence comes from Plectosphaerella plurivora, assembly GCA_020726575.1. Lineage (NCBI taxonomy): Eukaryota > Fungi > Ascomycota > Sordariomycetes > Glomerellales > Plectosphaerellaceae > Plectosphaerella > Plectosphaerella plurivora. The sequence goes on along the minus strand of JAGSXJ010000025.1, from coordinate 104,850 downwards.
ACAAGGCGGTCCCTGAGACCTTCCCCGAGGCGGGCAAGCATCTCACTGTCGAGGACAGGCCCCTCGACCTCGAGGCTGCTGAGCTCAACGGCGGTGTCCTCGTCAAGGTTCTCTACACCTCCTTCGACCCCTACCTGCGCGGCCGCATGAGGGACCCCGCCATCAAGTCCTACAGCCCGCCCCTCACCCCCGGCGAGCCCCTCCAGTCCGCCATCGCCGGAAAGGTCGTCCGCTCCGATACCCCTGAGTTCCAGCCCGGTGACACTGTCGCCGCTTTCTACGGCAACAACGCCGAGTACACCATCATCCCCGGCCCCTACATTCCCCACGTTGGCCTCCGCAAGGTCGACACCAGCAACGGCCTGCCCCTCTCCTACTACGTCGGCTACCTGGGCATGCCCGGTACCACCGCCTTTGAGGGTCTGTACGAGATTGGTGTTCCCAAGAAGGGCGAGACCATCTTCGTCTCCTCTGCAGCCGGCGCCGTCGGCCAGCTCGTCGGCCAGCTCGCCAAGGCCGAGGGCCTGACCGTCATCGGCTCTGTCGGTTCCAACGAGAAGGCCGAGTACGTCAAGTCTCTCGGCTTCGACGCCGTCTTCAACTACAAGGAGGAGAAGCCACTCGACGCCCTCCGCCGCCTCGCCCCCAACGGTGTCGACATTTACTGGGACAACGTCGGTGGCGACACCCTCGAGGCCGCCCTTGAGGTCATGAACAACAACGGCCGCATCATCGCCTGCGGCGCCATCAGCGGCTACAACTCCAAGGCCGAGGACCGCCACGGCATCAAGAACACCTTCTACATCGTCACCAAGCGCCTGCGCGTCCAGGGCTTCATCGTCGACCTCTCCCCTCCCAAGTACAAGGCCGCGCTCGACAAGCTCGTGCCCCTCTTCGTCGAGGGCAAGATCCAAGGAAAGGAGGACATCTCTGACGGAATCGAGAAGGGTCCCGAGGGTCTTGTTGGTATCTTCAAGGGCCTGAACTTTGGCAAGGCGATTCTCAAGATTGCCGAGGCATGAGTGGACATGACGAGAGATTGATGTACGATGGAAAAGGTTGCCCTTAGAAGGGCTTTATGAGACTGAGTGGCATCAGCCCGGTCACGAACGACATGAGCATAGTCAATTCAACGTAATGAACCAAATGGCATTTGACACATAATCTGCACTTGTGAACTTCAGCAAACAACCACATGCGACTTGCGCAGACTTTCAGGAGAGGTAGTCACCAGTTTGAGAGCTACCTGCATCACCTCGATGCATCCATCGTCTTCACAGCATTTGATGATGGTGTCAATAAAGTGGGACATGTAGAGGAACAGAAGGCCATCACCGCCAGACTCATGGAACTCGGACGCATCAAGACGAGGACAAATGCCCACGCCGAAACAAGGATCCACATGCAAGAGAGTGGCTTGAATGGAAGAATAGTGTTCAATGGTTATATGTCTGAATAGAGGACCACCCTCAAGTAGGTGGTCAGAATATGTACATCTCAAAAGTTGAGTCCGCGACTCTCAATGCCTCCAGCATTGCCCATGTCTCTTCATCTTGTGTGACCAAGCGCAGTTCACGCTTAGAACTTGAGAGTCTGGCCGGCGGTGCCGACGACCCTGCTCTTGACGTTGTTGCGGCCGTACAGGGAGTAGCTGTAGGGGATCTTGCTCGAGCCGAAGCTGCCGGCAGGGGCAGTGTTCTTGCTGCCGCCGTAGCTGACGTCGGAAACGGTGACGTAGCCGACCTCCTTGGAGTCCTCGGAGATGATGGCCTTGTTGTGGGAGTTCTCCCAGACGGAAGACTCGACGCGAACCTGGGCACCCATGCGAGAGTTGACGCCGGACGCGATCAGCTTGTTGAAGTAGTTGTTGTACAGGTGGACAGTGGCGTGGCGAACAAGAGGGTTGCGCGAGTTGACGTTCTCGAAGTGGTTGCCAGCGTAGGTGACCTTGGTCTTCTTGTCGACGGTCGAGCTGTCGGTGTGGCCGATGAGGGTGGTCTTCCAGTGGTCGTGGAGGTAGGTGTTGGAGACGGTGACCAGGTCGCTGCCGTGGGTCTTGAAAAGGGTCAGTAAATTTACGGTGTGGCAACGTTTGACTGAAACTTACAATGTCGATGAGACCGTCATACGTATCCTTACCGTCGCCCAGAGAAGAAGAGAGGTCGCAGTGGTCGATCCAGACCTTGGTGGAGGCCTGAACACCAACGGCATCGCCGTTGGCATCCTTGACCTTCTGGATGCGCATGTTCCTGACGATCACGTTGTTGACCTTGTTGATGTACAGACCAACACCGACAAGCTTGGAGCCAGAGGCACCGACGATGGTCTTGTCCGAGGCAACGCGGACCTTGTAGCTGCCGTTGATGGTGCCCTTGACAACAATGTTGCGCTTGCCGCTGGCCTCGGCGGCCTTGGTGAACTGAGCGAGGGTCGAGACGGTGGTGGTAGAGCCACCCTTGCCACCGGTGGTGCCGCTGCCGTAGCCGATGTTGCAAGACTCGGTGATGGAGGCACGCTTCTCGAGGACACCGGTGGTGTTGTCGTCAACGGTGGGGGCAGGGGCCGCAGCCGCGAAGCCCACAAGGGCGAGGTTGAGAATGTTGGAGAACTTCATTGTAGATGGTAAAGAGAGACAACTCCAGAAGCCAGTCTGTGAGTGAAGAAGAAGTTGAAAGAATGTGTGGATGTGGAAAGAATGACTGAGGTGGAATGATAGAGAAGGAGTAAAAGACTGAGTATTGACAGCAGCCAGCAGCATTTATACAGCGCGAGTGAGGCCGGAGAATCCCATCGACTTGCTCATGCAGGGTCTGGTCGATGTGGCGGTCGTTGTCCGACGCCCGCCCATGACCACGAGTTGAGTGGATTCCGGAAATGAGAGCCTGGGCATCACTGGGAGCATCTTTGGGACTTTCCGATACCCAGACAGTATGTCTGTGGGAGGATTTCGAGAGTAACGCATGACAGCATGTCCCCGCCGGAGATCCACGCTGCACTTCAATGGCCTGACTTTCTGATGCTGAGAACTTCCAACATCTAGATGTCTGGCTTCGAAAAAACTGGTCCTATGATTTCACCTTTCGCTCAAGTGATCTGGCACTTGAACACCTCGCCCCCTCGGTAGCCATCGCCATCAAACTGTTAGCTCACCCCAGACTGTGTGTTCGTCCCAAGACGTGTTGGAGCGCTTGCTTGGCGATGGGGCCGGAGCTGACGACGACTTTCAGGGGCGCCCTGGACATGGCCGGCATTGGGGAGCATGCGGGATGCGTTCGGGCAAGTTCCAGATCCACCAAAGACCATACCAAGAATGCCCAAGACTCTTGGACGGAGCTCACTGAGGGCTCGATTGGAGCCATTCACGCCATTCTCGGACTCTCTGCAGGACGCACAACCCCTTGCAGCAATAAGCTTAATCTATCAGGGACATAAGCTTGTTCAAGCTCATCAAGCCTTCTTCGGTCGGCTGTCCGGCACCTTTTCTTATACTAGGTGCGCAAGTTTGTCGTCGGTTGGGACCGAGAAACATCGACCCAGAATAATCGTCCTGGTGGAATACTCCGACAACGGGAAGATCCTGTGGCTGTGCTTCGGAGCCGCGGATGTGTGAGGCTGCCAGCACTTGACTCGGAGGAGGTCCGCTTTCTTAGGGCGGCTCTGCTTGCTCCCCTGCCCCCTGTGTCAACCCCAACCCAGAGCCCATAGGGCAGACGACGACCTCCGCGACCCTCGCCAGGCTCGTGATGGCGTTTCTCGCAACAATGACCCGACAGCCCCTCCAATTTTGCTCATCAACGCTAGATGACTTGCCAAGGGTGTGCTAGAGTTCATGAAGCACGGCCTTACGCCGTATTCAGTGGTGGAACAAGGGACTCCTGACCGACCCAAACTTGGCGGCCGGATATTCGGAACCCAAGCATCCAAATTTGGTGATGGCGCAAAGCCCCTGACAAGTCCCGCGCCCGCCCACGCGAATGCCGCCAAGCTTAAATTCTTATTCCAGCGCGGAGCCGAAGGTCGCGCACTGTGAAAATGGGGCACCTGACGATGTTCTTCGAGGCAGACGAAAGGAGATGACGTACACGGAGAAATAGTTGAAGCTGATTTTCCGGTGAACATAGCATCTGCTACAGATAGATCGATCAATGCTGGCTAGGCTGGTATCAGACAATCACCCTTCCTTCCAGAGCTATCCGCTCACTCTCCAGAACCAGCGGACCGCCGCCGGGACCACTGGCGTCCAAGCTCAGGGTGACCTGTGTATGATCAGCAACCACATGCACCGTCTCTCCCAAGTTGCGATGGTCCGTCTCGCAGTGGGCCGCTGCTGCCCCTTCCTCCGTCTTCGCCTCTCGGATATCAATGGTGGGATAAGGCACCCAGCCTTCGCGCAGGGGCACCAGCATCAGAGGCACGTCCAGGGTCGACGAGGCAGCGCCGGAGGTCCCGGGGGTGCTGTGAGTTGTAATGTGGCCCCGCTTGTGGCCGCCCAGAAGCCACATGTCGGCGGGCGCCGTCACCTCATATGTAAAGTCTTGGACGTCTTCGGCTGTTGTGATTGTGTTCCACATCCGTGTCCACTTGATGTGCAGGTTGGCCATGAGCAGCTGGTTGATGCCCACGGCCGCGTCGGAGCCGTTGGCGGGGAGTAGTGCCGACGGCTCCTTCTCAAGCTGAACGTCGACGCTGTACAGAATGGGCATGGAGGGAATGTCCACAGGTATGAGGATCGATCGAGTCTGACCAGCACTGTCAGAGGACAGGATGGGAATCCTGGGCTGGGTCTTCTGCCAGTCCCGAATCATGTCTACCAGCGTAGTGGCGACGTCCTTTTCTGTCAGCGGGACCTTACCCAGGCCGAGGAAGGCTGTATCCAGCTGGGGGCCAACCAGGCATGACGTGGACACTTCGCCGAGCAATGCAGCGCGTTCGAGGTCGTATGGCGAAAGTTTCGAAGTGATTTGGTCTTGCGCGTAGGCGGCCAGGAGGTCAATGTAGCGCTCCGCGTCGGTACCAGTCGCAAGTGCCCTGAGTGCGGAGCCAACATGATTGATAATTATGTCGAGCACCACGGCGTAGTGAAGCTTGAGGTAGAGAATCTTTTGCGTCTTTGCATCGATGACGACGTCCGGCTTCCGCGTGATCTTATACAGCAGGCTCGCGGGCTGCTTGGGAAAGACGACAACCGGGTTGCTGGGTTCAAATCCCGAGTGCGACTCGAAGACATCCGAATCGAGGAGCTCGCTCTTTATCAAGACGAGTGGGCTTGGAGACGCCGTAGAGACGCTGAACCGAGAGAAAATGGCCGTGTGCTTGAACACATCCTGGACGTTGACGCCCAAATCGAGTGATACTGGGATGGAGGGCGTCAAAGAGTGGATGTATGTGCCATGCTCCGTGACGTATGTAACCTCGATCTTGACAGAGATTGTCGACACGTCCTGCTCGGTGGAAAAGGGGAACCGGAGAAGGACGGTTTCGTTGCTCGCCAGGGCCCCAAAGTGGAACAGGCCAGCCTCTGGAGGGCGGGCAAACTCAAGGGCAGGGCTGATGACTTGGACATTTGTTGTCAAAAGCCGGAGGCCGCCAGTGTTGGGGCGCACCCGAACGTCGCATGACTTAATTGTGTTCCAACCGGTCGAGATTTGAAGGTCCAGCCCGTTATTGCGGTCGAGTTGAATATCCTTGGCCGCCGTAAGCTGGCAGGCGAGGCCCCCAGTTGGCCTGTACAGCCTGACGGGAGGCAAGCGGAAGGTGTCCGGAGTACCCTCAGATCCTTGGTCAATATCTCGCTCGTAGTGGAAGTGGATGTTGCTGCAAACGAGGCTGAGGCGATCGACATTGTACCGGCCGGCGACGGTGGTCTGAGACAAAATGTTAACTTTGAAGGCGTGCCAGGTGTGCATGTACTGACCTTTCCGTGCAAGCGAATGGTGTTGTCGCCTGGCTTGAGAACCTGGGAGTCCAGGTTTTCAAGGAGAAGCTCACGGTTCTGTCCCGGAGTAGAGTCGACCAGGGTCATCCGCCCCTGTGACACGGTGATCTCGTCGACCAGAAGGCTCCGCAGTCTGATAGTAAGGGTGAACCCATCCTGGCCGTCGTCGTACTCTACATGATCATCAACCTCCAGGTCACTGAAGACTTGGCTCATAGGCACTGGCACCTCGTTGGGCATCGTCTTGGTGACCTCGGTGAGTTGGGCGAGGAAACCCTGGACGGCAGCTGACGACGCATCAGACGCGAATTGCTTGGTGCCCACTCTCAGAGACTTGGCCCGAGCAAGGCGTGTCTTGTTTGCTGAAGCTGCCTTGATGATAAGCTTCATGGCAACCCTCACAAAGTCGTCTTTTCGCTGCAGATGCTGCAAGCAGTGCGAGTACATGACCAGCATTGACAGTTCGAGCGAGCTCCAGCCGCGCTCCCCAAAGAAAGGGGTGCTCCTGTAAAAGTATGATGCGGCAGCGGCATACTCCCCTTGGTGGTACTTGAGAATTGCGAGGTCGGTAAAGCAGGCCTGAACCGCGTGGTGATGGTCGGCAACAGTGTAATGCCTCAACGCCTTGTCGGTTAGGGTTTCGTACAGTCGATAAAAGTCGTCGCTGTCCTCGAGAGCTGCGCGCAAAAGGTCGCCTTGGAACCCAGCAAGAGAGGGCGCCACTTCGCCCACCTCCTTTGTTGGTTCGTCATCGTCGAGGCTGACATCCTCCAGTTCCATGACGTTTGCTTCACCCACATCGGGAACCGACTCCCAGCCGTCACCCCAGCCGCGCTTCTTTCCGCATTGCTCCAGCACGTTCCTCGACAAGGCATAGAGCTCTGCACGCCTTGCAGCGAGCTCCTCCAACCCTGTCTTCAGGAAATGAGTGCCCTTTTCAGTGACCACAGCCGTTGAAGGTGAATGGGCCGGCTGGGGAGCGCCCGGCCCTGGGAAGATGCCAGGGCTGATGGGTGGCGGAGCCGAGGATCGCACATTGAGGGAAGAGTTTCGAGCTGGGTGCATCATCGTCTTCGGCTCCGGAATGGAGGACTTTGGTTCTTGGTGTGATGGCGGCACAAGAAGAGAGGGGGGAATCGGGAGGGCTTTAGTGGAGGTTTGAGCGAGGATCTGCTGGGCAACTGAAAAGGCGAACGAAGCTACCAGGTTATCAACAACCTCGGAGAGATGGGCGCTGATCGGCTGAGATGCGTCCTGGTCCTTGACCAAGGCGGCCATGACATCGGCCCGCATGATTTGAGATATGGCCGGGATGAACTGGAGGGTGCGGCGGCAGACCTCGGCCAACATGGTCAGATTCTCTGGATCATCGCCGCTATTCGTGTTGGATCCCTGAGATGGAACGTCGTTCAAAACAGTGTCGTGCTGTTCTTTGAGCTTCTCGAGCAGTTGTTCCTTGGACGACCACGCGTTGCCGAGACGAAGAAGCAGCGCCACTTGCCGACTGAAGATATATGACCGGAAGTCAAAGACGGATACGTTGTTGGCCACAATCATGTCTCGGTACAATTTCCGTGACGAAGAGATGGGGATATCGTCGGCGGAGATGACGGTCCCAGCCGGTTTCGACTGGAGGTCCACGGCTTCTTCGTCGTCAACGCCGCCAGCCCCGGTCATGGTGGACAGGGCGTACTCGGCCCGCGCTTTGATCTCCTCGGTATAGCTGAGCAAGGCGCCGCCATGTCTCTCAGGCTCTCCGGAAACGACCTGCTCGTGCAAGACGTTGTCCAGCCCAACGCTGAGCTCGTCGTACCCAACAAGGGCATCCTCGACAAGTCCAACACTCTCGAAGCCGCGTGCCAAACCTTCTTTCAGAATGAAAAAGGTGCAAAAGTTCCAGCCTGGAAGGGCTCGCTGAGTGTCCTTTTCGCGGATGTCGTCCTCGTATTGCGTAACCCGCATGTCGAACGAAGCCAGGATCAGGCTTCTAAGCTTGGCCACAAGCTCTCCCCATGCATTCTCTGCATCCTTCTCCGTCTCCGAGTAGCCCGTTGGTGTTGCAGGCACAACCCGGGGAAGCATGTCGTAGGGCACGTCGTTGATTCCAATGCGGATTTGAGCAACTCTGTCCACCGTGCCTTTGCCGCTCACGTTGAAGTCGGCGCGGAGCTTTTCCAGCAAGGTGGACGAGCCGGTGCGCCATCTAGAAGCCGCGGCCTTTTCACCAGCACCCTCCACGGCCTTTCCGACCACACGTGGCTGGGTGGCCGCAACAGTGTTGGGGACAACCACGTGGACGATGAGCCATTCAAAGGCGTCGTGGTTCTCTTGTGTATTCGTCTTGCGTGTGCTTGGCGGGGTATTCTCCTTGATCCATTCTCGGATCTCAGCCCTCGTCGTAGCCTTGTAGGTGTCGTTGTCGTCGCATCGCACAAACAGCACCTTGAGGTAGGGCGTCCGTCTCAGGCCTGGAATTTGATGTCTTCGTTCCTTGGTCGCATGCACCGCGGTCGGTGTGTCAATGTTATCGGTCGAGGCGCTGTGGCGGCCAATTTGCTGCGTCTGAAACCCATCGTCGTGAGTGCTTGCGCTGACCGACCTCCTGAGGTTCCCGGGTGTTGGTCTGGGTGTCGCGACGCCTGCATTCACGAGCTCTACCCAGAGAACGTCGATAGATCGAAGAGGGCCCGAGTGGGATTGCCAGTGGAGGTTTCGGAGAGGTAGTCGGGGGCTCAGCCCAGGGCTGATCAGCTTGTAGACATCGTGAGGATCGAAGTACTCGACTGTGGACACGTTAGCCCGTATGTTGGTGAACGATTGGGGGCGGGCAGAGGCACCGACCGGTGACTTTGGAGGTCGAGAAGGGTTGTTCCATCATGGGTATCGTATCATCATGGCCGCGTAAACACTTGCTGTATGGGCAGGTCGGCAAGCCGTTGTCGAGTTGATTAGTGCTGTGTCGGCACCAGGACACTGAGCTCACCGGTTGGTGTTTAGGAGCTCGGGCTGCAACAGGGGGCAGGCCGGTGCTTGGCGCCAATGTGGGGGCCCGGACCGAGGTGGTCAAGGCGGTGAAACATGAACAACGGCGGCGCGGTCACGGTGCGAGATGGCGTCAGGAGGGGCGGCAGAAATATTTGGAGGGGCAAACCTGAGGAACCTGGAATTCAGCGCTTGACACTCGGGTAACCACAGCACCTCTTTTCCACGAGACGCTCACAATGTCTGCTCTCCAGGCTGTGAAATACTCCCGCGGGAGCCTCGAGGTTCTTGACCAGCTTCGCCTCCCCCACGAATTCCACTATGATCGTGTCTCGACCAGTGAGGAGGGGTTCGACTGCATCCGGTCGATGAGGGTACGCGGCGCACCAGCCATCGCTATCGTTGCCAGCCTCGCGCATGCCGTCGAGCTCCACGCCGGCAGCTGCAAAGCCTCTTCTTCGGAGGATGTCATCGCGTACATTCACTCTCGACTCGACTACCTCAAGGACAGCAGGCCGACGGCGGTGGATCTGACCAATGCCATCAACCAGCTCAAGGCCAAGACGACATCTGTTGCTGACCAGAGCGGCGAGGTCATCATCCAAACCTACATTGAGGAGGCTGAGCGCATCCTGCAAAAGGATCTCCAGACCAACCTGAGCATCGGTGATCATGGATCGGACTGGCTGATCAAGACAGCCAATGCTGCCTCCGACAACCAGATCTCGGTCCTGACGCACTGCAACACCGGATCCCTGGCAACTTCTGGCCACGGAACTGCCCTCGGCATCATTAGAACCCTGCAGTCAAGGGGACTTTTGAAGCACGCGTACTGCACCGAGACCCGCCCGTACAACCAGGGAAGCCGTCTTACGGCCTTTGAGCTGGTCTACGAGAAAATTCCTAGCACCCTCATCACCGACTCGATGGCGGCAGCCCTTTTCGCCCTAAAGAAGAATGCGATGAACATTTCCGCAGTCATCGTCGGAGCAGACCGCGTTGTGAGGAACGGTGACACGGCCAACAAGATTGGCACCTACCAGCTCGCCGTTCTCGCAAAATTCCATGGCGTCAAGTTCATTGTCGCCGCCCCGACGACCAGCATCGATCTGGTGACCCTGACAGGAGACGCCATCGACATTGAGCAGCGGAAGAAGGAGGAGCTCACACAAATCTCGGGCGCAGTCGTTCGTCCGGACGGCACCATTGACACGTCAAGCACTGTCCGGGTGGCCACTGCCGACCAGAATGTCGGCGTCTGGAACCCTGCCTTTGACGTTACGCCCCACCACCTCATCGATACCGTGGTGACTGAGCTCGGAGCAGTGGAGAAGGGAGAGGACGGCAAGTTTGACTTTAGCCAAATCATGCCGGAGAGATGGGCGCAGGTTGTGGGTCGGTAGATGGACAAGGACAGTCTGGGCATGCAACTGAAAACGTCGGGCTGTATAGAGGCAACGTACATCTCAGCTATTCAAAATACCCAAAATGTACTTCACATGGCATGAAGCAAATCCGCTGACAGTGGGAATGTGTTATCGGGAAAAGGTCAAGCAGGCTCGCTCAGCGCGTGGAGAATCAACTTCTCGAATCCCTTGACCGCGACCTCCAAATCAGCCACAGTCAAGTTCTCGTGGTCGCCGTGTGCCACCAGAATACTGCCTGGTCCGTAGAGGTATCGGTCATGGTCGCCCTTCAGGTTGGGGATGTCCGTTCCATAGTTCATCACGGCCGTCTCGAAACCTGAAACCGCGTCAGCAAGCAATCAGACAGGCACTCTGGTTGAATGCACTCACCTTCGACATCACAGTTGGCCTCCACGACGCCGTAGCCGTGCGAGCATTCCAGGGTAAAGGCCTCCTCGTCAATGCTGTTGAGGATGGCCTCGATCCTGCCCTTGACAATCTCGCCGCCCTTGTCTTCAGGACCTATTGCGACCCTCGCGGCGATCTTTGTGGCAGCATGGTCAGGGATGACATTGGCTGCTACGCCGCCGTCAAAGCGTCCAATGTTGAAGGTCGTGTTTCCGAAGCGCTCATCGCTTCCGAGGTCCGTCTCGAGGATCTTGTAGAACGCACGCACCAACAGCTCGTTCGCCGACTTGCCCAGCCACGGATATCCCGAGTGTCCAGCAACTCCTCGCGCGGTCAAGTCGCAAAACACGCCTCCCTTGTGCCCACAAGCCAGCTTGTTCTCGGTCGGCTCGCCAAAGATGACGGCGTCGATCCGAGGACGGGGGTCAAGCTCTGCAAGCGAGTCCGAAAAGGTGCGCATACCATCTCCCCACCTCTCTTCTCCCACGACGAACAAAAGCAGGATATCATCATCGTCGATTTCGCCCGACGCGATGAGGTTCTCGTGTGCCTGGATTTGCGCTGCAACGCTGGCCTTGGCGTCCACGCTTCCACGGCCCCAGATCAGAGTATCCTCTGTCACGGGTCCCTTCTCAATTCCGTAAGGAATATGAGGTGGAACGACGTCTATGTGCGAGGAAACGACGACGTGGGCGGCGAGATCTCGCACCGGACCTTTCGAGGCCAGGACGTTGAAGCGCGGTGTGCTGTCGGCTGCGTCGTCCCGAGGAGGTACAAATTGAGGAACCGCGGTGTAGCCACGTTTGTTCAAGTAGTCGATGAGGAATTCTCCAACTTTTGCTTCAGTCCCGGTGACAGACGAGATTTCAACCAGCGAGCGATGAAGTGAGATCAAGCTGTCACGCCAAGCCGGTTTGTCCAAGCTGTCAGCAGGTGACTGGAGTCCGGATGAGAGCGGCTGCTGCAGCACATCTTGCGCGGCGCTCGCCAGACGGAACAACAAAGTTGCTTCGAGGAGCCTGGAGATATGCATGGTCGTTTCAGAGGAGGGATATGGTGTGGTGAAGCTTGATGCTGGGCTTCGAGAGCTTTTGAGACATTGGCCAATGGTTCGTGAAGCTCTTGAGCCGGCCGGAAGCACGTCACCACGGCAACTTATCGATAAGAACCACGGAAAGTCGAGGTGGTGCACGTGCCATTCCTGTCCAGGAACATTCGCCTTGCAACGGCATTGCCCATCTTCAACCGCGAACCGATTCAACTCCCAACAGGCAAAATGTCCACGACAGGATCGACATCAACCGGCGAGGACAAGGGTCCTTGGACCGAAGAGACCAAGCAGAAGTTTGAAAAGTACAACCACCGGGCCGTCGCGACTGGCCGGAGCTGACAGCTCCCAGCAAGAGCAAGAGCCTGTACTTCGATCCATGCCAGGAAGCCGCGGCAAGGAGCATCAAGTGTCTGAATCGAAACGGCGGCGACCGAGAAATGTGTGGCGACTTTTTTCAGTAAGTGCGACGCGAAACCCCGGGGGGGGGGGGGGGGGGGGCTGTGACCTTGAAGCCAGCTAACGTGTTTCTGCTACAGAGCCTACCGCGACTGCAAGCAAGCATGGGTATGGCATGCCGAACTTCCACAATACCTACGACAGCCCGATTAACTTGTTTTCCAGCTTGACCGACGAAAGGAGGAGAGGAAGAAGTCCGGGTCCCTGTGGTGAAGACATCAGCATGCCACGCAGTCCAAACGCTGCACCCGAGATGGGGAGGCCTTTGGGGTGTCCTGGGATACGAGGGAGGCTGAAATGAACATACCACCAGCCTTTGGGAAGTTGGTACGGACATACTTGTACGAACACGTGTAGGAGAAGACAAGATCAATACAGTCTACGATTAATGCTCTCATGGGCTCCATTGCGGCCACAACGAGGTGTTGTGCTTGCATCTACGGCCTATGGCCATAAGTACACTGTAGCTGCCTATTGCCTATGCCTTGATGTCGAAATTGCAGTTCAAGCGGTCATTCTGAACCCCTACATGCCTACACCTCCATGACCATCCGCGACGGTGACACCAAGGACGGCAGATGCCCCGCCACAGCCTGCCTGGTGGATCTCAGCCGCCGGCGAAAGGGCCAATTACAGCAGAGTCGCAAACAGCCCGCCCACGGACATTTTCGTGCCCCTCCAAAGCTTCCCGCAACTTGTCCGAGGTGTGCACCAGCGAACCTCGACCTGATGCCCCGCCAAGACCGACAAAATGTCCTGGACTCGGCCGCGACTCAAGCGGGGTGTTGATCTGCAGCTGCAGACAGCTTTCGATGACGGGCAGTGGGCGTCTGTCATCCGACTTGCCGAGAAGCGCTTTCGGACTTTCAACGATCCCTACTTTGAGGTCAGCCACACACGTGCATGCTTCACGTCATGCTTGACTGACGTGCCCTCAGGTAGTCAAGATATGCGCCGAGAGCCAGCTCGAGGGGCCTTCCGAGAAGTCGGCCGCTCTCATCGCTCTCCAAAAGTACGTCAAGGAAGGAACTGTCATCAAGGATGTGGACGCCATCGACCTCCTGGAGTGGGCCGTGGGTGATGCGCAGGATGAAGGAGAGTTTCCTCTCACCTTTGGACCCTTGAAGACCAGATTCGTCAAGGCGAGTCCCAAGGATAGGAATGGAGGCGTGAGGTGCCTTGAGTCTTGCCTCCTCCACTGGGATCTTGTCAGCGCACAGCAGGTGAGAACATCTCCAGAATAAGGAACCTGTGCCATCGCTAACCCGTTACAGATTGCTGCCATTCTGGACAGGTCGTTCCCCCAAGAGAGGGTGTACTTTTTCTGGAACGTCGTCATCACCTACATGCTCTCTGTATGGACCCCGAGCGCCCCCGTTTCTGTATTGGCCTAACACCGCCCAGACAAGCGACCAGTGCCCTGCGGACAAGCGGAAGCTTTACGGTACATTGGCTTTGAAGCAGATGCAGAGAGCTTCTCAAGCATCTGCGAACAGCACTGGTGGGGATTCGGACAGGTCCGTCAGAACGGAGGAGGAAGTCCTCCTTCTCTACCGCATCCTCGAAACAAACGGGTCCAGCGATGAGTGGCAGGCCGCTCTCGAACACCCACAGCTGGGACCAGTCGAACAGTTCCGCCGAGGCCGCAAGGACCTGTTCCTTCGGGCTCTGCAGGTGTGCGAGGACAGGCAGGAGTGGCAGACGGCCTACAAGCTCTGCAAGGACTGTCTGCTCATCCCGGGAGAGGGCGAGCCAAAGGCGAACATGCTTGCGTGTGACTGGGTCGTGTGGGATCATTTCCTCCGAGCTGCCAGCCACATCCTTTCATCCAAACCCAGGTGAGTTGTTCCAATGCCAGAAATTGCAGTCCGGTATTAACAGCTGCAGCGTCATTGACGAGGTCGCCGCAGTCCTCGCTGCTTTCTCTGCGGCTGGTGCACATCGGCCTATTTATCTCCGCAACATCCTGCTTGCCCGGGTCGCTTCAGCATTCCGACTCGGAGACCAGGAAAACCGTATCGAGGAGGTCAAGCAGTACATTGAGAACCAGTGCTCGTCGCCCGCCTGTTTCGACGACATCAAGGGCTTTGTCGAGCTTCTGGATCCCGTTGAAATGAGGCAACTTGCTCATGAACACGTTCCTGCGTTGGCTGCACGGCAAAAGGAGCCACTGCACACTGCCGCCGTCAAGGTGCTGGCGTATCAGCTACAATATCTCGTCCTCACGGTGCCGGGTCTCGTCGTTCAGCAACCCGCTGCCACTCCTGATCTGAAAGATGAGTGGAAATGCATCATCACCGGCACAACAAGCGAGTCTCCCTCCTGCCCGGAGAGGTTCCAGCAAGTTGCACACTCTGGTGCCGCGCTGTATCAAGCTTTGATCGAATCCATCGGCAACAGCAACGGTCATGATCCGGACTGCGTGCCCGAATTGGCGATCCTGACAGCCACGGCTCTTGTCAAGGTCAGCGGCTTCGACGGGACTACCGCCGCTGGCCACACGGCTCCTCTTCATTCCGCGGTCCCTGGCAGGCTTCTCCAGGCGGCGCTCATCCTGGAAAACCAACTCGACCGGACACCCAAGCACACGCGGGTCACTCTGCTCCTTGTGCGCATCTACATCGTCCTCGGCTGTGTCTCAAGAGCGGGGGCTCTGTGGGAGACCATGGACGTCAAAAGGACAATCATCGACTCCCTAAGCCCCTACTTCCTTGACCGGCTGGCCACAATCTCTCCGTCGGCTGTTGTCCCGACCCCTGGACGACCGGAGAAGAGCCTGACATATCCGCTGAGGGCCTATTACGCGCATTCTCTGAGAATGCGGATGCCTAGGCGACTGGCCGATGCGTTTGAGTCAGAGAGCCTCATGAGTATCTTGGACATTCCCGAATTCATGGAGAAGTTGAGGGCAAGCTGCACCCTTGTCATGGGCCATATCGAGGAGCTTCGGGCATTGCGAGCCTTGGGCCAACGCTCGAAGCCCGCATCCAACGAGCCTTTGCTGAGTACTGCCGACCCACCCCCTTTTCACCAACGTGGCTGACTGGGAATAGGCGATATCTCCACCCGGACGCAGTTGAGCGAGTGTATCGACTATGGTTCCGTACCTCGCTTGGATGTCAGCACTGCCCGGCCCATCTATGACTTGCTGCGAATCGGGCCAGGTCCATCGGTAAGCGGCCGCTGTCGTGCTTCGGACAAGCAAAGTTGCTGACCTATACAGAATGACCGCTCTCAGTTGAGCATTATCTCTGAGAGGTTCTTCGAGGTGCTCTTGTACAAGCAGCCAACAAGCATCAAGGCGGCCAACCCGCTGCAAGCCGCGAGTGTTGACCACCTTGTTGTTCTCGAAACTCTCCAACAACTGGGCGATTCTCTGTCAAAATTCCTGCACAAAGCGCATCAAAAGCTCACTGCTCAGGAAGCATCATTTTACGAATTGATTGGTCTCCTGACGAGCGTTATTCCTCTTCTTACGGCACCGCAGGGGGCCGCCCCGGCTGTCGCGCGAGAAGTCTTCAACGCTATCAAGTTCTCGCTGGACGGCATGGTGGTGTCAGCCCTGAGCGTACCGGACACGTCCGCCCAGCCAATCCCCGTACTGATGCTGGGCTCGCTCCACGGCCTCTCCCACCTTCGCGATGCTGCGGCAGCAGTGAAGCTGACGACGGCATACCTCACCACATTCAACGACCTCCAGCGGTCTCGCGACCGGTCTGGACAGTCTTGCTTCGCGAAAGATGTACTCGCGGACGTCAAAAAGCTGGAGGCTGCGGCCGCCAAAACCTTCAGTGACGGCAAGGCGCGTGTCGCACTGTTGCGAAAAGAGGTTGGCAACGCCTCGTGGGAATCCCGCATCCGTAGCTGGGCCTTTGAGGGCTCAGACGAGCTCACGGAGAGCCTGCAAGCTGCCGTTGGCGGAGCTGCTGAAAAATGGGCCAGGACGGTCGCGGAAAGCTACCAAGCCAATGTCAAGGGCTGGGAGCTGGTCAAGTGGGAATAGTAGCCGGGTCGATCCTGCGAATAGACCGAGACAAGCCTGGCCACGTTGCCCACAGTAACCCTGCATGGGCAGAGTGATGTTACTCGTTCTGGACGCGCGTGTCCTTGAGGCTCTTCTTCACAAGCTCTGTTCGCTCCTCCCTCAGTGTGACCCAGATCCAGAACCAGGTCACCATCTCGACAAAGGCAAAGGCAAAGAAGACGTCGTTGATGATGCCATCATTGCCACGAGTCGCCGAGTAGCCCTTGTTCGCGCCTCGACTCGATGTCCCGAAGATGACACAGTAGCCGACGGCGGAGAGCGAGAGAAACAGACGGAGAGGTGCTAAACTCAAGTCAGCGAGATGTCATGGTGTCCACGACAAGGCCAACGAACCCTGGGTTCCCCAGTGGTAAAGGAGACTAATCTCTTCGGGCATGCTCAGAGACATGAGATCTGTAACGCCGAGGAAGGCAAGGACAAAGGCCAGAAACGCAAGAGGGCCGGACTGGGTTTCGAATGTGCGACCATGTGGCTGGAGACAGGCAACGATTAGCAAGGGTTTCGGCGGTCGGGGAGGTTGTCAAGGTACTTGCCATGCCCATGGATGATCCCAGCACCCATACCAAGGCTTGATCGGCGATGGTGCCCGGGTTCGTCAGGAAGAAGAAGGCGATGGTGAGATGGAAAAGAGATATCGAGGAGATGATGGTGCTTGCGGAGATGAGTGCCATCTTGTTCAATTTGGGAGGTTTTGATCGGCTATGAGTGGGTGGGATGGTCGTCGGGAGCAGCGGCAGTGCCGGAGAGGTCGCGGTCGGTGGGTAAAGTTGCAGGGAGCTTAGAAGACGGAATGAGCGTGTCGTTGAGTCTGGTGCTGCAAAAAGACGCGCTTGGCAAATGCCTCGTCGGAATTGCAAGAACAGCAAAATGATTCTATAGGAGCTTTCGTCCACCGTGACGTGAGGCTACGGCAATCCTTATCGGGGTAACCACGAAGTCTTATCTTAGCGCGTGCAGCTTCCCCAGGTGTCACGGCCTCGGTGTCCCAAGCCAGCTTGAAGACGATACTGAGTGAACGTGCCTCAATTCCACAACATGGCGTCTCCGTCGCTCGACAAAGAACGTCACCTGCGTTACTGGAAACGGTGTTTCCGCTCATATCTTCCCAGCCAATATACCAGCCATGACAGCTCGCGCATGGCAATTGCCTTCTTCATCGTAGCGGCCCACGACCTCCTATCACCTTCAAGGTCATCCGGAGAACCGCAGCAACTGACAGTGGAAGATCGAATCAACATTAGAACCTGGGTCTTGAAACTACAGCATGTCTCTGGCGGCTTCTGTGGCTCGCCGACTCACGCACTTCCGCCACACCTCTGCAAGCGGTATGATGCAGCGGCCGGAGAATGGCATGGCAAACACGTCGGAAACTCCAACGTTGCTGCAACCTACTTTGCCTTATTGCTGCTGTCACTTGCAAGCGATGGCACGAAAGATGGCGACCTCGGTGCATTTGCTGGTGTGGATCGTGTGGCCACGCTGCGTTGGCTGAGGACACTTCAGAGGGAAGACGGCAGCTTTGGGGAGCTCGTACTCGACGATGGGACAATTGAGGGCGGCAAGGACATGCGGCTGTGCTACCTGGCCTGCATGATTCGCTGGAGTCTTCGTGGCGACGTCCGCGAGGGGGACCCTGGCTGGGTGGAGGACATCAACGTCGAACAGCTGGTCAAGTACATTCGCCGAGGTCAAACCTACGATGGCGGCATGGCGGAGAGCCCCGAACACGAGTCTCATGGTAATTCGTGCTGCCCCTTTGTGCCTGTGAAATGCACAGCTGACAAGTGGCAGCTGGATATGCATACTGCGCCGCAGCCGCGCTGTACCTCCTCGACAGACCCCCGAACAGCTTGGAGCTTCACGACAGTGAGACTGTGTCACGCGGGATATTGAGCCGGGAAGCCTTGATCAGCTTCCTGGTGCATCGACAGTTTAGCTTGCTGGAACGCGAGGGTGAAGAGGGAGATGACGAGGATGAGGACGAAGACGGGCCCAGTCTCTCGCTCCCCCAGTCGCTTGAGGAGCTCTCCCTGAACGATACCAGTTGTGTCGGGTTCAATGGACGGTGTAACAAAGTTGCGGACACCTGCTATTGTTGGTGGGTGGGAGGAACTCTATCGGTAAGTCGTGGACCTGCACCTGACTTCTTAAGACCAGACTGACGTGTGGTTCTCGGCAGATTCTTCCTGGAGCCTCTGTAGACCTCCTCGCCACTGAGCCCTCGCGCAACTTCCTCTTCAACAAGACGCAGCACCTCATTGGTGGCTTCTCCAAGCACCCGGGAGGCCCCCCTGATGTTCACCACGGGTACCTCGGCCTTGCCGCTCTGGCCACCATGGGGGATCCATCCCTCATGTCATTCGACCCGTCACTCTGCGTGAGCACAGAGACCACTGCCAAGATCGTTACCGCAAGGACAGCTCTACTGGAGGCCACCAAGGCATCGGCAACCTGGAGCGCCAAGTTCCCCTCCACGTCCGACTTTTGGTCCGGGAAGGAGGCTGTGTGGCCCAAGTCCACAATCGATGATGAGGCTCAGCAGAAACTGGCCAAGGCTCTGGCAATCTTGGCATGACGGGTAATGGAAGTTTTGTTTCACATGCAGGCAATGTGACGGTGAAATCTCCAGCATCTTGAAGCTCCAAGGTATCTCGCTAATGTACAAATGATTCTAACATTGCCGCTGTGGCGATTCGACGAAAAAAGGTGCCATGAATTTTACCAGACAACAAATGTGGCTTGGGAAGCAAGCAGGGGGTGTGAAGGGGTCAAGTGCCCATAAAAGTAATGCCGCTCGGTCGGCGTAGAATAGATCGTCGTAGATCTGCCAGGGCCGCGGTGGTGAGATGGGGAAACAAGCAGGCTGAGCGCTTCGTTAATCGTATCGGATCAGGGAGGGCGGCCCTCGTCGTCGAGTGCAACATGGACTGGCTAGCTGGCCTCCTTGCCAGTTGCAGGCTGAGTCCTCGCAGTTGGCGTCGTCTCCCCTTCTTCGATTATCTCCTCTTCCACAAGTTCGCCGGGCCCGGTGATAACAGGTGCAAAGTTTTCCACCTCTTCAATGTACTCTTCGTCATCTTCTTCCTCTTCTTGAATCGTAATCTCGCCCGATCGTCTGCCGAGCCCGGATGCGCTGGCGCTCCGAGAGTGGGAACCCGAGTTGGAGCTCCTGGAGCTGCCCCCGCCCCCCAAGGACAGCATCGGCCCCTTGAAGATGTTGCGCTTTCGCTTGGCAAAGAGAACGCCTCCGGAGCCAAATGGTGTAGGAGACCCAGGGGCCTGGTCATGGGACGGCATTCCTTCGTTGAAAACGGAAATTGGAGGGGGGCCGTTGCCCCTGACGAGACGCAGGTTTGCTGGGAAGCTCTGTGCCGTTGGTGTTGCTGGCAAAACCTTCACAGAATGGTGTGGCGAATGCCCGCGTTGCATGGGGGTCTTGGAAGTGGACACGGAGCCATTGGAGCTGGTGGAAGAGGCCTTGGAGTGGGAGTGGTGATGATGGGGCATGGACCGGATCGACGAGACCGAAGAAGAGGTGGACTTGCGGCCGCGAAGACCAGCAGACGAGCGCCTCATCGTTGACCGGGGCGTCAGGGGCGACGGTGATAGCGATTGCCGCTTGTAGTTGGTCGATATCCTGGGTGGCATTTGTGATGGCGATGGAGACATGGAGCTGTTGATGGGACCGTTTGGATGGTAACCCGAGGTCAGCTTGGCGGTGTGTCCGTTGGCCACCACGCCTTTGGGCAAAGAAGCCTTTGCCCGAACGGAGCTCGAGTCTGTCGTGGGCCACTTGCTTGTCTGTGGCCGGGGGCTTGGCTCCTTCGATGACCTGCCGCCGCCGTTCCCTCCGTTGCTCTTATCGTGGAGGTTTGGCGTGGAAAGGCTGCCCTTTTTGCTCGCGTTTTTTGTTTTGCGTGCGTTTTCGAAGAACCAATGCGTCCAGTTCTTCCAGGTGGCGACAATAGCATGCGACGGCTTCTTGCGAACCTTCTGGGGCTCGGCAGGCAGCTCAGTGGATGTGCCGCCGTTCGAGGACAAGACTTCAGAGGTGGTGACCAAGTGCAGCGTAGATCCCCGGGACCTCGCGCTTCTGATGACACCTTCCTTGGGTGGTGGGATGGGCTTGCGCTGCCGAGACGTGCTCACGGAACGAATGGAGTCCTTGTCGATAGGGGGCGGGGGTTGGTCCGGACTAGGAGAACCGCTCTCTTTGCCATGTTCCGGAAGACCGGGCAGCTCAAAGTCGGCGTAGTGAGCGCTTCGACGTTCGGACCTACCACGCGTTCGAGGCAATGGTGACTCGCCAAACCTGTGTGCAAGACTGCCGTCTTCGTCGAGCGGGGCCATGCGTTCTAGTCGACTCGAGGCTGCAGAAAGGCGGCGCAGGCTGCGACTCTCGGCGTCACGCTCACGACGTTTTGCTTCTCGCCTCTTCACCTTTCGTTCTTCCTTCTCGATCAGGAGCGACCACCAGCCGGCCAGGGTGTCACACTTCTGTGCCAGCACGCTCTCGATGATGGAATCGATACTGACTCCAGAAGCCTTCAGTCTCTGTAATGTCTCCTTCTCCAAGTGCGTTGAGAAAGGCGGCGGGAACTGTCGCTGCAGGATAGCCTGCTGTGTAGGCGCATGCTCCGTCAAAAATGGGTGGGCCAGGATGTCCGGCAGTGACGGCCTGAGCAATGTTCGTTTCGAGAGAAGGTTCTTGATGAGGCTGATGGCATCAGCAGGGAGGTGGTCGGGGAAGGTGGGCTCCTCGCTGAGAATCTTGGTCCTTGTAATGTTGTCGTCGTCATCGTCAAAGGGCAATTCGCCACATAAGAGGGCGTACAGGATTACCCCTAGACTCCAGACGTCGACCTTTTCTCCAGCGTACTTTTCTCCCTTGAGCATCTCGGGCGCCGAATAGCAGATCGTTCCACAGAACGTCTGGAGGTGATTCGACTTGCCCTCGTACTCTCGGGTGAAGCCGAAGTCGACGAGCTTGACATTTTCGTGCTTGTCGAAGAGAATGTTTTCGAGCTTCAGGTCGCGGTGTACGCAGTTTTGCTGGTGGACATAGGAAACGGCGCCAACTAGCTGGGCAAAGATCTTTTGAACCTTGTAAACCGGCAGCGGCCCGTGGTTCAACAGGTAGTTGTAGAGTTCATCGCCTGTGGCAAGGTCAGCAGCGTCCCCAATTCCAGCCGTGAAGGTGATCCGGCATACCAGCGCAGTATTCTAGAACGAGCCACACGAGGTTCTCGGTCACAATAACCTCGTACAGCCTTGCAATGTGGGGGTGTATAAACTGGCGATGGTGGTGGATCTCTCGGGCTAGGTTCGAATCGCCCTTGTTCGCAGACTTGAGAACCACCTTGGAGTTGTTGATAAGTTTGTGATGCGCGAGGTAGACCTTGCCAAAGGAGCCTTTGCCGATTAGGCGGCCGAGGCTGTAGTTGCCCACGGACTTGAGGTCCTTGTTCGCAAAGTCACTGGATGATTCGTCAGCTTGTGAATCGGAGTTTGGTCGGACGGGAGGAGCGAAGTACTCGAGTAGCTCCTGATATGAGTTGGCGAGCTGTTGTTGAAGAGTTGTTAGACACTGCGCAGAGAGTATGGGCAAGGCAATCGCGTCGTACCTTGGCCTTGCGACTCAGCACATCGGCCTTCCCCCGAGCCGACTGCATCCCCTTCGACTCTGGCTGCGCCAGGGGCAGCCAGACTGGCGTTGTAGCGGGTCGAGGTCGGGTCCCGAGCGTATTTCAATCGATCTGAGCGCGCACGGAGATGGGAGCTGCAGTGTCTGCGCTGTGTCATCGGGGGGTGTCGCGGTTGTCTTGATGCTGTCGGTGCGGTTTGACGTGTCGAGGTCGGCTGTGTTGGTGCGGTCGCATGCGGCGCGTCGATGTAGGCTGTCGTCAACCTCGTCCTATGAAGCAATGCGATGCAGCAGCAGGTGCTCAGGATTCAATGCTCGTTGCCGTGTTCGCGCGCCCAGTGGTGACCAGTGTGTCGTCGATACAAGCATAATGAGCCTGGTGCGACGAAGTCAGGCAGCGGGCTGCACCGCCAGTGTCATTCGACAATCAGAAGCGACTGGCGGACGCCAGTGCAGCCGCGTGCTGATCTGTAAAAGCGGGGCGACCTAACCCATCAAAAGTTGGCACTCTTCGCCCGGCCCCCACGGCTGTCATGATGATGCAACACCAGTGGCCGCCGGACCGTTTCATAGCGCCGGCCACTGTCAATCTGCACACACAACCAGGAGATATTCGACAGAAACCGCAATTGATAACTTCCATCTATCTACTCCATTACATGGCTGAAACGTTTACATCGTTAATCGATCATTACAAGGTGGAGAGACGCCTACATCTCGAAAAACCCAACACGCCAAACTCGAAATCATAAGTCCTGAATCATCCCAAGCACGCTCTACTTCAATGCCACTTTGTTGCCGGCCAATCCGAGAGCGTCGACGACAACCTCCTTCTCGATGATGAGGCCCATGTTGTTCCGCACGTAGTCGGCCAGCCTGCTCACCTCCCGCCCACGGTGCCCGTCGCATTCACGGCATCCACGTCTTGCCATCTCGAGTCCCACGACACCATCCATCACGCCATTCTTGAGGTTGGAAGCGATGTCGTAACCCACTGTTGCTCCGAGACCGGTCCAGCTCCTTCGTCGGTTCTCCTTGCGAGTTGATGCCTTGGCCTCGGCGTAGGCCGCCATGGCTGCAAGCTCCCGCTTTTCGGCAGTCTCGCGATCGATGCTCATGACGTAGTCGAGGATACTGGATCTTCCAGGGGCGCTGTCGGCGGTCGGCATGCTGTTGGGGAACAGGGCCGTCAGGTAATCGTTCAGGCGACACTCCTGGGCCTCCTTCAACCCTCCTGCGAAAGACTTGTGCTTGGGATTGATGACGAAGACGCCACCGCAGAATCGTGCTTCGTGGTCGCGGTTCACAGCGTGCAGAACCCCCAGCTTGGCGAACGGATCGTTGGAGAATGCGAAGTGCTCGATATGCGGGCCGCGCTCCTCAACGACGGGCTCGTCATACCTTGGTCCTCCGACGACGGGAGAGGGCTTCTTGGTCTCGCCGAGCGGCGCAGCAAACTCGCGCGCCGCACATCCAAAAGTGTAAATCTCGAGTTTCGAAAGCTTCTCAGGCTGGATATCGGCGCTCAGGCGGGTAAGAGCTGCCACCAGCGGAAGTGACCCGGTCGTGTGCGCTATCACGGCGACACGGGGAAGCGTGCAGTCAAGCAGAGCAGCGCGAAGCTCACGGTACAGAGCCCGCGAAGCCCGAGTCTGGAAGGAGGGCATGGCCCTCTGCAGAGCGACCAGGAGCAGATCAAAGGGAATGCCGTAAGAGCGGGAGTGGATGCCGATCATTGGGTGAGTGAAAAGGCGCGCGAGCAGCGGCAGTGTGTGGTTTGCGAGGTGGGATTTGCTGAATTTCGTCAGCTTGTACTCGCCTGATGATGGGCAATGGGACGTACCTGGTTCCGATGCCTCCGACAAAGATCCACCGCTCCTCTTCTGCCTCGTTCTCCATCGTCCAGCTGCCAGATCCGTCACAGGTAACCACGGAGTCGCCGTTCAGAGCCCAGGTGAGGCCGTGCACAATGGCGACGCAGCCGGCAATCCAGGTGGCGAAAAGGAGCCCGGGCATGGTGAGCCACAGCGGTATGGTCATGATAATCATGGCAAGCTCGACCAAAGTCAACGCAAGCTGCAATGACAGGTCCCTGACTTGGATCCATGTCCACTTGTCTCCTCGTCGTCCGGTCATGCTCCATTGGAGGCCGAGGGCGAGCTCAGACGACATGGCCCACATCCTCCGCATCTCGTCTCGCACGAGGTTGAGGACAGGCTGCTGGGAGATGGGCATGGTGCCGCAAGCTCCGTCGATCAGTGGCGGCACATATGTGACGGGGCACTGCTGGGTTGTAGTCGGCTGCTGCCATGGTGAACCCAGCGGCGAGTGCGGCTGCGTTGGAGACTGGTAAGAGGGTGATCGTGCGAGCCAAGGCATCGTCGGCGGCGGCGAGCGACTCTGATCTCGCGAGCGAGGGTTAGCCGCGGCGACGAACGGCATCGCGGACGATGGGCCGCGTCTGTGCATCCAAACTGAGGCCGCGTCGATTAGATGTAGGAACTGCTAAAAGTTGTGGATGGGGGAGGGGGGTGATACGAGGTGCTGGGCACACTCCAAGGCGACGATCTGCGCAGGGGGGACTTACATTAATATACCCGGTGATGTGTTTTGCATGTCGGATGTTGTCTGCAATCTTCCCGCATTCCGGCTCTGAACAGTTGAATCGTAGTGTATCTCCGCCGTCAGGTGTAGTGTGGTTCTGCCGAGATTGTAAGCATTCCTCCTGGTAGGCCCGACCCCATCAACCGTGGGGGAAAACCAACGGATTGTTGAGAGCGAGTCCGTCTTTCGGGAGAGATGGACATTAAATCGTTCTGTTTTTAGTATTCGCCATCATTCCAGGTGTCAAGATGCTCTAGGATCGTCTAGGGTGGTGGTGGTGGCGATGGCCGATCATGTGCAAATGGGAGAGTTGTTTGTCAAGAACGCATAGGGGCTCGGGAGGAGGGAGACGGACAGAGCAACGGCTCGTAACCTTGTTTGTTGTTTGTGTATGCCATGATCTTCGTCAGGAAAGACGTCTAAAAAAAAATGCAGCAACCCACCGACGCCGGGAAACACATGCAAACCTTGCCCAATGGACTTGTCCAACCCAAGCATGAGGCCGCCCCTTATCAGGACGGCATGTTCATCAAAACTCCAGCCTTGGACGGCTCCCATATCAGCTCCACCACCTCGTCCTTTGTTTCTGGTGCCCGGCTCTTGTACACATAGATCTGTCGCAGCCGGCCGTTGTCGAGGAATTCGGCATCCGCCAGCTTGTATTGCTTCTTCTGCGTCGGCTCCATCTTGGTCCTGAGCGGACCAATACTGTAGTCGTACGCACCGTCGCCAGGGTTCCACGTGGACTCCATCGTGCTCAAGTCGAGGTTCTTGGTACCATCAGGGTAGATGGCGATGGAGTAGCCATTGGTGAAGACGGTGTCCTCGCCAAGTCGCCACCGCTGCAGAAAACAGTCGCCACAAACCCGCACAGCGGTCGACATCTTGGTGACGGGGGCCTCATACCAGCTCTTCCAGTGGTGCACGCTGATTGGGTCGGTACCACCTTCATAGAAGCCAGAGGCATCCTTGCTGATGTCCATTTGCTGCAGGCCGGGAAGCATGGTCAACTTAGCTTTCGAGTGGTGGTAGGTGCAGTCGCGGATAAGACCATCGCCCTCCATGTGCCTGGCCTCCCTTAAGCATGTCTCAATGAGCGGCTCGAGGTCTCGGGCAAGGGCTGCCGAGAGGAAGATGCCGGCACCTCCGAACGCCATGTAGCCAAAACCTCGGACAGCCCGGAAGTCCTCAGAGAGAGCACCCACGTAGGCATGCTTGGTATGGTCGAAACGGGACAGGGCGTCTGAGAGTCGGTATAGCGACGGGAAGAAGGTGTCGTCGTCCAGCAGACCAAACCACTGGGTCTCGGGCCCAGATGCAGCGACCATGTCCCGGATCATTGTGAAGTGGCTCTGCGAGACGCTGAGCTCGGGGTGTGTCGGTTTGACAAACTTGGCGTCGATGCCCGCGTCGCGGAAGATAGTCTCCAGTATGGCAAACTCGGGGTGCTTGTCGTGGTCGGAGACGACGCCGATGAACTTGGATTGCGAACCAGCAAGCCAGAATGCGAAGGGTCCAACAGACTCTTTGAATCGTTCAAAAGATGTCGAGACGCCAAAGACCATATGCGGGTACGTCGTCTGCGGGTATGCGTCGTGCACGTGCAGCGGCAAAGGGTCGCAGTTGTCGAGTTGCACAGGTTCGCACGAGGTCAGATCCAGCTCTGTCTTGGTCTTGAAGAAGGAGTCGGTGATGTTGGCGACGAAATTGCGCTCAACCGAGCTCGACGCCATGGGCTTAATGCATCGCCTCGAGTATACGACGGAATCCGTCAGCCCCAGGTCGGATTTCGCAAGGTGTTTCATCTCTGACGTGGCGCATTTTGCTGGCTTTACCGGCCTCGCAAGCTCTGCTTCTGGTGTATTGAGCGTGTCCGCCACGGGAGGCGGCGGAGTGGCCATGTGTGGTGACAAGATCGGTTCATTGTCTTGCTGGCCGAGCATAAGGAACAGCAGGGTCGCGATCGTGACAGCGATCACCAAGGTTCTGGAGGCCCGACCCTGGAGGAACTTTTTCAACTTGATCGCCATCGTGCCGGCATTGCGGCTGAACCAGTCGTCGGAGGATGTGTTGCTGTCGAAAGGTCCGTCGCTTGCTCGGGATAGCGTCGGCCGGTGTGTAGGTTGGCAAGGCAGGCCGTCGCCAGCGGTTCGTCGGGGTGTTGGTGGGAGCAAAGGTGTTTTTACTCCCGCGGTGCTGGACGCGATCGCACCAACAAGTGGAAAGTGTCGGAAAGGTAGAAGACGCAATTGGATCGCGGGGTGGTCGGCCGCGGGCAGAGGAGAGGCCGGGTTGAGTACAGTAGGTATCGAGCTCGAAAGTGCCAAAATCTGGAATTGGGAGGTGGACGACGACGACGGTGACGGCACAGCCAAGAGAATTGACAGGGGGTGGGCGACGGTCTTGAACTACCGTTCGGCTTGGCTGCGTCGGTTTGGGGCCTGAATCAGGGAAGACGCTGCTGGGACGATGCTGAAGCACCAGCAATTGGCCGCGAAAAAGTGGATGTACGCGTGGGCCTGGGCGGGCGCCATCTCGAACTGCATTGGCTCGCATTTGGCCCTCAGGACCGCAGCAACGCTGGAGGTGGACCGCGGCCACGGCCATCTGGTGGGGGATTTCCGTTTTGCACATCGTTCTGAATTGGCGAATGCTTGTGCTGTGAGATACGACCACGTAGCGAAATGACCATTGCAGAGAAGGGTTGAGGGAGAGGGAGTCTCTACCTGTGCCACGATACTGACCCATCTCTGGAATCTGAAGGGAGGACACCACGTGACATGGCTAGGTGTCCAATTTTGCTTACAGCACAGCGCAAAGGCCATGGGCATCGCTTCAATCACTTCAATTGCACCGACACAAGGATCAACACGCGAAGTCATGTAACACGGCTTGACCGCCTCAGTGCTGGCCATGTCGCAGAGCTTTGCAATGTATCGCGTCATCTAGGACGATCTTAGCTCATCCTCTGTGTGAGGTAAGGGACCTGGAGCTCCAATATCGGATCAACCTTGTAACTGACATCCATCTCAGAGATACCCCTTTTCAAGATGCCCCACCGCCGAATTTATTCCCAACGTCCTGAGCAGGGGACAACCACGCTAACGATAACTTCCATTCCTTCCAGGCCTCTGTTCAGACCTCGGGCAAAGTCCCTTCAGTGACGATTGGGGCTGGACATGCAACCGTGAACCGACCAAAAAAGACTGTTCGAGCCAGCCATCCCGAAGCTTGATGAACCTCGAGCCACGATATTGTTCGACCGCAATGACAGGGCCAAACATCATCACTCCATCAAATATTATCATAGCACGGCAAGTGTGAACAAGTTCAAGATGGTAGCTCGGTTGATGCACCTGTATATGCACGCTCATATCAAGTATATTACAGGAAGTAAAAGCAGACGCCCTTCTAACGTCTTCTCACCCACCCGCAAGCGGATTGGTGGCAGAATTTGCCGTCACGGCTCAGTCCCTTAGAACTGGGCGCGGCCGACACGGCGGACCTTCTCGGCGGAGCGCTTGGCGGCCGCGAGCTTGGCCCTCTTGGCCTTCAGCGAGCGGCGGCGGCGGCAAGTGGAGGGAGGAGTGGCAGGGGCAGTGGCGCTGGGAGCAGCAGGGGCCGCGGAGGAGGCAGTGGGAGCCGGGGCGATGACGGTGGCGAGGGTGGTGGTGGGAGCGGAGGGCACCGAGGAGAAGACGGGGCTGGGAGCGCCGGCAGCAGGAGTGGTGGCGACGGGGGCAGCGGCGGCAGAGGTGGTGGGAGCAGCAGGGGCGGCAGCAGAGGTGGTGGGCTTGGGGGCAGGAGCAGAGCCGCTGCCGGAGCCGGTCCAGACCTCAGGGCCGGGGATCTTGTAGCTGGTGATGGGGGCGTACAGGTTGACACCGACGATGCCGGGGTCGGCGTAGGTGTAGCCGGTGTTGAAGTCGAAGGCCTGGTCGGGAACGGCGCTGCCGCCACCGGTGACCTCGACCTGCACGCAGGAGGGGTAGAACTGGGCACCGCGAGCGGGGTTGGCGGCGAAGCTGGCATCGGACTCGTGGTGAGCGATGATCTCCTGGCGGATCAGGTACTGGCCGGCGGCGAGGCTCTCGGGGAGGGTGAAGTCGGCAAGACCCTTGTTGGCGATGAGCTTGTCAACGGCCCACGAGGTGCCGTCGTAGCCATCCTCGGCGATCTTGGTCCAGATGGCGCCGGTGCCGTCACCGGTGGTGTAGGGGGCAATGTAGGTGATGACAGGGCCCTTGTGGGACTTGTCGATGATGTCGTCGTTGCGGTTGTCGTGGAACCATTCGAAGCTGAGCTTGTCACCAGCAGCGGCGGAGACGAAGCTGGGGACAGCCTTGCCACCGTTGACGTTGCAAGCCAGGTTGGGGCTGGCGAGGTCCTTGACGGGAGAGTTGTTCTCAGGGGTACGGATGTACTCCTTGCGGCCATCGCCCTGGTCGACGCCGTTGACCCAGACGCCGTGCATCCAGGCGTGGGCAGAGACGGAGGTGGCCATGGTGGCCATGGCCATGAGAGAAGCAGCAGCGGTACGCATCTTGATGGATTTGGTTGGTTGTTGTTTCGGTTGTTGTGAAAGTGGTTTGTGCTGAGGGAGCGTGGGGTCGAACGTCGAGTTCTGTTGGGTTTGAAGAAAAGAGTGATATGGCACAGCCAAATGAAAAAGAGGGACTGAAGTTGCAAAAGTGAGCGTGAAGATACAACACCGAGAGACAGCGATGACTGGAGAGAGAGGAAAGAAGAGAAGAGGTGGTCCAGCGGCCGGTTCCTCTTTATATCTCAGGGCACTTCGCACATCGCACATCTTGCGAGCAAGCAACCCCCAGAGCCCAGCCCGTCATATCCGCCCCCGGCTCGGCTAACCAGAAGGGGCGTCAGGCCATCCGGACGACACTCCTGACGATGGATGCTCTGCGAGATTGCAGGCCCCCGAGCGCCAACGTCTCATGTTGGGCGGAGATCGGAGCAGCGCTGTGGAAGCGGGCCAGACCTGTCCCCCTCCCTGTGCTTCTTGTTTTTTCCCGCTGACGTTCAAGGGGGACCTGGTCATAGACCACCCCAGCCCACCGCACATGAGATGAAATGAGGCTCGCGCAATGGCGGGGGCACAAACGCATGGCTGGGACAGATCATATGAGATGGCAGGGGAGCGCACCCACCCACATCTGCCCGGGAGCCAACCGACACCACACACCGTCTGGAGGGATCGAGCGGTTCAGGGGCAGCTCCACCGCCAATGCAGGGGCCGGGACGCCTCCCGCAAATAGGGGCGTATCGCCTAAATGAAAGCACACGGTTTCAAGTTGACAGCCTGGTCATGCTCATCCGCACCAGGTCCGCGGTGGTCATCATTTGTCGAGTTGCAAGGAGGACCCGGACTGGCCACGAGTTTGCTGTGCTGTGTTTTAGCCGCCTGCGAGGTTTGTTGACGACCTTGACTGACTTGAGCCTGGCGGCATGAATGATCAGCGCGATCGAAGTGAGGCTCGTCGGATACATAGCACTTTAATTATACGTGACATTGCGGCTCCCTACCGAGCACGCTGGATCTGTCCCGCAGGGTGACATTGGGTGAGTAGCTAACGGCGGGTCAGCCCTGGGGGCGATGATCTCATCACACCCTTAGAGCGAGTGATCGGTCAACTGAAATTGGTGCGTGTTCCAGTCTTCCAGTACAAACGTAGCGTCTATTTTATTTAAGTCGTAGTTGTATTTTGACATCAGGGTGCAATCATCCGAACAATTAGATGGCCCCAGAATCTAGACGAGACGATTGACAGCTCTCTGCCTGGGCGCCGTGGCCCGCGGGTAGCGGCACTGGAGATGTTCTTTTTTTACGAGGCCGTGCCGCAGTGGAATGTCCAACAGACTGGGGGTCAAAAGGAGGAGCGCATGGCCATCGTTTCAGCGCATCTCCTGGCGTTAAATTTCAACCAGGGTCGGGTTCGCTTCTGCAGGCACACGGCCAGGTTCCCCCCAATGGGAATAGCTTCACCCAACCCCTGTCAGCCCACCGCGGGGCTCAGGCGGCTGGGGGCAGGCCCGGCCAAGGCACAACGATCCCGCCAGTCACCTTGCGCGCAAAGCTTGACAGATGCCTGGTCATTCCCGTCAGATCCAAATTGGCGTGGCGAGAACCAGGTCTTGTCTTTATTGCTTCCCACTGGCGGCCCCACGTTCATCAACCACGCTGGCCACGCAACGGTGAGGGAAGAAGCATAGAAATAACCGTACCAAGAGCCTTCTGCCGTGCCGAGGCACAAGAGCGGATCAACAACGGGAGAATATTCTGGAAATTCGTGGTACTATAGTGTTTCGAATTGGTAACCTTCAAGCCCAGGTCATTCTCTACTAGAAACCAAGCTCCATATTCACTGCCACGCGGGCATACCGAGCGCGCCACTTCGCCTCAGCATCCGATTCCAAGGAGACCGCAGGTGACACCACCCACAATATCTCCCACGGCACCTCCCAGACCACCTCCCGTGCCCCCTCCAGCGCCCCCTCCAGCGCCCCCTCCCAAAAGATCGCCGACGATGGGTAACTGACTCCAGACCTGGTCACCGGCGGGGCATGCATCAATACCGAGGACGCAGCCGAGCCCCAGAGCCTCGACTGCCGTGTCAA
The DNA here is from genome assembly GCA_020726575.1 of Plectosphaerella plurivora. Lineage (NCBI taxonomy): Eukaryota > Fungi > Ascomycota > Sordariomycetes > Glomerellales > Plectosphaerellaceae > Plectosphaerella > Plectosphaerella plurivora. The sequence continues at coordinate 73,686 of JAGSXJ010000025.1, read as the reverse complement.
GGGTTGCAAATACCTGACCAAGGATCTCCTCGATAGGGTCCCCCTTGTCGAGACACTTGAAGCAGTTCTTTCCGTCATCTTCGCAGGGCTTCTTCTTCTCGTCTGACACTGTCAGCTTCGCACAAAGTCCAGAGCCTTGAGGCACTCACCGTAGCCGCAATAGTCCTTAGGTGTTCTGGCGCAGGTGGGTTTCCCCCCGCCCTTCTTGCACTTATCCGCATCATCCTTCGGGAACGTGGGATACTTGCACTTCTTGTCGGTACCAGGCCCGACCTGTCCACAGGGGCAGCGCGGCTTCTTGCATTCCTTGTCGATTCGATTCTTCAAGTCAGCCTCCGAGATGCCCTTGGGAGCAACGACCACGACATGCTTCCCGTCACTTGGGCAAGGCTTGGCATCTGTAGCTTTCGGTCAATATGTCTCTACAGCGTTCCTTTCATTTTCTCGTACCATATTTGCGATATGTGTCTCGGTTTGCCGCGCAGTAGACGTCTTCTCCGTAGTTCGTGGGGGGCTTGGGGATAGGAGGGCAGACGCAAGAGCGCAGAGAGCGGTCCCAGACTTGTTCAAGGGGACACTTGCATTGCGGGTATGTGTTGGAGTATTCGTCAAACCATCCGCAGTACTCCCGGCCACCGTCACAGACATCCTGTCCCCCTCGTGGGTCCAAGCTGGCGGTATTCCACCCCGGGGCAGCTAGTGCTGCAACACCTGAGAGGAAAGCGAGGGTGCGAATGAAGAGCATGGTTGTCGAAGGTTTGCTGAGAAGGAGATGAAGGCTGTTGTCTGGTCTAAGGAGTGATGGCCCATGAGTGTAGAGCTGACCACCTCTTTTATACGTTTTCTATCGCATATCTCGTGTGACAAGCTGCCGGCCTGGCGAGATGTGGTAGATCAATTTGCGATGCCGATTCAGCATGTCTGATGTTTGTGCATGATCAACACCGCGTGGTCTTGCCATAGTGCTGACGATGTCTTGCGTGACCTTGAGCCAGATACATTGGCACTGGCAGTATCTGCATCTGATACATGTCAAGCCACATGTGTCGGAGACGCCGCAATAGACAATCGTCATGGTGTATTGTCGTATGCTCATCGACTTTCACATGGCAAGTCAATTTGAGACAGGTCTGGCAAGGTGCGTAGGCAGGCATTGGAATAAAAAAGCACGGCTCTTTTTCAGAAGACTACATGTGACTTGCGAGTTCAGACCCCCTCGAGGCTTGCACCTCCCCAGTAGTATGTCCAAATGTCGATGCCCAAAAAGTCATCCTTGTACTTGCCTGCCGCCTCATCTCCAGCGGCGGCCGCGCAGACCAGAAGCGGCATGAAATGTTCGCCGCCCCTCGGAGGGTGCATCTCGTAGCTGTGTGGCATCTCCCTCCACTTTGAAAGCTTCTCCGTCCGTTCGGCGAGGCTGTCCGTCTCGACAGCCTGCCCCAGAGCAGTTGACCAGGTGCTCACTTTGCGGCTGAGCGCGGCCACCTCGACCGGGTTTGCCGACCAGAGTGCCATCATTTCCCGTAGATTATGGAACGTGGCAAACCCGGAGCCGACGATAGCGACGTTGGAGTCGCGCAGTCGTGACAGGGCACGTCCCATCTTGAAGTGCTCCTCTGGCGACTCCGAGGCCAGCACGGAGAGCTGCACAATGGGCACGTCTGCCTTGGGGTGGATGAGGAGGAAAGGGATGAAGACGCCATGATCCCAGCCCCGAGTGGCATTGAGTGATGGGCTCAGGCCCTCCTGTTCGAGGGCGGCCTTGATTTCATTGGCGACCTCGGGTGATCCGGGGGCGTCGTACTTGAGAGAGTAGGCAGCGCGGGGGAAGCCGCCATAGTCGTAGAGAAGGGGGTGCTTTGATGAGGAAGAGATGGTCGGCTTATCCTCAGACCAATGTGCGGTGACAACAATGATGGCCCTCGGGGCTTCGGGGGTGTTGAGTCTGAGGAGTTGGGGGACACGGTCCTTCAATGAGCGCACAATGTCTTTGTGGCCCGGATCGCCCAGCACAGGCATGGGGCCTGCGTCCATGTCAGCTTGCAGCGAGACTCGGTAGAGTGAGTGGATTACCTCCGCCGTGAGAAACGCAGACAACGGCTCCTCGGGGCATGGTGGCGGACGTGGTGGTACTCAAGAAGGATCGTGATGCGAGGTGTCGGAAAGCGGCGTAAGCGACGTATGAAGTGACCAGATATTTCGCCGGCCGGAGGAATTGACGAAGGTGCATCTCGTGTCTTTATAGTCTCATCCTGGTGGCGGCAAGGCTACAGGGAGAGTGGACATGACACAGTCGGGGCTACCGTAGCAACTACTTATTCACCGCTGCCCTCCATCAACTGGAACACTTCAAGCTGAGGTCGTCAACCATCGCCGAGGTACGAGTACGGTACCGGTGCAGCACCGGCACCGGGATGTGGGGCCTCCAGCCAGCGCAGGCACATTTGTCATTAGCCGCGCGCAACACTGTGAATCAGCCATTGCCAGCATTGCCGTGGAACGATGCCGCAGCGCGCGCGGCTTCCTGCAAAGGGTTGGTAGTGTTTAGTACGATTCAAGAGACTCGCGATTGGCAGATTATCAATCGGGAGCCATCCTCGCGCGCGACCAGCGGCCCGGCCAGCATCTTGAGACCAGTATCGGACCGCGTTCCACTGCAATCGCTCGTGCAGTCTGCCCGGCACGCGATAACCGTGATTTGCGTCCTGACGCAATACGTTGGGGACATGGTGTGCTGGTCCGAGCTTCATTTAACGCGTTCGCCTTCAGTTGGCATCGACTTCGTATCGCCCGACTGACTTCCAACATCGCGCAATTCACTCAATAGAGCGATACTTTTACCCAATGGATCCCAAAGCTGTCCTCTCGACGGACTCGCATCATGTTAGACCGAGATGGATGAGGGCTCCGAGACGCCGGACCAAGCTTGTCGCGGCGGCATCCCTCGCCTGCCTTGCCTTTATCGCATTTGCGCAATGGACGCAACTGTCACACCGTTTCAAGGACCAGCCGCAACTCTCAATCAAGCAGCTCGAACTTGACCTGAAGACCTGTGCCGCCCTCCGCACAAAACCAGAAGACCCCATTGGTCTCGGCCGCGACAGGAACGCCCGCTACATCGAAGGCCAGAGCCCAACGCTTATCAAGAACGCCACGGTGTGGGTTGGCGAAGCTGCTGAGGGAACAAGCCCTGAGGATGAGCGCAACGGCAAAGGCTACGCCTGGGTCAGGCGAGACGTTTTTGTGCACCATGGCCTCATACGCCGGGTAGAGGAGCAGATTGCGGCAGACGCGCTTCCGGAAGACACCAAGGTCTGGGATGCGAAGGGCCGAAAACTGACAAGCGGCATCATCGACATGCACTCGCATGCCGGCGTCGGCGCACTCCCAGAGCTGACCGGGACCGAGGATGTCAACGAGATGTCTGGCGACGTGACGCCCTACGTGCGATCTATCGATGGCCTGAACCCTCTCGACCCCCAAATCCAGGTCATCAAGTCGGGCGGCGTCACCACATCCTTGATCTTGCCCGGTTCAGGCAACAACATTGGCGGCGAAGCGTTTGTCTTCAAGCACGCCGTGGGTGCCAAGGACGGCAGGCCTGAAATCTCAGCACAAGACATGCTCGCCGATCCGGATCACACGTGGAGGTACATAAAGATGGCCTGCGGAGAGAACCCCAAGCGCGTGTACGGCAAGGTTGGACGTGGACCATTCTCGCGTTTGGGAGAGAGCTGGGAGTTTCGCCATGCCTTTGAGACGGCTGCTGCCTTGGTCCGTCGTCAGGACGACTGGTGTGACTCGGTTCAGCGGCACGGTATCAGCGCGGCGCGCGAGTATCTGCCTCGGGAATTGCAGTGGGAGACTCTTGGTGCTGTTCTTCGCGGCCAGGTTCATGTCAACACGCACTGCTACACCATACCGGATCTCGAGGCCTTTATCGACCACACCAACGAGTTCAAGTTTCCCCTGAGGGCATTCCACCATGCCCATCAAACCTTCCTGGTGCCAGAGGTATGTTCGGGTCACATGTGGAAAAGCCCTGCCCCGTCGCTGACTGATTGGGTTTGTAGATTCTCAAGCGCGCCTGGGGAGGACGACCGCCGGCCTCGGCCTTGTTCGCCGACAACATGTACTACAAGGCCGAAGCGTACGTCGGATCTGAGCATGCCGGCAAGATTCTCTGGGACCAAGGTCTGACGCCGGTCTACGTGAGCGACAACCCGGTGCTCAACGCTCAGCATGTCGTCTTTGAAGCTGCCAAGGCGTATCGGTACGGTCTCCCATACCACGCGGCTCTGGCTAGTGTGACGACTGCCCCGGCTGAGCTTCTCGGGCTGGGCCAGCGGCTGGGAAAGATCAAGCCGGGGTACGATGCGGACATTGCCGTCTGGGATAGCGATCCGCTCACCGTGGGAGCTGCGCCGGTGCAGGTGTGGATCGATGGATACGCCCAGTTTGAGAACCCGATTGAGCTTGAGAAGCCTGCATCAACGGAACATTCCACGCCTCCTCAGAGTGCCGGCGAGACTACTTTTGCCGACAATCTTATCTTCACCGGCATCTCTCACGTGCTGCTCCGAGGCACGACCCAGGAAATCGGCGTCAACTCCAGTGTGGTTGTTACACGTGGCGAGATCATCTGTGCAGGCGAATGCACCTCGGCCATCAGTGCAGCGGCGTCATCTCACCAGGTGGTCAACCTGGCCAATGGGTTCCTGACAGACTCGTTTACCGCGTTTGGATCGCTGGTCGGGCTCAACGCCATTGATGCTGAAAAGGACACGGACAACGGACCCAGCCACGGCAAGTTCAGCAGAGGAATGGACGGCCTGGCGCTGGACACCAAGAAGCTCCGCGTCGCACACGAATACGGCATCACCAAGGCCATCTCTGCGCCCAAGTTCACCGGGGGTTTCACCCACCGAGGAACAAGCGTTGGCTTCCGGACCGACGCTAAGCATGCTCTCGAGAAAGGGGCGGTATGGTCCGATGATGTCGCCGTACATGTCACGCTCACCCTGGATGCCAAGCAGGGCGAGACGCCTTCTCTGTCAGCGGCCGTGGGCGCCCTCCGGAGCGCATTGCTTGAGGCTGTCTCGGCGAACACCACATCAGCAGATGCTTACTCGGAGCAATTCTTCCTTGGAAAGGTCGTTCGCGGCGAGAAGCCGTTGGTGATCACGACGCACAGCGCCGATACGATTGCCGCAGTGTTGAGAGTCAAGCGGGAGGTTGACCAAGCCATCGCATCGACCTCTGACGAATCTGCCACCATCCGACTGGCCATTCTCGGCGGTGCTGAGGCTCACCTTGTTGCCCCAGAACTTGCCGAATCCGGGGTGGGCGTTGTTCTCGCACCGTTCCAGTCGTATGCTGGTACGTGGGACCAGCGCCGTGCTTTGACCGGAGCGCCTCTCACCAACGGAACCTCTGTTGATGTGCTGCTGGATGCTGGCGTCGTCACGGCCATTGGGCTTGAGGAAGACTGGCTGGTCCGGGATCTTGCGCTGCTGGCTGGCATCGCGTTCCACAATGGAGGGGGCAGGATCAATGAGAAGGACGCCATCGCCCTGATCTCGTCCAACATTTACGAGATTCTCGGCATCTCAGAGCCCAAGTTGGGACATTTCCTTGTGTATGAGGGCAGCCCTCTGGACATTAACGGCCAGCTGCGGGCTGTGGGCAGTGGCAGCGAACGAGTGTCCCTGTTCCAGTGAGCCAGGGAGCTGCAGCCAGACCGGCCCTGAAGCCAAGACCAGTAATATGCATGACAGCCACCGATATCACCCAGCAGATAGATAAGAAGAGCATTCTATGCTACCATTTCCTGCTGATCTGTGTGCATGTCTGCCCCGAAGGCACTGCCCGCGAAGAAGCATCTGTGGTTACTTTCACGTGCTTGACGTAGACCCGCGATCGGAGCAGACGTCATGTCGAAGGCAGAAGAAAAAAAACACCTCGTGCATGAAATCGTGACTTGGGCAGGGACGCGTACGTTTCTAGACCGTCAACGGTGCGTGCCCCTGAGGACAACTCGAACGGGGACGGGACCAACCCCTTGGCCCTTGCAGCGGCGACCCCTGAACCGCCAATGGGGCCAGGATGTGGATGCGCCCAGCATCCACCAAAATCAATAGAAGCGGCGAGACCGCCAGGCCAGGCTTGACTTGACAGGCGTGGACCGACCGGGCAGTCCAGCCGTGGCGGCCGTGCTGTGCCAGACAGGAGTAGCAGCGAGCGAACCAACTTGAATCCGGAACTTTGGACACACCTTCAACTCGAACCGAACCCGAGCGCAGCGCGCAGGACGTGAAAGTCACCACACACCGGCTTGCTGAACCGTCAGCGTCAGCATCCCACATTTCAATTCTCGAACATCTTTCTCCTTCTGCCGGCTCTCCCCTCCTCACCGACATCCGACGACCGACCGACAACTGAATCGCGTGCGCAACAACTGGCCGAAACGCCTTCCCGCTGCATGACAGCAAACTGAAGCACAGCCTGCCCTGCTTGTCATTGCCGACGATCGACTCGCTGCGCGCGTGGAGAGATGGAGACGCTGCATCGTACACGAGGACCGCCCATCTAAAAACCCCGTATTCAGCAACCCCCCGACCGACTCGACCCCCCCGTCAGCGTCCACAGCGCATCTCCGCCGCCCGCGCATTTGCCGCTTGCCCCGAGCTACCCATCCCTGGGTGCGTGTGTGTGCTGCGTGCGTGTGCCGCCATGCACCGCGAAGAGGCTCCTGGCTTTCTCGGGCGGCCCGTGTCTGGCGCGAGCTCGACCGCGTCCGTATCTGCCTCTGGCTCTGTCGGCCCAGGCTCGCCACCGGATATGACCTGTCCCGAATCTTCAAAGTCCTCCTCCTTCCAGTCCATGTCTTTCCACTCGGACGACAACAGCGTTCTCGACGACATCAGCCATTTCGAGGACATTGGGCTCGACGACGATGTCACCACCACCGCCGCCGTCACCAGTAAGCGCCCACAGTCCCGGCAAGCCCGTACCCGAGCCTCCTCTACGACCCCGCGACCCTCGAATCCTTACGGCCGATCCTTTTCCGCCGATAGACATGGCCTGCCGGCCGCCCCCTCCTCCTCCTCCACGGGGCCCCTCTCACCCCCGGCGACGCGAGATCTCGCCAGCCTCAAGGGGCGCAAGAAGCCTGAGATCGGCCTGGGCGTCCAGCAACGGCCGACATTGCACGCGATACAGACAGACCCTCGAGGCTTCACCGGCCGCAGCAACAGCCTCAATGCGCGCTCTGCCGACGGGCACCGGCCCCAGTCCCGCAACCGCGGCGTCGCCAGCCTCTCGACAACCTCCCTCCACTTGCCCGGCCGACGACACCGCAGCCCGAGTCCGAACCTCTCCCTGGTGCCGAGGGATCCGAATACAATGATGACCCCTCAGAGGAGGAGCAGCTGGCAGTCGAATCGGGAAAGAAAGTCAATAGCAGAACTGGAAAAGGAGTGTGAGGACGACGAAGAAGACGACGACAACATTCCCGAGGGCTTTATACTCGACAATGTCCCAATGTCACCACGCCCCAATGCCGATAGGCCACCCAGTAGGCCAGGTTCCAGAGAGCCCTCGTCCGAACGACCTCCGCGGGAGCGAATACGCAGTGTTGGCAACGGAACACCGGCGATAGCAGTCGCACAGGGCTCCCTCAAGTCGCCGACCTGGAAGACGGACGCTCCGTCGCCCGCGACATCGCCTGGCCCGCGGCCTGACCGCGCAGATGGCCCCCAGTTTCCAGTTAAAGGGCGGGCCAAGAGCTGGAACGCCGGCTGGTCAGAACTCAGCGCCGAAGCAAGAATGCTTACCGAGAAGCTGGAAGAACACGCCGATGAGGCTGGGGAGGAGTCGTCGTTTTATGCTCGGGGACGAAAACCGGAGCCCCGCGTCAGGTCGGCGCTTCCGGACCTTCCCTCGCTCCGGCAGGCCAGTCTGATGATTGATGCCATGCCCATGTCCAAAGAGAAGGAGGCCGTCCTCGGGCGAACGCGCCCCTCCTGGCTCCCTCCCAAGGATCCCAACGAAGACAAGAAGCATTGGAAGGAATACGAAAAGATGATGGCTCGCAGCGCCGAGTCGGACCGCCGCCGCGAGGCTGACAAGATGGCCAAGTCAAGCAATCGCGATACCACAGCAGACGGGCTCATGAGGATATGGGGCGACGACATTATTCCACGATGGAACGATGCCATCAGGGAACGGCGGACGCGCGAGCTATGGTGGCGAGGCGTCGCTCCCCGCAGCCGTGGCATTGTATGGCAACGCGCCATTGGCAACGAACTCGGTCTTACAGAAACGTCGTACAAGGCCGCGCTTGGTCGCGCACGCGACTCGGAAGCCCGCGTCAAAGCAGGCAAGGGCGACGCCGAAGATTTGCGGAGAGACCAGTGGCTATCCAAGATTCGGGAGGATGTCAACAGCAAGACATGGCAGGACCTGCGCATCTTCCAGGTGGGAGGACCGCTACACCAAAGCCTCGTCGATGTCCTGTCCGCATATGCCATGTACAGGAGTGACATTGGCTACGTGGCTGGCTGCAATGTGAGTTGCCAACCAACACATTTCCCAGATCAAGGTACTGACCTCCCCTGTCCCAGACCGTGGCCGCCATTCTCCTCCTGAACTTGCCCACCCCTCCCGCCGTCTTCATAGCCCTTGCAAACGTGCTCAACCGGCCACTGTCCTTGGGCTTTTACGCTTCCGACCCGGGAGTTCAGGCATCCGCATACAACCTTGTCCTCCAGACCCTGTCCGTCAAATCGCCAGGTCTCCACGAGCACCTCACCCGCAAGCTTACCAACGCCGAACCGGATACCTACCTCCGTTCGATATTCACGGGCCTCGGGACCTCTCATCTGGCCATGGATGAATGTGCCCGTCTCTGGGACGTCTATGTCTTTGAGGGGGACGCGGTCATGGTTCGAGCCGCTACGGCCCTCCTGTTGCGACAAGAGATGTCTCTCCTCAGCGCCGGAGATGCGGCCGAAGTGCTCAAGGCCCTCGAGAGCGGAGGCACCAAGAACGGCCGAGTCGCCCTGACCGGCGTCGAGAGTGACGAGGAGAAGTGGATAAAGTGGCTGCGGGAGGCAGGCAAGGCGTAGCCGGGCGGACACCCCAGGCGATGTAACGAAGCGTATTTAACGACTTGACGTGGATGGAATCCAACATGGCGCTGGTGCAATGGACATGTAGGCACGCGATATCACGAACAGCTCAAGTAAGGCCATGCAAGGCTTCTTGTTCCCGTAGACTCTTGACAAACAATGGCAAACTCATTAGCCGTCATTCCGCCCCCGCACCCCCGAAATGCAGACCCTTTTCCTCTTGTGTACCGTTTCCTTACTCGATGATCTCCTCGGACTCCTCGAGCACCTCCTCGACAATCTCCTCGATGATCTGTTCCTCCTCGTCGCCCTGTGCTGCTGTCTTGGCAGCAAGGAGAGCCTCGATGGGATCCTCCGGCAGTCCCAGGTAGGCGCGCTCCTCGGCGACCTCCTCCTCGATGGACTCGCGCCAAGCAACCCATTCCTCCAGCAGGCGGCGACGGGCATCGACAACTTCCCGATCGGCCGAGGCACCGCGGTCGGCATCCTCCTGCTCGAAAGCCTTGCTGTACTCGCGAAGGTTCTTGCGGATCTGCTTCTGCTCCTCCTTGGAGAGAAGAGTCGCGGGGCGCGGGCGCCAGAGGAACTGCTTGAACTTCTCAATGGGCTCCTCGCGGAGAGCCTCGCCCTTGAAGTCGTAAATGTGGTAGCCGTTTTCCATCTGCGAGAGTTAGCTAACGTCCTTTTAATCTGCTCAAGGCAACTCACGGTGTGCTTCCACGCCGAGGACCACGTGGCAACGAAGCGGCCCGAGGGGTCCCAGTCGACATCGGTGACTCCGTAGTGGTCACCCGTGTTCATCAGCTGCAGGTTGGCCGTCAGATCCTTGTCCGACTCGGGCTTCTCGCCCTCAAAGTCGAGGTCGTAGAACTCGAGGTCGGAGCTTTGCGTGTTGTGGACTGTGGCGATGACGACGAAGCGACCCCTGGGCGACCAGTAGATGGCGTTGCTGTTCTTCTTGTCCAGTGTGCGGAGGTGCTTGAAGTTGCCGGGCGTCGGGCCCTTGTTCTTCTCCGGGCAGAAGAAGGCGACAGATGTCTTGGGCGCAACGGCTGTGGGTCCGGCAGGCTCTGTGGTGGTGATGATGGCGAAACGGTCACCCTTTGGCTCCCATGCGAAGTTAATGACGGTGTCCTTGACCGTGTCGACAACCTCAACGGGCACGCCCTTCTCCTTGACACGGAAGATCTCGAGTGTTGTCGCCTGGGACTTCTTGGACTTGGAATGCCTGTCAACCTTGACACAGAGGAAGGCACCCTCGGATTGCCAGTGAAGCTTGACGTCGCTGACGCTGAACAGGTTCAATGTCCTGACAATCTCCTTGGAGGGAATGCTCATCAGACCGACCTTGGCAGGGTTGCTGCCAATCTCGGGGGTCCAGTAGGTGAAGAGCTGCTCTGACTTCTTGACACCCTCACGCTGCACCGACGCCGGCGCCCAGTCAAAGTCCTGAACGCCGTCGATCTTGATTGTCGTCTTGTCCAGGAGACCCATGCCGGGGAGCTCGTAGACGGAAATAGACTGGCCCTCGTTGAGACGTGCGACGTACTTGTCGTCCGCGGACCACTTGAAAGCAGGCCAGGGAACCTTCCTCTTGTTGCCGGTGCCGTCGTCCGGAGCGTCAAGGCTGGCGAAAGAACGGAGGGGCTTGGATGTCTCCAGATCCCAGATGACGTAGTTCTTGCCGTCATCCTCGACGGACAGCGCGGGGTGACCATCCTCGGGGATGGAGATCGGGCGGGCGGACCAGGTAACCATATACTTCTCGTTGGGAGAGAAAGCGATGAGGTTGACGTAGGGGTGAGCGAACCGCCTCTGTCGCGACCAAGAGGCGCCGCCCCAGAGCTGAACACCCTGGGCGTGGACAGAGGTCAGGTATGTGCCGAGTGGCGACCACTGGACGAAGCTCTCGGTCCAGTGCTGGCGGTCGACGACGTTCTCGGGCTGGTCCTTCTCGTTGTTCCAGAAGACACCAACGGACTCCCCGCGGTACATGACGAACTGATCCCTGCCACGGCCACTGGGGTCCTTGAGCCACCAGCGCAGATGCTCCTTCTCCTGGAACTCCTCAATCTGGGGAGCGACATATTCATCCTCAACGCGGCCCTCGCGGCCGTAGCGGTCAACGTCGGTGAGCTTGTTGACGCGCAGGGTGTGCTTCTTGTCCAGAGGGACCATGTCGAGCTGGCGCACGGCGGCAGCGGCCTCGGCAGGCGACGAGTATTCGACAAAGGCAAACCTGAGTTCATGTTAGAGTAGTCCTCCCGATCGACCCTGTCGCTGAAACGTCGAAAGCATACCTCATAGACTTGCCATCGTCGCCCATGGGCATGAAGATGGAGTCCTCCCTCGCCTTGCCGACAGAGTTGAGCTTCTTCGACAGGAACTTGACAAGCTTGGGCTTCTGCTCCTCGGTGACCTCGGGGAGGCCATCAATGACGACAAAGGCGTCGTAGCCGTGCTCGAGCTGGACCTCGTACTTCTCGCGGAGGTCGCTGATGTCGATCTCCTCCTCATCGTACTCGTCGTCGTCCAGGTCCGCCTCGCGGAGATGCTCAAAGGTTGGCGCCATGATTGCGGTGATTCGGTGCGGCGACGCGATTGGCGTCGTCGATGGATGTCGTCGAAAGTCGATGTGTAGGTACCGCTCGCGATGTCTGCCGACAAGCCCGAGTTTCGGTCTTTTTTGGTGTGAATTCTGGGGAGAATCGGAACCGGGCGTCTGGATGCCGTGACCTGTGGCTGCGCGGGGCTAGGTTGTCGATATTGGTTTGGAGTTCTGGCGGCGGCTCCTTTTTTCCTACTGCCAAATTTTCGGGCTCGATCCCAGCCAACACCGTCAAGCCTGTGGGAAGTGCCCCGCTTAGCCCCGCGCCAGTCACCTGACCCGAGCTCTCTTATCTTATCACCCCACCCCTGTGACTGCCTGGCTCAAGGCTGCTTGCTGACTGCAACCACCACCGCCGCCCCTGAAGCTCCTGCCCCACTGCGGTGCAAGCAAGCATCCCCAAAAAATTCGAGAAGCTCCCACGAGTGCACCACCGCCAACCTGCGACGTGACAAGTAGTCTGTTGCAACAACGAGATTTGCGAGCCGATACGACAGATTGCCCTGGAACTTCCACAAGCTCGACCTTTTCACCGGAAATCCCAACATGGTTCGTCTCCGCTTTTGCGCCGCGACCGCCTCCAAACGCTGACATATCCATTTCCAGTCGTCCTTCAGCCCAACCCAGATCTTCGAGGACGGAACGACAGAGGAGAAGGGCGAGAATGCCCGTCTGTCGGCCTTTGTCGGCGCCATCGCCGTTGGTGATTTGGTCAAGAGCACCCTAGGACCCAAGGGCATGGACAAGATTCTGCAATCGGCGTAGGTTTTCTCCATGCGAGCTGGTGGTGGCTTCACATGTCTAACGGCTTCCCCCTCCAGGTCCACCGGCGAGATCATGGTCACCAACGACGGTGCTACAATCCTCAAGTCTATCGCTCTCGACAACGCAGCTGCAAAGGTTCTCGTGAACATTTCAAAGGTTCAGGATGACGAGGTCGGTGACGGCACGACATCGGTCACCGTCCTGGCTGCCGAGCTGCTGAGGGAGGCCGAGCAGCTGGTCGCGAAGAAGATCCACCCCCAGACCATCATCGAAGGTTACAGGATAGCCAGCCAGGCTGCTCTGCGCGCCCTTGAGAACTCTGCCGTCGACAGGAGCAACAGCCCCGAGGCATTCAAGAAGGATCTCTTCGCCATTGCCCGCACGACACTCAGCTCCAAGGTCCTGGCGCAGGACCGCGACCACTTTGCGAAGCTCTCGTGCGAAGCTGTTCTCCGCCTCAAGACGTCGTCGGACCTCAGTCACATTCAGATCATCAAGAAGGCGGGTGGAAAGCTGAGCGACTCTTACCTGGACGAGGGTTTCATCCTGGACAAGAAGATTGGCGTCAACCAGCCCAAGCGCCTGGAAAAGGCCAAGATCCTGGTGGCCAACACATCGATGGATACCGACAAGATCAAGATCTTTGGCGCCAGGGTCAAGGTCGGCTCGACGAGCAAGCTGGCGGAGCTTGAGAAGGCCGAGAAGGAGAAGATGAAGGCCAAGGTCGAGAAGATCAAAGCCCACGGTATCAACTGCTTCATCAACAGGCAACTCATCTACAACTGGCCCGAGCAGCTCTTCACCGACGCCGGCATCATGTCCATTGAGCACGCCGATTTCGATGGCATCGAGAGGCTTGCACTTGTCACCGGTGGCGAGATCACCTCCACTTTCGACCACCCCGAGCAGGTCAAGCTCGGCCAGTGCGACCTGATTGAGGAGGTCATCATTGGCGAGGACACACTGATCAAGTTCTCCGGCGTTGCGGCTGGTGAGGCTTGCACCATTGTCCTTCGTGGTGCCACCGACCAGCTGCTGGACGAGGCCGAGCGCAGCTTGCACGACGCCCTGGCCGTTCTGTCCCAGACCGTCAAGGAGCCCAGGACGACGCTTGGTGGTGGTTGCGCCGAGATGGTCATGGCCAAGGCTGTTGAGGGCGCGGCAACGCGTGTCGAGGGCAAGAAGCAGCTGGCTGTTTCGAGCTTCGCGGCGGCTCTCAGGCAGCTGCCCACCATCCTTGCCGACAATGCTGGCCTGGACTCGGGCGAGCTCGTGGCCCGCCTGCGCAAGGCAATTTACGATGGCATGACCACATACGGTCTGGACCTCCTGACGCCCGGCGGCGGCATCGCCGACATGCGCGACCTCGGAGTCGTTGAGAGCTTTAAGCTGAAGCGTGCTGTCGTGTCTTCTGCCAGCGAGGCGGCCGAGGTGAGTGGTATGACATCCTACGTGAAACGCCAAGCGCTAACAGTTCACGCAGCTTCTTCTGCGCGTGGACGACATCATCCGGGCAGCGCCGAGGAGGCGAGAGCGTGCATAGATTGGGACGTAATCGGGTACGAGTTAGCCATAGCAGAAAAGCCACCCTTCGACCTATCGATAGACTCGGACGTAATTGATGTCATGACACCCCTCCTTTGCCCAAGACATGTATGACGGCGCCCTATCGCGAGGTACCGCTTTGGAGCAAGGCTTACTAAGGGGATGTGTCCTGCTTGCCTTGGAGCTGGAATTGCATCTTCACATGATAGCGAAGCTGCCCGTGGGATCTGCTAACCCCAGCTTAGGGTGCTGTGGATCTGTGATGTGGCGAATGTCGCGCATCAGAAGACCAAGGGCTGGCTTTGAAGCATGGCAGGTGACCAGTCCTGCTTCCAATCTTCCGTGGGAATTCTCGCTGACTACTTTGAGCTGACCGAGGGATCTTGTGATACGCTGTGTTTGCCTGTGGTCTGTCGTAGCGGTGACGGGGACACCCTCCTGAACTTGGACAGATGGAGAGAAACAGACAGATGGTCTAGGACATCTAGCCTGGAATGACAACCTATCAAATATCGGTATCGGCACGGGACGTTCCAAGACAAGACAAGACACGGAAGGAATCGGCGACAACATGAAGCAGACCCCGCCTTGATCGGTGAAATGCACGAAACCAAGGGCCTGAGTGTGGCCATGATCACCAGACCGCTGCTTCCAGACTGGCGGGATGGAGTGTATGGATTCCCAACAGGTTGTTGGCAGGATCATTTACAAGCCAGCAAGGAGATCTGCACGGAGCGATATCTGGCTTGCTGATCACAGCAGAGGAGACCGTCCGCCTCCGTCGATCGACTGAGACCACAAGGCAGGTGAGCAGATCCAAGCAATCCATGTGGTATGATGTGGCATGATGGTAGGATGACCAGGCCTGTTGGCGGTTGTTGAGCACCGCGGGTACATTTTTGCATGTGAGGAGACGGTACAAAACTCTCAACGCGTCGTGTAGCCCAGAAACGGCGGTTCGGCCAAGTTACCCCAGATCAAAGACCCCCAAAGGCCCAGATACAACTTCGGCACCCGCATCAATTTTGACCACTCCCTGGATCGATCGACTTGAATACCTCCCCAAGTGTGTCATCATCTTGATTTTTGAACCAGCCACTCAAGACAAGCAGTCGTCGAGACCGGCTCTCGGGCCGGTTGATGTTTGAACGCCAGCTAGCGGCTAGGGAGGGACGGGAAAGCATCTGTTTGGCTTCAGCCAAAGGTACTTGCACATGCTTTTTTTTCTTCTCTTCCTGCTCCTTGATCGGCTAGCAGACCAGCAAATCATTCGGACGGACGTGTGTCTCCCGCGATTGCGCGGGGTTCCATGTCAATCCCCGGGATGGCTGGCCCAGGTACTCGTGGCAAAGCCGTCAGGCTCAACAAACAGGTCTGGGTCAATTCAGACCCATTACCCGTGCTCTGAAACGGGTACTGTACGAAACGGCCAGACAGACAGCTAGCTGGCTAGCTACCAGACAGGCCACGGATCTGCTGCCACTTTCAAGAAGAAGCGGGCTCAAAGGCTGGAAGCCAGGGCAGGCCAGGGGGGCAAGGAAAGGGGGGGAGGGGGTTCGACCAGAATCCAGTTCTGCCCCAACAGAAATTCAAGATGGACAGGCGGAGTAATTGCGCGAGAAGTGAATGGGTGGAAGGTGAAAAGCAGTGCCCACCGGCACCCAGGCCCCAGTTCTGGTGCCCCTGGACGAGGAGCCCGTGGGGGCCAATCGCTTGATCTTCCACCGCTTGAACGGGAAGAACTTGAAGTGACAGGGGGGGAGGTCGGGCAAGGGTCGAGGCTGGAGGGGGTCTGCTGCGATTGCCCCTCGCCTCGGTTGATGCTCCAGGGCGTTCGGCTCTCCTCAGACCGAGTCAAGGGCAGGGCTTTGGTGGCAAAGACATGAAAGACCTGTCGCAGCCCAGTCGCGGGGTTGCGTTCCTCGAGCTTGAATGAATTCTGGCATCCCGCGACGCGTCGGGACACGGGGTGGGAGGGACATGTTGACATGCACCTGGGTGGGAGAGGAGGGCGGCTCTTCGTTTCGATATTCCTACCACCTTGACCTCGGTACTCTTGGTGAGTTGAAGAGCGGTGAGCGGGTAAAACAAGAGGATGCAGGTTGTACGATCCCGCAGGGACGGATTCCGAGTCGTGATGTGACGCCTGGGTACTTGAGTATCGACACCGAGTCCAAGCAGCGGGCGCCGCGAAAGCGACGGGGTCCCGCCAAGCTTCGCCGGCACTGACCCGTGCACATCCCTGGGTTTTCGTGCCAGTGCTTCTCTTGGGACCACACAAAGGCAGAGGCATGCCTTGTCGACTCGATTTGAGTTACTTGCCACACGACACAGCACGACACAAGACGGTCCTTCCTGCCATCTCGAAAAGAAATCGGGCTGAACTCAGAGGCCAGCCTGGGAGCACCTCTTGTTCTGTCAGTGGAGGAGAAAATGTCCCAGACTTCAGTGCCCAGTGCGGGGCTCCACTTCTGCTCCCAACAAAATTCGGGGTCTGCCGCCAATCGCCTCGTCCTCCACTGCAGACACCACCACAGGGGGGGTGCAATCAGAGGGCAGACCACACGCCTGCTTTCCCGCCGCGCCTCATGCTGTACTTCGTACCCATTCTGGAACGGCACCGAACATCTGAACCGTCTCAAGTCGAGCCATTGATCGCTGGTGATTTCCCCTAAACCGTATAGTGCCCGTAGCGTGGAAGCGTTCCTCCTTATCCCGGCCGGCGTGAGAAAAAAAAACAGGGTCGGGGGGCGAGAGAACACATGCAAAGCGCCCCCCTTTGCCGACTTCCCCTGCTTCGAGCCCTGGTTGCCTCTTGTTTAAATCGACTAAATATCAGTTCCTCCCTCTCGCCGAGTTTGGTGCGAGACAGTTTCTTGACCTCCCTCCCCCCTCATCCACTGCTTCTCCTGCCCACCTTGCTTGTTGTGGTCGCTTTCGAGGCATTGATTATTCTGCCTGCAGCCGGAGCTCAACGTTCTCTTATTTTCTCTCTCGTTGGTGGCACATCTCATCGACAGTCACACACTCATCATGGCTCCTTCAACATCATCCGCGGTTGCGGCCAAGAACCCCGTCTTGCGCCGTACCGTCACTTCGACCACAGAGGCTGACCTCTCCTCGCCATCCACGGCCGTTGCCTCGCCTTCAGACTCGCCTCGCCACTCGGCATCATCCACCTCTCTCTCGTCCATGTCCGAGATGGACGCCCTGCCTGAGAAGTCCGCCAACATGGGCAAGCTCCTCGACACCTACGGCAACGAGTTCTCCGTTCCCGACTTCACAATCAAGGACATCCGCGACGCCATTCCCAAGCACTGCTTTGAGCGGTCGGCCCTCAAGGGTTACAGCTACATCCTGCGCGACATGGTGTGCCTGGCAACCACCTTCACCATTTGGTACAACTTTGTCACACCCGAGTATGTCCCAAACACGGCCGCCCGCGCCGCCCTCTGGGGTCTCTACACCGTCCTCCAGGGCTTGTTCGGCACCGGTCTCTGGGTCATCGCCCACGAGTGCGGCCACGGCGCCTTCTCCGACAGCAGGACCATCAACGACGTTACTGGATGGTTCCTCCACTCGGCCCTCCTCGTGCCCTACTTCAGCTGGCAGATCTCCCACAGCAAGCACCACAAGGCTACTGGCAACATGGAGCGTGACATGGTCTTCGTCCCCCGCACTCGCGAGGAGCACGCCTCTCGCCTCGGCCGCGCCGTCCACGAGCTCGCTGAGCTGACCGAGGAAACCCCCATCCACACCCTCATCATGCTCTTCGCCCAGCAGCTGGTCGGCTGGCCCAACTACCTCATGACCAACGTCACCGGCCACAACTACCACGAGCGTCAGCGTGAGGGTCGCGGCAAGGGCAAGCACAACGGCTACGGCGGCGGCGTCAACCACTTCGACCCCCGCAGCCCCCTGTACGAGCAGAAGGACGCCTGGAAGATTGTCCTCTCGGATATTGGCATCACCCTCACCGCTGTTGCCCTCTATTTCCTCGGCAACAAGTTCGGCTGGACCAACATGCTTGTTTGGTACTTCATTCCCTACCTCTGGGTCAACCACTGGCTCGGTAAGTCGTTCCGTGCATCTTTTGCCCTGGATCACCACTAACAAGCTCCGCAGTTGCCATTACCTTCCTGCAGCACACCGATCCCTCCCTCCCTCACTACACCGGCGAGCAGTGGAACTTTGTCCGTGGAGCCGCCGCCACCATTGACCGCGAGCTTGGTTTCGTCGGCCGCCAGCTCCTGCACGGCATCGTCGAGACCCACGTCCTGCATCACTACGTCAGCAGCATTCCCTTCTACAACGCTGACGAGGCCTCGGATGCCATCCGGGTCGTCATGGGCAAGCACTATCGCTCTGACACGCGCGGCGGTGCCGTGGGCTTCATCAAGGCCCTGTACACATCAAGCCGCTGGTGCCAGTGGGTTGAGCCCAGCCAGGATGCCCAGGGTGCCGGCAAGGGCGTCCTGTTCTTCCGCAATCGCAACGGCCTGGGCACCAAGCCCACCAAATAATTTCCTCCCCTCATTGGCGAGGCTTCGGGGTAGACAATTGCCCGTCAGAGTCGGTCGCTGTCGGGGACCCCATTATGACCGTCGACGTATACTTTGAGCATTTTTAGCGGCTTCGAGATCTTGACTGTCGTTTTCCCCGTCTTTCGCGTGTGGTGCGGATGCCGGTTGACTGATGACATTTCAATGAGCTCATCGTCGCCGGCATCGGAAGGATCTAGACCAGTACATGATAGAGGCGGTAGCTTCTGCTATCCTGGAGCCAAGTCGACTCGAAGACATTGGAAAAGCAGACGAGAAGTGGAAACTTGAAATTTAAAGCATGAAAGCTGGGCAAAGCCCCCCTCCCTTGTTAAGGACTCAAGACCTGCAGTGTTGCTCGGTGATCACAATGTCCTCGTGGTTGTTCGTTAGGTGGTGATGCGATCTGCCCAACAGAAGTCCATGGTCTCGATGGCCCCCTATGACCTTGGTGTTGCGAGTCTTGTGGCTATGGCAGGCCGTGCCTGTTCTTCATCGGTTCATCCTCTTCATCCGTCCATCCTCTTCATCGGTCCATCTTCTTCGTCTTGACAGGCTCGGACTAGGAACGCGGGTTCCTTGGGTCGTACTCTATCAGGCCCTGCTGCAGCCACCGGACCTGGTCCGTCAGAGGGTCCATGATACAGGCATATGGGTACACTCGTTGATAATGGGAAATTCCATCATCCCATGAAGCTTTCTCTGACACCCTTCTTGAATCGCGAGGGACACATCGAAAAGCGTGCATGCGACGCCCTCGGCGATGTCGGTGAAGATCTGTAGGATCTCGGGCTCGGTCCAGGGATGCTGCGGACGGAGGGGTAGTAGGTCGGGATGGGCGACGTGGAGTTAACCTGACCCAGAGCCTGCCGTTTTATGCCTGCCTGATGAGGCCCCATAGAGGAACCATCTGTTGTCAAAGTTAGAAAGAAGACAAACGGAATGTTGACGTGCTCAACATTTACCTTTGGCCTTCCTTGGCTGATATTTGGTCCGGGGCGTTGGTGCTATGATTTCAGGGGCTTGGTGATGGCGGAGATGCAGGCGGCGACCGTGAGGGAGGTCAGGACTGTCAACAGCACCGAGGCTTTCTGAAGGCCAGCCGAGACAGGCTTGGTCGAAAGACGCCAGACGTTGCGCAAGACGGTACAGGGGACAGGGTCGTCAAAACAGCCGTCGAAAATGCTGCGTGGACTGGTTGGTCGGCGAGCTGACATGCACTGCGACAAGGCTCGCGGACGTCTAATGCAAGGCTCTAAGTCGTGGGAATGGCATCGGGCTGGCCTGGATGACGACCCAGAGCCGTTCACGATAAGCCTTGAAAACAAGAAAACAGCAGAAGGTCGGCCTCCCGATTTAGGTATGATTGTACATTTGAAATATCCGGAATGTGTTTTCCTATGAATTTTCGTACCTTCCTCATTTACTTCTTGCCTCGGGAAACCAGGCGCGAAGAAAGGCAGGCAGGCGGCACGGAAGGCAGGCGGGGCCAGGCGCACCTGCCTCCCCTCGAGGTTCACAGTTTGACCCAACTACCTGACCTGCCCCTCTCTTCTGCCTTTTCCTCTCTTCCTTTTCTTCACGCCTCGGTCTTCGAAGGTTTCCTGTCCGCGACACCACGAGATTTTTTGAGAAGATCTCGCCTTGCCCTCCCGCTCCCGCTCCCGCTGCCCGCTGCCCCCAGCCCCGAGCCCGGAGCCCGGAGCCCCCATCGCCACCATCTGCCGCCTGCCGCCCGCGCCCGCGCCCTCGCCCGACCGCCTGCCGTCCGCCGCTCGCCGCCCGCCGACCACCGACCGACCGACCGACCGACCGACCACCAGCCCTCCCATCGTCCGCCCGCCCAGAGACGACGCCGGCACCATGGCTTCGATTAAGGAGATGCTGCTGCAAGCCTTCAGACTGCTGGAGCGCCTGCTGCCCGTCTTCCTCCTGGCGTACATGATCTTCTCGTCCCTTGTCATGTACAACATCACGGGTAAGTTATACTCCTTCTTTTCTACTTCTTACGTGTCTGTCCGCGTAAGAGTTGCTTCTTGCGTGGACAAACACGTAAGAGTCGTGTCATACGTGTCTTTCTACGTAAGGAATCTTAGCTAATATATTCTAGTCCGCTCTATCAATCCGGTCGACGATGGTTTCGTCCTCCCCGCCCTTCCTCGGTCCCTTGGTTTCGGCCTCTGCGCTGTCTGGCTGTTCCTGCTCCTCGGTTTCGTCTCGTCTATCCTCACGGCCTGGTACTACTCCTGGATGCACGCCCCGTTCTACCGACCTTTCGGCCCGCTGTCGCACCCGTTCTGGCTCCGTCCCCTCCTCCCCGTCACGTTTGTGTCCGGCCGCTTCAAAGCCTAGTACGCTTCGAAAGCCCGACCATTCCGTGCCTGGAAGCCTCCCGTCCTCCGTTGGCAGCAAGCCGTCGTCTCCGTCAACCAGCTCATCCGAGTCGGCGGCGTCTTTGCTCTGGAACGAGGCCCGCACACCACCGTCAACAAGTGTGTACGCCCGGAAGGACACTGCCAAAACGGCCAAAAACGACGAAAGGACCGCATGTACCATGGATACTGGCCAAAGCTCAACAACGGCCTCGTCGACGCCTGCCTGCCCCTGTACGACCACTGGTGCCACTACATCTGTGTTCTTGTGTACCTGCACTCGATCAAGTCGTATATCCTCACGATGACCTACCTGGTGCTGTACGGGGTTTTCGTCTTCGTCGTCACGGTTTGGGCTGCAACTCGGCCAGAGTTCGAGCACGTCAAGAAGTACGCGGTTGGCATTTCGGTTTTCTCCTGCATCATGGTCGTCTGGGTCGGCATGAACAACCTGACGGACAAAGTGTACAACCTGGTCCTGAGGAACGTGGTCGGGTACGAGAGCCGCCACCCGTCGATCTTCACCATGGCATTCCCTGTGGCGGACAAGTTTGTTATCGGAAACCCCCCTGCGTGTCCTTGGGACCAGGGAAGCTGGCGGAAGAACTGGACGCACACCATGGGCCCCGGCTGGCTGGCTTGGATCCCCTTCTGGCAACCGCAACGGGTACGCGACTACGATGACCCGAACAAGTACGATTTCGACGAAAAGTTTGGGCCAAACTTCGAGCGATGGACGCGGTCAGCCAAGAACGCTCGCATGATCGAGCAGGTCCGCGCCCAGGGAGAGATCCGAGCGCCCCCCGCCGCCCGCCGCCGTCGTGAACTTGCGACCAACAGCAGCGTCGACGTCTAAGTCCCGACACCACCATGAGCCCTGGGCAGGCCTTGGTGACGATACTATACCACGCCCCCTCTTGTCCAGTCACGACAAGAGCGACTTTTTGGTTCCGCGAAGAAAATAGCGGAACCGGTAGGAGACCAAGCACCAATGTGCGGCTCACGCCCCTCTCGCAGGTCACAGCGACGGGCCACTACCACCGCCTCCCCTAACTGACAAAGCCAACGCAGTGTGTACAAGAAGCACACTGCCCACGGCTGCCACTCGCCTCCTCTGGATGGACCTCGGCAAAGGTCGACGTTTCTCGCACCTTCACGTGGTGTCGACTGTTAAGTTCCCTGCCTAGGTAGGGAACGAACTGACGCGAGAAGTCGGAGCATCACTACACGCTTCCGACAGGGATCATCACTGCACAACATCCCCCGGGGTCACCAAATCTCATCCCCCGTTTGCCGTCGTCCATCCACAGGTCTCTGTTCTTGAGATCCTGTACAACATCCACATACATGCTTCAACAAGTCGAGGCGAGGTTGCTTCACACACTTTCATCATTACGACCACTTGGCCCCCAACTGCCACCATCAGCATCATAGCCCACCGGCATCTGGGGTACAACAACCGCTTGGATTTTCAACACAGCTTTAGCACAACTGACTGCAGCCTGCCTTCAGCATTACACGCACCAAGGCAAGGGGCATGTTCAGCTTGGGTTGTTGGGCTTCAGTCTTCGAGCCTCCATCTTCGGGCTTCCATCTTCGGGCTTCCATCTTCGGGCTTCCATCTTCGGGCTTCCATCTTCGGGCTTCCAACTCAGGCCATCCGCCTGACTTCAGCATCTCATACAACAGGGACAAGGGCGTGTCTGGACATCAGCACAGATTGTTGGGCTTCAGCCTCTGGGCTTCAACCACCTCCAGCATCGCAGACAACAAGGGAAAGGGTGTACCTGGGCAACATTACGAATTTTTTTGGCTTCAGCCTCTCGGCTTCAAACCACCATCGGCATCGCAGGCAACAAGGGAAAGGGCGTATCTGGGCAACATCACAAGATTTTGGGTTCGGCCTCTCGGCTTCAACCTACCTTGAACATCGCAGTCAACAAGGGCAAGGGCGCATTCGGAAAGCCGCACTGCTTTGTGTTTGCCCCCTGGGCTTCGACTTACCTTCAGTATCGCAAGCAACAAGGGATGGGCGTGTCTGCCACAGTCCACATAGGAGTGTATTGGACCATTTTGAATTCCATAGGTGCGTTTTGAGTGTCATGGATCCATGAAACCGCCGAGCTGACTTGATCACAAAGCACGCCGGGTGTCAACCACATCAGCCATTTTCAACGCCCAAGCCACAGGACTTTGAGGAACAAGACCCTGCTACCGGTCTGATCTTGGTGCCCCTCAGATCACTGGCCGTGATTCTCGAGCCATGGCTTTGCTGCTCTTCTCCACCGCAGCCCAGCAGCCGCCACTCTTCATTCTCGTCTCTTTTCGGGAGCACCTACCAAGGATGTTTGCCTGATCAAGACCCTTGAGCGGGCGACCCGTGCCAACTTTACAGCCTCCAGAATCTCAGCAAGACGAGCTTCTGCCTACCAAGCCTCCTCAACGCTGATCCTGCGCCTCGGTGCGAGGTTTAGGCACACTCGCCGTCGCGTCGCCACGAGGACCACCTGCCGCCCTCCAGAGATTGATTACTCTCGGCCAGATGCGCGCCACCTCACCCTGGTTTGGCTATATAAGGCAAGCCGTCTGCCTGCCCTCCCATGATTCCCATCCGTCCTGACCATCTACTTTTGCCAGAGCGGATCAGAAACGCCACTTTTCCCTGCCGACAGGAGCCATCACACAAGCTCGGGACAAGTTGCTCCCAGCCTCACTTTCACTCTTCTGTCGTCAAGGTCACCGTCCCTCCTCAATTAGAACAACCAAGGAGACAACCCCCCTGTTTCTTCGTCAAGATGAAGTTTTCCATTCTTGTCCTTCTCGGCACCCCGCTTGCCTTCGCGGCACCAGTGGGTAACACACAATCAACTCCCAGCAGCCTTCCCGACGGCGCGTCAGATGCGATGGGCAGCAAGGCCGGCCTTGCCACCAACGCCAGGGGGGACAAGGAACAAGTCGAGGTCGGGGTATTTCTTCAGGGCCAACACAATCAGGATCAAGATGGGGCCGACGAAAGGTCGCGCAACCAGGCAACGAATCACGAAGACACTTCACTCGACTTCTTCCTCCTCAACGATCACCAACATCCCAGTGCAGATCACAAAACACTCGAGCGACGAGACGAAAAGGTCGATCGCCGGCAGAAGGACCGCAGCAAGCCAATCGATTTCAGTCTCCTGACGCCTTGCATAGAAAAATGCCTTCGCCAGAGTAACTCTGTTGCGCCCAAGTCTCTGGACGCTGTCTCACTCGAAGAATTTTGTCGGAACAAGGCCGACTGGTTTCTCTGGCTCTCATTCGGCCCTTGGCATTGCTGGGCCATCCACTGCAAAGAACAGGACAAACACTTGGGGCCGGTTGGCCGGGATTGGCGGCAGGTCAACTGCGGGTGGTAGGATGACATCCGCGGATTGATTTGGCTATTTTGGGCCAGAAGGACTGGAGTGAAGATGGAAGTGTTGTGTGACCAATATGCGACTGGGCAGCATCGGAGGATTTGAGGACACACGATCGGAAAATAATGAGATGGGGAGGGGACTTGGAATTGGACCGGCAAATACACATCACAGGTCAACCGGGCAATAGAAAAGCATAGATGATGGATGATGGAGGCAGTTGGGCACGGAGACATGCACGGGACCCGTCCTCCAGCTGTATCAAGGCATGTGAGAAAAGAACACGATTTCCGTCACCAATGTCGTTTTTTTGGTCTTCGCCGCGCACAAGAATCATTTCAATTGGTACTACTGACGCTCAGCAGCCCATTGAGACTGACTGGGCAAATAGAGTGTATGTGTCCGCATGGTTCAGATTCTGCTCCGAGCTGAGCTGTTGAACGAATGAATATCCATAGCCGCCGTAGTCCGAGGTGCCCAAAATGTGGCGAAGGTGCGTAGTTTCGTGCAGAATGGTAGATCCCTGGTCTTGGCCGTGACAGCGGGGGTTCTGCGCAAGCATCCCAAAGTAGGTCGGGCAGTTGACCATGTAGCTCTGGGAAGGCAGAGTGTAGGCGATGACTCCGCCCGAGCATGCGCCGTACACGTCGGTGCAGTGGTAGCGAGACTTGCCAGAAGTCGTGCTGCCACACTCCTCCTCGATCAGGGCAAAGACGCCCTCAACAGTGGATGCTACTGAATCAGAGGAGCTCTTGAAGTACTCCTGAAGTCGGGCGGAGTCGTTTCTGGCGGCCACGCGAGCTGCGGACGCGAGAGCGGCGCAACTGTTGATGCCGTCAATGGTAGCTTGACGCTGGCTACCCACGCAGTCATCTTGGACGATGGTGCGCTTTGCCTTTGCCTGGAAAGTCCTGTGGATTGCAAGGGCCTTGGATCCATCCACTTCTTCGCTGACTACCGTGTTGCTCTTGAATGGGACCGTGCCGGTAATCTCGGTCGAGTTGAGCTCAGCGGAGGAAAAGGCACCGGATGTGAGAATGTTGAAGATACCACCTTCGCTGAGGTCGTGGAGCTCGGCGGCATCAAAATCGGCCTCGACCGTTTCCCCGGCCTTGACAACAGTGAAAGCATCCTCAGACAGGCCGACATGGGAAATGATGAGCCGAAGCCCGTCAAAGGGAAGCCGGGCGTCTGTGGAACTGTCAGAGTCCAAGTTGAGGGAAGGGGGGATGTGGACATACCGCCAGAGAAGACCTGGACCTTCTCCACAGCGTTCTCGTCAAGGAATGTACCAGCTGTGAACAGCTTGAGATCATCAGAGCCGGTGTTGGTGAGACTGGCATGAACGCCAGAGTTACCAGTCTGAACCAGTCGCACGTCGAGGGGAGTGTCCCGTCTTCTCAGGTCCACGGATGCTGAGGTTGCAACCGCCGCAAAGAGGGAGAGAGCCGTGAGGGCGTTCATGATTGAAAGAGAAGTTTCGAGCCTGTTTAAATGGGAATATGAAGGGACTGGACGAGCCAAAGATGGAGGCAAGGAATGACCTGGGCAAAGGAGTGTCAGGGACGAGGGACTGGTGAGGCTCACTGAGGACACACCAGAAATCCTCAAGAGCATCGAGGGAATGCCATTCTTATGTTCCCCAGCTTCATCCAGACCAGCAGGAAGGGTTGACGTCCCGCACATTGACCATGGGGCTAGACGCGCGTAGCTGGGGAAGAATACCCATTGAGAAGCACCTGTTACGTCGCAGGGCTCGCATGCCATTGCTGGTGCTAATCGCTCACGCAAGATCCCCACCCGCAGGTCAACTTGTGGTGCTGGGGACATGCGATACTTGCAAAGGAGATGGAGATTTTCCACAATGGTGTACCCAGGGATCGACTCGCCGCCGAAGGGGCTAGCACCAGGAGCAGTCGTCGACGGCGTGCCCCTCCCCCTGCGCTAGGCGCTCCGTCTTTGTGCTCGGTGGATGCAGTCGAACTTCAGATGACGGTTCACAGGAGTTGGGAGGAACCTAGCGCGGGTCAATTGGTGAGGTACACATGCAGGCACTGTATCGAGACTGCCAGTTCACTTGCCGAACAAGAAGATTCGGACTCGCCGCACAGAGCAGGACCATGGCCGGTCAGTCAATATTGCCCTGGCATTGCACAGATGTACCGGGCGTGGCCCTGATGTTCTGGGTCAGAGGACAAGTCGACAGCGAGAAGCCGAGGCGGTAAAACTCCGTCGGCATCCAGGGCATGAAACATGGCCATCGACAAGTCCAGGGATGCCAAGGCTCGAGTCTATCTGCGAGTAGGTTTTCAAAGAGCGCGAACAAAGACGCGGTGACGACGAGTAGTCCGAGGGAGGATATGCGGTCTCTGAATCGGGGCCCGGGCCTCTCGGTGTTGGTGTGAGGGGCAGGTCCGAAGGTTAAGAAAGGGTTGAGAAAAGGTTCTGTCGTTCCTGGCGGCGGCGTGGCGGAAAAACGGCTAGGCAACGGACCGGACGCAACTGGTGGCTGGCGCACCACTGCTGGACCCTCGTCGCCGGCGTGATCAGCGCTTCCCGCCTGTTGAAACTTTTTGGTCAGGCTTTTCCCTGGTCCAGACGGGAGAGGACCCCGACTTGACGATCAATCATGGTGATGAATCGAGACTCAAGTTCAAGTGTGCTCCGGTCGCCCTGGATGCTTCGTGTGCGGGGTTGCCCCGCCATCACAGGCATCAGTGCACTGCCGGCCTCAGAGTCGACACTGACTGACGTGGCTACGGCGGAGTGATCGACTGCTGGGGCCAGGTCTGGGCCACGGGCCACCCACGAGCTACTGTCCCTTTGCCACCCTTCTCCGCCGGCCGTCGCACCATCTGCTGCCACGAGTAAGGAGATGCAGACTGTCTGCAATTCAGACGCCGCGGGAATCGCAAGCGGGATCTCGTGCCTGAGCGGATAATCGCTGGAAAGGAACAAAATGCTAAAACATGTTGGTCGCTGGATGCTGAGGGAGACCGATGGACTCGTGTGGAGAGAGGCCTGCATGGTAGGTGACATTCCGTTTCGGCATCCAGTTTTTACCTGCTGCGTCCTTCTTATCTGAGGCACCCCGAGGCGGCATGGATGGCCGTAATAGGAAGGCGCCATCGGACGCTCGAGACGGTTGCCTCGAGACACCTGGAACTCGTCATTCCTCCATGGCCATGATTCCACATCCCCGCGAGTTTTGACAACCTCTTCTCCTCCATCTGCATTTGCCACGTCCTACATCATCACCTCACGACACAGCATCTGACCCCGCACCCAATGGCCCCCGCAACATCTTCCTATCGCTTCCCTATTATCCTCTTTGCCTTTGTCGTCGGTGTCGGCCTCTGGATCTGTAACCCCTTCAACACCTCCCTCAACTACCCATCCGCAGCCATGTCCGACGGTCAGAAGCACCAAAACGCCCTCGCCCAAGTGGCCATCTCCCTCAAGCAGACGGCCACGTCGCCCCCTGCGATCAGCGTCACCGTCACGAACAACTACGATACTGTCATGACGCTGCTCAACTGGAACTCTCCTCTCGACCCGGCTGCCGTCGCCCTCGGTGTCTTCTCTTTCACTCCCGAAGGCGCCTCGGCGCCACTCGACATCCCGACCATCGCCTTTCGCCGAGTCATGCCGCCGCCTCCGGAGACTCTCATCACTCTGCAGCCTGGCGAAAGCACGACGAAAGAGTTCACCTTTGAGGATCCGGCCGTACCAGTGTCGGAGCTCGGCAAAAAGGCCAAGCTGCAGTGCTCTGGCGACTGGGCCTCCGCATGGCCTGGCTACACTGCTGCCGAGCTGACCCCCGAGACTCTCGACAAGTTGCAGTACGGCGACCAGGCCAAGTCTGGGCCCTTCTCGAGCGAGGCGATTGAGCTGGTCATTGGTTAAAATTTAGCTACGCAAATATCAAACAAGGCATTGAACAAGAACGTGAACTTTCTGATGCAACTCGCTTTTACTGGATCAATTCCGCCACCTGGTCAAGTGCCAATCTCACAGGTTTGCAGGCTCATAATACTCCCTGAACCGATCCGTTTGGTCCCAACCGACATCCCAGACAATGTTCCAACACGCCAGCAACAGTTCCGGAAAGCGGAACGTCCAGAAGGCAAGATAACCCTCCGGTAAAGGTCCGACCGAGCGCTTCAATGAGTCCGTCATGTCATCGTAGTGGTTCTTCTTGTTCCTGAGAGCCCGCAAAAGGTCCAGGAGTCGTGTGCCCGTGTACTTGCGCTGCTTTCCCAAAGATTCCACGAATAAGGGGGGCAGCTTCTTGAGGAAATCCCCGGAAATGACCTCGGAAGCATGTGCCTCGAGTTCTTGGAGGTGGGGGCTGGGAGGATCCCGTATCTCCTTTTCAAAGTAATCGGAGACATCGCACAGGAAGGCCAGGCGCTTCTTGGCCGACCAGAAGAACGGATGCGCCATGACCTCCTTCGTGTTGGGCCGCTGCTTGGGATCGTCGTTGAGCATGCTGCTGACCAGATCCTTGGCCTCGGCCGCAAAGTCGCCGAGAACGTCCAGGGGTGTCAGGTTGTAGTTGCCCTTGCGAATGTTGACCTCGCGCATGTACCGGTCGCCGCAATCGAACGGATGCTGACCGTTGGTGAGAACGTAGAAGAATACCAGGCCCAGACTGAAGATATCAATGGACCGCGTGGCACGTCTCCCAGATGTCATGTCGCCGTTGAGGATGGTGCCCGATCCGCTGTTGATGCTAGCCTCGGTGAGCTCCCGGTCGTCATCGACAAGAAGCTCAGGGGCCCTCCATCCAGAAGTGCCGGCGGCGCGGCCCGTAGTGGCGCCAAAGGACGACTGTCCACCCTCGAGCTTCTTGCACAGGCCAAAATCGGACACCAGCAGGCGCGGCCGCTCGTTCTTGTCCATGTTTACGAGAATGTTCTGAGGCTTCAAATCGCGGTGTACGATGCGAAGCTGATGCAGGTGATTGATGCCGTTGGTGATCTGGTACAGAACACCAGGCAAGTCCGCCTTGCCGGCCTGAGCGAGCTTGCTGAAACGACTCGGTTTCTCCACCACATCGGCGAGCGATGCGGCACAACGCTCCAGTGCAATGTACAAGAAGCCATCGCGGAACTCCTGAGCGTAGTAGCGAATGACTAAATCGTGTTAGTACGTGGACTTTGGCAACAAAAGGGGACCCTTGCTGACTTACCATTCGGGTGGTCGTCACTCTCGCGCAGCAGCCTCGTCTCCTGCGACGCAATGTCGTAGAACTGGATCAGCATCCGCTTGACGGCCACCTCGCGTCCGTCAAACTTGCCGGCGAACACGAGCGTGCCGTTGCTGCCCGTGCCCAGCTGGTCTTCCGTGTCCACTTCAATGTTTCCGAGCTTGATGACCGGTCCCGTGACAGATTGCATGTCGTTAGTAACAGTGACGACATCGGGCTCGAGCTTTGGAGAGTTGCCCAGCCTCTGAGCGTTCTTGACGGCGTCATCGACAGTAGTGGCCGGCGGCTCATCGTCACGAGAAACCGACGTCTCTCGCTTCTTCGGGCCCTTCTTGTGCTTGACCCCGCCGCGTCTCCCCCTGTGAGACTTGGCCTTTTTCTTCTCCCCACTATTCTCGGACTCGGTCTTTTGAACACTGCTTCCGTCTCCATCAGTGAGCGAGTCCGCCTTGTCATCAGAACGTTCGGGCTGCGGGGCAGGAGCAGTCTGGGGGTCGGCGACAACAGGAGGCTCGGCAGTGGTAGGCTCGGCCTCTTTGGGTGGAAGAGTAGGAGGGGGCGGCGCCTCGCGATGCGCGGTATCTTGCTTTGGTGGCGCATCGCCAGATGCAGTCGTGGGCGCCGGGGTCTCCTCGAGAGGTTCCGGGCTGACCTCGGTGGTGGAATCGCCAGCCTCGGACCTTTGGTCGTCCACAGACCACTGGAGTTGCTTTGCGGCTTTTCGCGACTTGCTGCGGCACCATCGGATAAGGTCTTTCCTATAGAACAACAAGAAAGTGATGGCTGCGAGGATCAGAAGCGGATTCTGAATGAGGTTGACCGCGTGGTCCATCAGACTATGCGGGACAGCCATGACTTTGTTCACGATGGCAGCGCCATCAATGGGAATCAGAGGCTCGTCGGATACCTCGGACGCTGCAGCGATCTCGTGTTCGACCTCGGCCGGAGCCTGCGACTGTGCCCCCCCGGGGAGCGAAGGACGGTACACTTGGCCACGTCCAGACGGTTTGTTGAAGTTGTGTCTTCCAACCATGGCCCCGGCCTTCTGATTCGGAGACAAAAGATGCCACTGTCGTTCTTGCTCCCAGAACCCAGGCAGAGATGTGAGTGCAGGAGGGGCGTCGACGATGAGAGGGTAGAACCGGCCCGAGAGCGCGTACCAGCTTCCAGTGTCGGTCTGGTTGAGGAAGACGTGAGCTTTCCGGGCGACATCGTCGTTGGAGTCTTTGGGAGCAGGGACGGGCTGTGGCAGCACAAGAAGGTCGGGGTTCTTGTCCCGCGTTACGCCCCACGGCCGGCAGACGTCAAAGACACGAGCAACAGGGGCGGAGAACTTGTGCGTGAACATGGGATGGTCCTCCTCGTCGAACGCGTACACCCTGCCGTCGTGGAAGCTGCTGTGGTATCGATTGTCGAGCGTCTCGCGGTAGATGGACACGAGGTCCCTGTCGAAATTGTTCGGACTCCATTCGGAATATTTGAGCTTTGCAATGTCGCGCCCGTCCTTTCCGGTGATGGCCACCTCGTATTCGGTGCGGCCCAGGGTCAGTGTGCCGGTCGAGCTGCACTCCTCGTTGCCCAAGTCGTAGAGGGCGTCGGGACGCAGACAGCTTTCGTTCTCATTGATATGCGACCCTCCGGCGCCGAACCACTTCAACACGCGCCCGGTTGCGGCGTCGAGGGTTATCATGGTTGTCTTCTTGGTGCCTGTGTATATGACGGGCGGGTTGTCGTTTGCAAGGGGCGACAGCTCTTCGACAAGCTTCTTCATCGTGAGGCCTGTCGAAATCAAGAGAGGCTCTGGAGTGCCGGGCACCCAGATGTAGAGTGTCCCGTCTTGACTGGGTTCGACGGCCCAGATGTAGTGGTCAACGGCGAGGTGGTCGTCGTCCAGACCAGACGTGTTGAGACGGTGGTGTACTGTCTCGACCATGGGCTGATCGACCTCTAGGTGCCAGAGTTGTGCGCCCGTCTTGCGGTCGCTGGCATAGAGGTCTCCGTCGACGGTCGCCAAAAGGATGAAGTCTTCCACTTCCCATTCCTCCAGACTCCGCGCCCTAGGCGGCGTAGAGATGCCAGATCCCCCGGTCGGGGGATTGACGGATCGATGTCTGGAGGGAGGTGCTCGCACGGACTGAGCCGGAGCCAAAGTTGCGACGGCGCTCGCATCGTCATTGTTTAATATGTTGTGTCTTCGTTGATGTTGTAGGTATTGATGGGGCAGACGATCCGAGTCGATCTTCGATTTCGTCTTGGATTCGACATTGCCGATGAAAGCACGCCTTTGAAGCTTGTCCTCATCGTCGTCGGCCCATTCTTCGCCGAGGGCTGCAGCCGGGCGAATGGGTTCACGATCGGTATTGGTGTCTCTCCGTCCGACTGCATCCTCGGATTGGCGATGGACCTCGACGATGGGACGCTGTTGGTGTCCGTCGACGAGTGGGATGCAGGCGAGCAAGAGGACCGCAAAGGCGAGTATGAGCTTCCGCTGATGGACCCGCGGCCCCCCTTCGCCTGGAGGCCGTCGGAGCATGGTAGTCGATGGGCGGTCGAGTCACATTAGGTTCTGCGGAACGTGTCGGGAGAGGAACGCATGGAAATGGGATGCGCCCCTCGAGGTTTTTGATTGACGGTCGGATCGGGTCGGTCGCTGAATCGCGCTGTGAATGTCGGATGAATAGTTGGTCAAACGATGGTGGTTCGAGGTCGAGGGGATGCTGGAGCGGATGATCGATGGGGGAAGGAGATGGAAGAATGGCGGCGTCGGAGAATCCCTCGACGCAGTAAGAATAATTAAAAATGGCACTGCCCCTGCTCTTGTGCGATGCCGACGCTGGCAAGGTTGCATGTGGTGTCAGGTCGGAATGTGGTGAGAGCCTGAGTCCGCAATAGGGGACGGCGCCTGGATTTTCAGCCTATGGGGGACGGAGCTGCGAAAGCAGGGGGCGGGGGACTCGGGCAGTGGGCCCTGAGGTGGAAGCCTGGAGAAACAGGTGTGCCGTGCACAGGCGGCAGCAAGGACCGGAGCAGCGGCAGGAAAAGTGACACTCAGAACCCTGATTGCCTCACAATTCGCTACCACCGGGACATGCAGCATGGTCTTCAGGCCAGCTTGAGAAATGCCGCACACCATGCAAGGGCTCCAGCACCTTCCATGCAAACCCACTTGACGCTGGAATATGAACGTCGAGTGAACCCCGGATACCCCTCCGTGGCGTTCCACGGGACACTGGAGTGTCCCTCTCAGGGTGGACTGCGGGGCCGCCCCTCGAGGGAGAAGCCAAAGCCACTAGCGGGATTGTAGATTGTTTCGCATCAAAAGTTTGAGCGCCCGCCTCGCTGTCATGCCGAAGATCTTGACTTTTCTCGACCTCAATGTCTGAGCAGTGCGGGGTTGCTTCCGGGTGGGAATGGTGCTCACGTCACATAAGCGAACGGCATGTTCTGTTGCCACAATCTTGCATTGTCTGTCTGGGGTGAGATGTACTCATAGCTAGGAAGAACCAGACCATCTCCGAGTATCCCTGCTGCGCAACACATGTACCCGTCGCTCGACCGTGCTACCCGAGCTCATCCCCACTGCACCAGCACCTTCTTTCCCTTGTTGCCCTTCTTCTTCTTGCCACCAGTAGGCTCTTCCACTTCCTCCTCCTTTTCTGATGGGTTGCCACTGTCGCCCGCGCTGCCGCCGCCCCAGCTGAAGCCGGTGTCCCGCGAGACACCAAAGTCACGTCGAACACCTCGGCCGTTGCCGTAACCAAAGATGGTCGTCAGCGGCTTGGGGGCCATGGGCAAAGCTGGAAAGTTGTCCTCCTTGTTGCCAGCGACAGCTCGGCTGGGCCGTCCGCTGCCAGATTGACCGTGGTTGTTCGGGCCTATCCATGATGGGCGAGACGGGCCCGATGAAGATCCCGCGGCTGGGGCGGACAGTGCAGGGAAGGCGCTTGACGGAGGAGGGCGCGTGGACGTTGCTGGCACCGTGGCCGCCCAGTTTAGAGAGGACGCTGTGCTCTGCGAAGGACCGGGACCAGGGCCTGGGCCGGCACTGGAGCTGGAGCTCGCGCTCTGACGGCGTGTACTGCTCTTGAGACGCAAGACACGACTCGCTTGCTTTTGGTTGGCCGACGCGGCTGGGGCACCGATGGACGGCGTAGCTGCGTTGGCCCAGCCGCTGGATGATGTGGTGGCACCCTCCATACCGCCAAGACCAGGGAGGGATGGATAGTCCTCGTTGATAGCTCGCCAATCTTGCCAGGCCGTTTGGATAGCTTGTGCCTTGCCCCGATCTTCGAAGAGGTCAGCCACTTCCCGGACCAGAGTGCCGAGAGCGTTGGATGAGGTCTCGGAGAAGAGAGCGAAGAAGGCATCGATCAGCTGCGGCGCCTTGAGCTTTCCGGCGCGGTATGCAGAAATATGATCCCTGAACTTGGCCAGCTTGACGGCATCTTGGCCCAAGAGGTTGGACGCCCGCTCAATGACAGCGGCGTGGCGAAGGTTGCGCGCCCGGTCAGCCGGAGTCGCGTTAGCAGAGTCGGCTGTAGCAACCTCAGCAGATGCCGCGCCAGGTGTTGGTGCTTGTGCCGTAGCACGAGGAGCATTGGATGGCCTCACGGCAGCAGCAGCAGCTGCCGCCTGAGCCGGGGTTGGCGAAGCTGTAGGAGCCGAGAGCTGCCCGCCAAAGGTGCGATTCGTAACAGACTGAGCGGAGTGAATGGCAAGCTGCCGCTGAAATGCGAGTTCGTCTCGCCTCATAGGCTGTGCTGAGCTCTGAGGAATCGGCTCCGCGTTAGGGTCCCGACCCCTTCCACGCCCGGCACGCCCACCGTCGCGCCCCCCCCTGGAACCACCAGCACCGCCTCCTCGTCGTTCGGGCTGATATGTCTGCCGGTAGTCAAAGTCTGAAAGATCCACCATCCTGGCATCCCTGCGCACATCTTTGGAGAGTGTGTTGCCGTGTTCGCTGAGCTGATGCGCCTTGAGATCTATCTCAGACTCGAACACCACAAACTTGCGCTCCTGGCATTCGCGGTCGAGGCAGGGGAAGTGGTCCGTGGTGAAATGCTTCTCGAGGGCCTCATAGTTGACGTAGTAATGGGGGTGCCGCGAGTCTCTGCGGTCACAGAGGAAACACCTCTCATGCTTTTCGCGGCAGTGGTCGTAGAGCCTGTCGTCGTCGTAGAAGCGAGATCCGCAGAAGCCGCACAAGGGGTGGCCCTTGAAACCGGTCTGATCGAGAGCTCCGGGCTGGTCGTCTCCGCGGCGCATGTGCTTCTCCAGCTCCTTATCAGTGAACAGCTCGTGCTCGTGCGTGAAGACCTTTTTGTTACGAGTGCAGAGGTCGCACATTTTGCGTTGATGAACGGATCGGACGTGGCGATGCAAATCGGGCCAGCCCAAGCCAGCAAAGACACAGTCATCGACCGGGCAGTTGTACCGCAAGAGGACAACCGTATCGCCGACAATGTCTTCGCTCGCATACTTGATACCAATGTTATGGTCAAGGCTTGTGATGTCGACTTCGGTGTAGTCTTCAAAACGCTTCAGAGGGTCTTCGGTAAACACGACAAACGGAGCTGCCGTCTGCAATGTGTCAGCCAAGAAGTAGCAGGCCGAGGGAGCAGCAAACATACTCTACAATGCGGGCAGTCTTTGGTCTTGTACAGCGCCCGCATCCTCAAGCCGCAGATGTGGCATGTTTTGTGGTTGCAAGGAGCGACTGAATGGAATTTGATGGGGTCTGCACAGATGAAGCAGACCTCGTCTCCTTCGGCAGTCGCTGGGACACCCTCAGGGGCCTTGCCCTCGACGGTGGGCGGTGGCGCATCGCCTTGTGTGGGCGCATTGGCGGCGGGCTCGGCGGCTCCAGCTCGAGGCGTATCGTTTCCTCGACCCCGAGGTCTTTGTCCTCGGCCTCTCGACGCGTTGCCCCTTGAGCCATCGCCACGTCCTCGACCGCGCCCTCGGTTGCTTCTGGTGGAGTTGGTCTCGTCTGGTGCCATGTTCAAAGGCGGCGCAGGCAGTAGAATGGCAGAATTGATATTGTCGTGTCGAAAACAAGTCGCTGCGCGCAAGACGCGGGTGAAAA
Source organism: Plectosphaerella plurivora (assembly GCA_020726575.1). Taxonomy (NCBI): domain Eukaryota; kingdom Fungi; phylum Ascomycota; class Sordariomycetes; order Glomerellales; family Plectosphaerellaceae; genus Plectosphaerella; species Plectosphaerella plurivora. The sequence goes on along the minus strand of JAGSXJ010000025.1, from coordinate 38,032 downwards.
TGCGTGCTGTATCCCGCTGGAGAGGTGGAAGTCAAGGGGTGAAGTGCCAAATAATTATTCAGCGTGGGGCAGTATTCTGGAGGGAGCTGTTCGGTGCAGTGTTGTCCCTCGCTCGGTGGCGGGGCTGCTGGACTGCGGCGGTTTCCCGCGCGGGATGAGTCAGCACGGCGCCTATCGGTCGGGAGTCACGCCGACCCGCGCATTGATCGTCATTGAAGCGTGGTGAATTCAACTACGAGGTCAAGGACATGCCTCAGCATACCTGTCCGTGTCGGGCTGTGGCACCTGGTCCGACTATGTAACCGATGCATGCCCGCGAACTGCCCCTTCCATCCGTGATAACCTCCAAAAACCCAAAGCCTTGTCCGAAAACGCCGACCAAACTACCTAGGGAATGCGACAGCAACCGGCCCCCGATCACTGCTCCTCCTCGACCGGGTAGAGATGGTTTCCGATGAGCTTGTTCATCTGGAACATGTCGACCTTGGCCTGTTTGAACACCGCCTGCATTGCATCGTCGCAGCAGATCTGGCGCTTGTCCTTTGGGTCTTGGAGCTCGTGGCCCTTTATGTAGATCCAAAGTTTCTTGACGACCTGGGGACGGGACAGCTAGGAGAACGAGCATATTAGCAAGATTTTCCACGACTCAGCAGAGAGTCGGCCTACCTGAGGCTCGCCAACAAGCTGCGCCAGAGGGTAGCTGAGCGTGAAAGGCTTCTGGAAGCCGCCGCCAGCTTTGCGCTTCGGCGCTGCTCCGTCGCTGCCCTCTCCGTCGCTGTCGTCAACCTTCTTGGCGCTCTTCTTGCGGGGTGCTTTCCGCTTCTTGGTTGCAGTAGTACCGCCCCGAGTCGCGCGGGTTCTGGCAAGGTTGTTCTCCTGCGCCTGGAGCTTGGCGGCGAGTTTCGCATCCTCGTCTTCCGTGGATACCTCGCGCTTCTGTTTCTTCCGCGGAGCCTCTTCGTCTCCATATCCATTCGCCAGGTCGTCCCCGTTGGTGTCTACAGGCGAGGGTTCGGATTTGACCTCTTCGGATGTGTCGTCGCTGGGACCGGTGAAGCGATCGAACCGCTCCTCGATAAGAGTCTTGATGGCATTCTGCGATAGAGTCAGTGCCTATCCATAAAGTGTTTTGACTGCACCTACCTTTTGGGCGCTGAGGTCCTTGCCACCAAGCTGTGACTCCAAGCCAGCTCGGATCTTCTTGCGCGTGACGGTTGTAAGATCGGCCGTCTTCAGGATGCCGTCGATGATGGATGTGTACTGGGCCTGTTCGTCGGCAGAGACTGAGGCAAGACTGTTAGGCCGGCACACGGTGAAAGAGAGCAGTCAACGTACGTGGGGACGTCATCTTGGCAAGTCCTAATCGCAGGACCGCAGGAGAAGAACCGGAATGTACAAAACGTTGAGACTTTCGAGGAGCCGTGAGGGCCGGATTGAGATTGATGGTTGAAGCTCAAGGCGTCAGAGCATTGTTGAGAATAGGTTGTCGAAGGAATAACCTATACTCGGCAGCGGGGGGAAGGAAGTCTCTAATCGCGTGCGGCAACTGTCGAAGACGAGGTGGTTTCGTCGGTGCCTTTGTTTCCCTTGGAGGGGCCGTCGGTGACGTCTGTAGGCGGTCCGTCGTATGTGTTCAGAACAACTTTTGCGCCGAAGAGAGATCGAGCCGAGGGGTGAGAGAAGGAGAAAGGTGGTCGCGGTAGGACTGCGGCTTTGCGTTTGCGTTGTCAGAGGTGTTGGCCTTGTGCGATGTCGCCATGCCTGTCCACGCGATTGCACCTCGAGGAGACGGATCAGCCGTTTCCCCAGGCTGATCGACATGTCCCGTGCGCCTCACTGGCCGTCGCGTGGCTGGTGGAACGGGCAGCCTGCCGAGCCGCGAATACCCCGAGCCAATGAGCTTGGTCTTGCTCTTGGTCACGTGTCGTAGAAGGGACCGGCTGACTAAACTCTCGAGGTGCTTGCTTGTAATTCGAGAAAGCATCACACCAACAGGAACTTCCTTCAACGTGAGCAACATGAGCGCCGTCTCCATCAATTCGACGGCGTCTGACATCGAAGCCCCCATCTTGCTTTCGATCTTCTCTTCTGTCTGTTGTTCATCGCGACAAGGTGACCGCAGGTGACGTCCCCTTTTCAGACGAGGACGAGGACTGGCAGGACAACGAGCACGATCAGAAGCGAAATGTCCACGGGAGGGACGCGCATCATTCAATCACGCCGCTAGGCCCTGCTTCTGCGATGATCCCTGCCTGCGAAGGCTCGCGAAGTCGTTGATGGGCCATGCAAAGTACGCGCGAGCAACAGCATTGTCTTGAGGGTTTCCAAGCCGGCTTTTGACAGGGCATGTCTCCCGTTGGCAAGAGAACCTTGCGCGCATTGTCCGTGACCGAGTACATGTCTCGATCGTGGTTCTTTGCCTAAAGAAATGTCTTGCCATTGAAACCCTCCCTCGGGGCTTACGCCGCGAGACAAGGGGTGTGTTCTAGAGTTGGCGGCGGGAATGCAGAGACGCCATCTCCATTCAGTACAACCCGCCCACTGCTTGCTATATGCTGTTCAACTGGTATTACATATCTGACCAAAATTCGAGTCGCGTGCCGACAAATACAGCTACTTTGAAATACAGATCTTCGAGGACATCACATGAACTCACGCACTTGGTCCTCAGACCACTTCCAGAAACTCTCCGCTAGCCCAGTGCCGCCTTCCGACTCGGACTTGGCGCCCTGTTGGAGGTCGGCACGGATGTGGAGAATGCGTCCCCAAGGGATAACTAGAACAGAGTCAGCCATGTGTCGAGATACACCCATGTGTCCTGACGAGATTCTTACTCCAGCCGCCCGAGGTTTCCATGGTGACATCAGGCGACAAAGCTGCGAACAACTCGGTGTATGCTCCATTGATTGCCGGGTAGACAGTCAGGGCCCTAAAAGTGCGTTCAATCAAGCCTGTGACATGGCGATCCAGATCCGAACGCAAATTGCCGGGGTTCAGTGCCTGCGTCGGTCAGTATTCTTGCCGCCCTGCTTCCACGACTCGGAACCTACCACGCTGATGATACCGTCATCACGGTGTCTCTTGGCAAATTCGGTAGAATGGAAGTAGTTTCCTGCCTTGCTGGTGCCATATTTGATGGGGTAGAAGACCTGTCTGTTGTAATCGAGGTTGGTCATGTCCACTCCGACACGAGGCGACAGCATTTCGGCTGCAGAGCTGGAAACCCAGACAACACGGACGCTTGCCGGAACGGATGCCTGTGCCGTTTTGACCATCAGTGGCGTCAAAAGTCTTGTAAACAGAAAAGGGCCCAGGCAGTTGACTCCTAGCTGAAGCTCGTAGCCCTGTGCGGTTTTTGAGCCGTCGGGGGGAAACATGACGCCTGCATTGTTGATCAAAAGATGGAGCTTATCCTCCTTTTGCAAAAAAGTCTCGGCGGAACCCTTGATGGTCGACAGATCGGCTAGGTCGAGGGGCAGCAGTTCCAGCCGGCCCATGGACGAAGGGTGCTGCTCCTTGATGGCCGCGATGGCCGCCAGGCCCTTTTCCTCAGACCTCGAAGTGGCGTAGACAATCGCATTTTTGGAATAAAGAATGCTCGCGACTTCCTTGCCCACGCCAGTGTTGGCGCCAGTGACGATGCAGACCTTGAATGTGTTCAGCGCATGCACCGCAAGGAAATGGGAGGGTGGCATACCCTGCCTGAAAGATCAGGAACGTTTGTTTCCGTGAATTGAGGTGTCGACGGATACAGCTGCGTCAGGGCCGACTGCCATGCTGACCACTTGTGGAGCTCCCACATGTTGAACCGCTGAAGATGTTTGATTGACAATGCAGTGATTCTTGGCGGAGATCAGCTGCAGGAGCGGAGATTGGGAGAGGTGTCCATTTGAAGGATTGCGCGAAGGGTGGCCTGGGTGGGTGTTGGTAAATTGCTGGCCCGCCTAAGCTTGAAGGGGAAGAGGTCCACCTCCTGGTCTGCCGGGATCCACGTCGCAATGATGGAAGAGCAGGGCAGGAGCTCGACCCCGTGACGGCAACCTTGGTGACCTCACGCCGATGCAACGTTCCCGCTCCTGTCACGAACTCTGGCATTTCCCGTCTTTCTGAAAAGCAAGCGCCAAGTCAATTGGCCGTAGACCCGCGCCTTGGAAGCCGCCTTCCACATCAGCCGGTTGGAGCATTCCCCAGCTCAAGCTCCTCCAAACCCTCGACGGTTGTCATCGATATGTCCACGGAAGGCCAGGCTCCGGCCGCTCTACCCATCAGGCGACGGGTACGCTCTGGTCAGTGCCTATCCCGGGGTCTCCGGGGTGCGTCTATTGGACCAACTTCGGGGATGCCGCATCGCCAGACAAGTTGCAAATGCTTACCCAACCAACAGGATGTGCTAGATGCAAACAAGCACACGTCAAGTGTGACGAGCAGAGGCCGAGTTGCGTGAGATGCTCTCGGCACGGCCACAGCTGTTCGTATCCTGTATCAAGTCAGAGCCGCTCCAAGGAGACCCGGCAGCTGCTGCCCGCCACGACAACACTGGTGCGATGTCGACAAGTCAACGCTTGGATGCCCAGGCTCGGGCCTGGGGAGGTCCGCTACTACGATCGCTTCCGAAACCAGGTTGCCTCTGCAATGGGGCATCAAGTCGAGGGTCCATCGGACTTTTGGCTTCGCTGTGTACTCCGGGAGAGTTCCGTGGATGACTGCATTCTCGACGTTGTCGTTGCAATTGGCGCTCTCGCATACGCCAGAGATTGTGCGCCATCAGGCCGCCCTTTATTTCTCACCAGCTCCTTGGACCAGCATTATCGCGAAGCCATCACGCACTACGCCAGGGCTCTTGAAAAGCTCCGTCGACGCATCGCAGACCCGTCCGCAGTCCATTTACAGCGGACTATTCTCATCAACACGGTCCTACTCTCGTTTTTCGAGTCCATACAGGGCAATACGGAATCATCAGACAAGCTCATCGCCCACGGTCTTTCCCTCCTAAAGGACTCCATGCTCCAAGACTCGGGGCATGGAGATCACACTTCACGCATTGCTGCGTTAACTGACGACGATGGTGTACTTGAGGCAGAGTCCTTCTTGGTCCGCACTGCAACCTGGAATATTCAGTACTCCCCCTTGTATCCGCACCAGGGAGTGAGTGTGCTGGGGATTTCTTGCCAACAACCCCACCTGATCCCGTTCCCCGTGTCCACACACAATACCCAGGAGTTTTGGAAAGCATGGTGGCACATCGTCACCATGACCGCAGTGTGGAATGCCCGAGTCCAAGATGAGCTTTTGCAACAAACCCTGAGCAGCAAGTCCTCCACCGAGCATGACATCCTCCTGACCAGACTCAAGGCATGGGAGGCGGCTGCATTGGACCGCATGGGCAGCGAGACGATCCCTTCCAACATTGCCGTATTCACCCAGGTCTACATCGGAGCCAGGGTTCTGAGCCTCTTTATGCACTGCGGCATTGATCCGACAGGGACCGCATGGGAAGAAAATAAGGACAGATGCCTCGAGATTCTGTCATATTACCGCATTGCCATTGCGAAAGACGGGCCGGCATACGCTCGAACCATCATTTACGACGCCATCCTCGCGGGTGTTTCTCAACTTGCCGTGGCCTCGCGCGACTATGAGGTCAGATTTGGCGCACTGAGGCTCTGGAAGACGCTCGTCCATCCCCAGTCGAGCTGGGATATCAAGAGTATCTTCATGGGAACCTCGGCTCTGATTGCTACCGAAGAGGAACATCGGAACGCGCAGGGGAGCATACCTCTTGAATCAAGGTACAAGTGGACACGAGGGACCTGGAATCATTCATGCACCGAGTTCCACGTCACCCTGACATCCAGCGGACGTGAGCCCCGGCGGCGGCTGAACCTCACCTTGAGGCCTGCCGATTTTGGTCTCGATTAGCGCCGCAGCGTCTTGGAACGCCATATGAATGAAAGCTCGTCCAACGTCTATCGTGAAAGGTGTCTGTTTCTGGCGCTTGCTACATGATACAGGCTGGAAAAACGTTCAATTCCATAGCCCAACAAAGCCGAAAGCTGAATGCTGCAAGGTCTGGTACATCCAGGTGTCCTCAAGTAACAGTAATCACAGGCGACTGCCATGTGTGCCAATTGTCCGCCGCCTTTGGGTTTCCAAAGGGCATCAACGCTCCTATCCTCATCACGTACTTCCCAGGCTTAATTTGTGTGCCGTCTGCCAGCTTTCCTAGCCACCAGCCCTGAACCGGCACTTCGCGGGGGAGGTTCTCGAGCGGGTAGGCCCACGTGTTGTTCAAATCGGAGGGCTTGACCGTTGGGTAGTCGATGAGAGTGAGAAAGTCGACGCTGGTGGCGGAGCCAACGAACTTGTTGACGCCAGGCACCGGAGGGTATGACCACTCGCGTTCGCGGAAGCTCTCCTCAAATATCTAATATGGTCAGAGACGAGTTCTTCATGAACAAATCGGCCTTGACTTACATCCCAGCGCAGCTGCCGAGTGCCGTAGCGGAGGATGACTTGCGCCTTCGGGAAATCCTGCACCGCAGGGTCAAGGTTGAAAGAGAACCTGGCACGGTCAGTGATGAAGTGATAAGAGAGACCGGAACATACGTGGACTTTTGCGAAATGTCAGTGTTGTTTGTCGTCGAGACAACACGGGGATATCCGCTCTGGGAGTAGAAGAGGTCATCAATGTCACGCTTGATGTCAGCTGCCACACCGAAATACGGCGCCGAAAGCTCTTCCCCATTGCTGCCACTGATGAGAATCTTGCCGCTGTATACTGGAATTCTTGACGCATTGAGACCCTCGGGCTGATTGAAGTTGAACTGGACCTCGCGCGTCTCGCCGGGCTTGAGGACGACCCTGCGTCGTGGCAAGGTCACCTCGGGTGCGATCTTGACAGGGAGAAGTTCCTCAAAATCCTTGAAGCGTGGAGCAAAGGGCGCCTCGGAGGCATCGGTCCACTGAGTTTCGAAACCAGCCGCGTCTTGAACAGCAAAACGGTACTCGACTCCCTCATCAGCCGAGTTGGTGATCTGCAGCTTGTGATATCGCGAGAAGCTCGCCGTGTCGTTCAAGTGGAACTTGGCCAGATTCATGGAGGTCTTATAGTTGAGAACGGCCACGGCGTCCACAAGACCTGTTCCGACCTGAATTGGCGGTGCCCAGAAACCGTAGTCCTTGCCAGACGGGTCAGTGTACTCAACGGTCTTGCCAGTGTTGGCGATGCGAGCCTGAAGGTACCGCGCAAACCCACGGCCGTGAACAGACCTTCCACCATGCTTGGCAATGTAGAGAGCTGCGATGCCTGAGATGTAGGGCGCGGCCATGCTGGTGCCGCTTTCCTGGCGGTAACGGCCACCAGGGAATGTGGAGAGAATGTTCCCGCCTGGAGCTGCAATGTCAGGTTTGAGTCCAAGGTCAAAGGTTGGGCCCCAGGACGTGAAAGGCGAAGGCTTTCCCCCCACTGAGTTGTAGATGCCGACGTAGTTTGTGTTTGGGTCCAGAGAGAAGTCAGCCGTGACATTGCCGCCAGCAAGGATTGTCTTGATGATTGCTTCTCCAGCAGTGTGGGTGATCATAGCTTTTTGGCTGAAGCTCCAACCCCCGCCGGAAAAGCTTGCGAGCTTGCCGTCTTCCATGTACATGAGGATGTGAGTGGCGCCGCGCTGGTTGAGGTTGCCCTCTTTTTGCATGTCGGAACAGCCGCCAAGGCGGACAAGAGGGATCACGCCCGAGAGATCAACGTCTTCAGGCAGTGGGCTGCATGCATCGTTCTCAACACTGGCGTTGAGCGTCAGCGGGAGAATGGGGATGTTGACAACGGTCGGCGGGAAGAGCTCAAAGTCGGGACGATAGGCAAGAATAGTCCTGTTTGCATGACCGTCGAGGTTGAAAGTGGCAGCCCAGCGGCGGCCGGCGGCAACCCTGGCATCGATCGAGGCAACAGCCAGAGCGTCCCTTGACGAAGCGCCACTGCTCATTGCAAAAGGCCCGAGGACACCGTCATTGCCGGCGGCGATGACGACAACAACGCCCTCGTCCACAATCCTGCGCGAGACCTCCCCCCAGGCGGACTCGGCCCAGCCGCCAGAGCTTCCAACACTGGCCGAGATAACGTCGACGCCGTCCTCGTAGGCGCGGATGAAGGCCTCGATGATGGTCTCTTCATCAGTACCGCCATTACCGAAGATCTTGTAGGCGTAGAGAGTGGCATCCGGAGCAACGCCAGTGATTTCATTGCCCCTGGCTGAGATGATGCCAGCAACGTGGGTGCCATGTCCCTGCTCATCCATAGGGTCTTCGTCGGGCGTCTTCTCATATCCAGGATACGGCCACGGGTTGTCATCGCCGACAAAGTCATGACCGCCAGCCACCTTGCAGCCGACACCGAGGCATCCACCGAGCTAAGTTGAGTCAGTCTTGAAATTAATCCTGAATACTGGTCACGTACATCGGGATGCTTATAGTCAAGGCCCGAGTCTACCACTCCAATCTTGGCGCCCTTGCCAAAGTAACCTTGAGCATGGAGCTTGTCGACACCGGTCATGTCGTGTACGCGATACTCGGGAGCGGCCGCCGCATCGCTAAAGCTTTCACCCCCGATGGTAGGGGGAAGGTCGATGTGAACGGCGGCCCATGCTCTGACGACCGCACCAAGCGATTGAAGGGCATCTGTGTTGAGGGAATCGGACTCGATAGAAATGCCACTGAAGATGGATGAGTCAAAGACCTTGGTGACTCGGCAGCCAGGGGTAGCGCCGAGGTCTTTGACCAGTTCTTCTCGATCGGCGCTTGGATCAAGCTCAACAATGAACTTCTTTGGGGAGACAATGGCGTCTGTCGGCTTGTCATCCGTGACGGCATTGCGGCGAGATGTCCTTCCAGCAACGCTGCCGGACAATGCCAGGAAGGCGACTGCGCTGGCCGAGAACCTCATTGCAGCGGATAGTCTGGAGTAGGAACTAACATGTCTCGCAGTGTGCTGTCCTCGACTTCAAGTACTCGCTGAGGGGTCGTCAACGACCGGTGAGCCGGAGTCCGCAACTTGCGGAAGTATCAATCACCGAAGCTAGTCAGGGGTCACCTCGTATTCCAAAGCGGGCCGCTGGGCATTCATGCTTAAATAGGCTGGTGGAAAGCTGTCGGGTGGAGTTGGATGCAACGGTTCTTGTGATGTTGGCGAGAATGGGCGATCACCTTGCATCGAGGTCTGATTGCGGCATTCTGTGGAAGTCAGACACAGCTTTTGGAGTCTTGGCAGCAAGGGTGTTCATCAGGTCGTGTTGAATACGGATCAAATGCATGCAGAGGCCCATGCCACTCCTGCATCAAATCGTATTGATGCCACCATGAGGCACCCTCAAGCATCAACCATTCTGCCGCCATTACAACCATGAAAAGAGGGCCATGTCTTTCAATGTTCGGATCTTGGCCTATTAGTGCTTTCGACACATTTGAGCTTCCATAATGACCATTGTTCAACGCGAGTCGAGACATTTGACACAAGGCACCGTCCAGAGAACAGGCACCCTGATGGACTTTCTGCGATTTCCAAGAAGATTAAGTGTCAGCCGGTAGTTTTAGGCTACACCTATGGCTACATGTGCCTGTTCATGTCGCTATGATGGGAGTCTAGACGGCCCGCTGGCTGCTGCACATCAAGTTGTGTGGCCCAGCTTGACTCATGTGGTCAAGTCAAAGAAGCCTGGACAGAATTGAATTGCAATTCCTTCAAAAAACAAACTAAGCGCAGGGATACCGGTATTCGGGAGTATTTCAAGATCTTAGGAAGAAGGTCACTTGAGAATGTTCATCATTGGCTTCTCGCATCCAGCTTACGGACAACGGCATGGAGTAAGATAATCGCCCAGAGTGTAGAGTCGGTTCCTAATGGAGAAAAGACCGATTTCGAAACATGCGCTGTTAGTGCTGAAAGAAAGCCACCATCAGGCTGCTGAAATGGTCGCCCTGGATCAACCAAATCTCACCATGCCGCGTCACGAAACACAACCAACCGTCAAACTCCAATGATTGAATGCTGTTCAAAGTAGCCCACCCCAGGAATTCGAGTTGTTCATTTTGTTGAATGCCAAGTTTGACGTCATGACAGTCGGATGGCCAAGACCCCTAGCAGTCGTCTTGGCTGGTGGCGGCGGGCTCGGCTCACGGCATCCTCCTTCAACACCCACGCTGGAGAGTCCACAAAGAACGGGTCCGACCATCGCTTGGCTCAACTAGCACACCCAAATGTGTGGGCTATTGATGTCATACCTCGACTCAAGGCACGACTGTTTTAAAGCTTCGGTCGGCCGTCATGATGCCGTACAGGTTCTCTTCCTCGAGCACTTCCGATTCTTGGATGTTCGGCTGGACATCATGGCGAACAATTGCGACGACTCGGACAGAGACACCCAAACCCGGCGCAGCGACAACACAGAAGTCCCGATGGAGGACCACGGCCAATCCAGCAACAGGGACACACTCGACCCCGACAGGAACCAAGACGCTCCCCGTCCTGGGCCAGCCACAGACCTTGAAAAGGGCTCTCCTCCCAAGCCCGACCGTGACAGCAATGGCAAAGCTAGGAAATCCCGAGCTCGAGAGCCTCTCCCCTTCACCGAACGAGCGGTGCGCGTCACCTGGGCCTGGTTCCCATGCACAATGTCTACAGGTGCCTTGGCCTCGCTTATCAACGTTCAGCCATTCGAATTCCCTGGATTGACCACCATTGGCAAGATATTCTACCTTGTCAATCTCGTCCTTTTCGTCACCTTTTCAAGCCTCATCGCCATCCGATTCATCAAGAAACCACTAGCATTGTCGACATCCCTCCACCATCCGTCGGAGTCCTTCTTCTTCGGGTCCTACTGGGTCAGCCTCGCGCTCATCATCAATGGCGCACAGGGGTATGGCGTTCCAGAAACGGGCCCATGGCTTGTCGCAGCTCTCAGGGTGCTGTTCTGGATCTACATTGCTTGCGCCCTTATTGTGGCAGTCTTCGAGTATCACGTCATCTTCGAGGTCGAGAAGCTCAGCCTCTCCGACGCCGTGCCAGCATGGATCCTCCCGGCATATCCCTTCCTTGTCACTGGCACAGTGGCAGCCAACATCGCAGAGACTCAGCCAGACGGCAGCGCCTTGCAGATCATCATCGCCGGCCTCATGGGCCAGGGGCTTGGCTGGATTCTCGCTCTCTTCGTCTACGTCGTCTATCTCACACGACTCATCGCCAACGACATGCCTCCGGCTTCCACCCGCCCGGGCATGTATGTTTCTGTTGGGCCCGCGGCCTACACCTGCGCTGGTCTTGTTGGCCTCGGCAAGCAGGCGCAGTCGGTTCTGCCCGAAGGCTTCCTTGGAGTCACAAGCTTGCAAGTCGGCGACGTCTGGCGATCATGTTCTGTCGCTGCTGCCCTTTTCCTCTGGCTCGTTGCTGTATGGTTTTCGGCACTAACCACCGTTTCAATCATTCGCGTCATGCGCAAGATGAACTTTACACTGCAGTGGTGGGCTTTTGTTTTTCCCAATGCAGGACTGGCCATTGCCACGATCCAGCTGGGAGACTCGCTGGAGAGTACCGGGCTCAAGGCCTTTGGAGCAGCCCTGACCGTTATCCTTGTCGCCTTGTGGCTCATGTGTGCGGCTTTCCACATACGGGCGCTCTGGAGACGGGATCTCTTGGCTGTTGGGATGGACATGGGTGTCGAGGAGGTCAACTTTACGCATGACGAGAAGAAGATGAGAAAGGCGAGACGAGATAGGGGATATTCCGGGGCAGGACTAGACTAGGCGGAGACTCCCATCCTACTGCATTTATTGATCTTTTGAATGATTGTATGGATCCCTCTTGTTGCTAATCTGGTGTTTTGCCTGCATCCGAACATCCTCCGCGTTTTCACAGCCTCGCCCGGACCTCAACATGAAAATCGCCGAGCAAATCCTCAGCGAGGCGAACCGCATCGACAGCCATGCCGTAGCCAGCCTGGTATCCTGTTCCACCGGCGCCGTAGTTGTGAATGAGTGGGCGGCGAACACCCGCAATGGCAATTGCGTCTCGCTCGACACGGGCCCCTCCCTCTCTGGAAGGCCGGAGGCCAGAGAAGGCGGCGAGGACATCAAAGTCATGCTCGCATAGTTCAGTACCGAGGTCGCTCACGCGTGAGATGATGTCGCTGGTCTCATCGCCGTAGGTCGCCGCATCACTGAAAGCTCGGCGTCAGCGTGGTGGTCTGAGGTCTGTTGCGTGAGAAATGATCTTACCCATTTCTCTTTTGCATGAAGCCACCCAGGATCGCGTGTCCCCCAGACAACGGCCGGGGAATGATGTATGTCTCGTAGTTGTCGCCGTGCCGCATCATATTCGTGGTGACGGCTGGAGCGCGCGCAAGAAGGACCTGGCCACGGGTCGGGTAGCATTTAGGGTCGGCGACGCCGGGTAAGCTGCCGGCGGCGTTGCCAGTACAGTTGAAGACGAGCCGGGTGGCGGGGTCGGAGTAGGCGGCGTGGATGGATGGGAGGCGCTGCCTCTTGAATGTTACACCGTGTGTGTCGCGAAGGTACTCCCGCAGATAGACAATATGTTTTGGGGCGTTGATGGTGAACGTTGTGAAAGAGACCCCGAATTTGGTACCGGTGGGCAGCTCAACAAGGGGCAGAACTCGGAACTTTGTGTTCATCGTCAGTCGTGGCCATGAACCCTTCAGAAGGGCATCAAGGGGGGCCTACGTCTTCCAAATACTCTGCCATGGTACTGATTTTATCATGAGGTACTTGGCTGTCCCAAAACTCGATCGAAGGAGTGCGCTGCACGAAAGCCTCGTCTGGATTTCGGGATGCCAGCCTGGCGAGGTGCGCGTATCCGGCTCGATCCCACTTCAGCGCGTTCGGGTCGGTTCCGGAGATGGCTGAGAAGTTACAGCCGGCCCTGGAGATGAAGAAATTTGTGAGATACTTCGGCACTGTACTTGGGTGATGCCCTACTCACCATGGTGATGTGTAGCTGTGATGAGTGTCTCCCGGCAGGTACTCAGCCACTATGGTGATGTGGTGACCGAAACCTCGCTCGGCCAAGACGAGGGCAACATCAAGGCCAATAATACCGGTTTTGTGCGTCGTCAGTCATGCTTTTTTTGCTTTTTGGAAGGCGCGAAGCATGTGCAATAGACTCACCCAACGATGACGATTTGGTTGCTTGTAGCAGAAGAAGTCATGATGCATCGACTGACTGGGGATTAAGTTGACCACAGCAGCTCGGAAGTCGCAGGAGTGATGGCATGGCATCTGCATCGTTTAAAAAGGACATGACGCCCCGTCTGTATGACTGCCGGGTCATCCTCCTTTGTCTTTCGAATATGACACGATGTTTGCTCCCAAACCGACAGGCATCTTCTCCAAAACCAGTCGGAGCTAGTGGGTGGGGTGGTGGCGAGGGAAAGACACTTGGCCTGGACAGGAAGTAGTGGTCCAACGGAATTACTGAAATAGGAACTAACAAGTTGAACATGTCGAACCGTAGGCAAGAACATTGTCATCCGTGAACATCCGGGAGGCCCATCTGCGTACACATTGCGGCAGAGGGTTACGGAAATGGACACGAGATACCGGATATCTTAAGCCCTGTGCTTGTTCTGAAGCTGTTACTCACATCAGCTTGTGTTTCTTGGTATTTTGAAGTGGTAAGTCACATCTTGCTGATTTGGATGGTGGCCCTTCTTTGAAAAACTAACGAGGGTTTGACCTCGCTTTTGCTGTAGCTAAGAAGTGCAGAGAGTAGTGTGGGTTCAGCCGTGTGTATGAGGCGCTTAAGAAGTGCAGACATCCTTGACGATGCTTTTATGATGAGCTCATGTGTTTTTAAATCAAGACGGCCTCAAATCATGTAGCTCGCAGTGCAGACGTTGACCCCGGCGACTGCAATGTTGATCCGTAAACACGAGACAGTTTGCGTGATTGTGCAAGTCGCAGTCACAACAATTCGATCGACCTGGAAATTCCTTGACAAGATGTCTTTCTTTAATGTAGCTAGCACTTTGCAAACTAGTTGTACTTGACCTCAAAACTGAACTTGTCATCGTAGTGCATCGCCCAATATGTGTCCCATATCTTGGTTGTGATGGGCCCGACGCCGCCGCCATTCACCGGCTGGCCGTCAAGGTGGCTGATGGGCATGATTCCACCGGCTGTCGTGCACATGAGAATCTCGTCGGCGTCGTAGGCCGCCTGGACTGGGACGGTCTCGACGCGAATCTCGTAGCCGTTGGCGCGGGCGGCGTCAATGACGCTCTTGCGGGTGATGCCTTGGAGCACGCCGCGGTCCGGGGTGTACAGGACGCCATCCTTGATGATGACAATGTTGAAGCCAGAGCCCTCCGTGAGGTTGGCATCGCCATCGGTGAGGAAGGGGTAGGTGGCGCCCCGGTCGGAGGCTTCGAAGAGGGCGCGGTTCAGGTCACCCCATTGCAGGTTCTTCATCGTCGGATCGATGGCGCCAGGGGGCACACGGCGGACAGTCCTGGTAACGACTGCAGTGCCGCCAAGTTTCTGGATGGGGGGATCCATGACCCAGACGTAGGGCTGGATGAACATGTAGAGCTGAGAGTGAGCAAATTAGCGATGAAGCCTCTTGTTATATTTGTGGCTGTACACGCGTGGTTGTTGAGGAGCTCCTCAGGCTTTGATCCGCGGACGCCTCGAAGACCGCGGGTGACAATGAGCTCGACAAAGGCGTCGCGAATGCCGGATTTGTCGGCCATCTCGAGCAGGATGTCGCGTATCTGGTGGCGGGGGATGGGGAAGCGCAGGCGCATCTTCCTGCAGCTGGCCTCGAGGCGGTCAAGTGGCAGTCGAGGCGGAAGAAGCGGCCGGCCCAGATGGAGGGAACATCGTAGGTCAAGTCGCTGTGCATGAAGCCCTGATCGAGGAGCGGGATGCGCGCCTCATGCAGGGGCACGAGCTCGCCCTCGACCCAGGCAATGCCGCGCGCAAACTTGTTTGTCTTTTGAGCTTGCAGCAGCTGCGCCTGGCGGCTGTCGTAGTCGGCGAAGATCTTGTCCATGGTGGCCATTGTGAGGGTTGATCGGAGGCGAGGATGCCAGTTGAAGGTGATGGGAAAGTGTAAATGATGAGTTCCTTCCAATAGCTTGGCGAATCTTGCGACAATGCTTGGAGATGGTGTTGAGGGGGGTCAAGGGTCTACTTCGACGCGAGCTATGACTGATATTGACCCTGGCTGACAGGCGCATGGTATTTGAACATGAGCTTCGAATGTCTCCATATCTGTGCTGTTATCCCAAGTGGGATAAGGCGTACACACCGACGGTCATGCCTCCAGCGCGGACCGCCGCGCGAGTGGAACATGTTCCCTGGGTGGAGTATCGCCACTACATCAAGTTGAAAATGCCTAATCGGGAAATAGGAGAATCCTCGGAGGTGGGCCTCTGGAGGGGGCTTGGAGGGGCTGGAGGGTCAGGTTGGTGTGGAGGCCGACACTGGCCCCTTCAGCTCGACAGCATCGGCGGACTGGCCAAACCTGGTGTATCCTGTTTGGTACTCGTGGAGGACGGGGTCTCCGGCCATCACGCCTGGGCTTTCAGGACTCTCAACCTCCAGATCCCTACTCACTCAGCGACACGGGGGGCATCATTCAAGCTTCACACAGGTTGTGTGTTGATCAGACTCTATTCTGTCCTGGGCACACCAACCAGTCTCAGCCCAGGAGTTGACACCCTCGCACAAGCCTCGAACTCCCAGTGCCCTCATCCAAATAGATACTGCTTTGACACGGCAGCCCCCCCGCCCTCGTTGGCCTTCTGATCCATCATGGGCCCCCACCACACCCGCGGATCACCCTCCGCAGCCCAAACTTCCTCGAGCAGCCCGCCAGCCGTCAGGAACATGTCGTACCGAGACTTCTCATTCCACCACACGCAGTACGCCCGTGCCTGTGCACGAAGGTCCGGGTCCTTCGTCTCGCAGCCCCCCAGGAACACGGGCAGTAGGAGCTGCTTCTGCAGCATCGATGAACGACGGCAGCTTGCAACATGGTTGAGCGTGCGCCGCGCCAGTAGGTCGAGGACCGCTTGCCTGTCTCTGGCGGCGGGGACCGGCGCCGCAGTCGCCCCGTCGACCGAGGCCTTGACGGCGCCACCTCCTCCACGGTCCGTCCGAAACACCCGTTCAATGTACACAAGCAGCGCCCATCGCCACGCCTCGGCACAGTGGTACATGTCTTCGCCATAGTGTGAGTCTTTGGCGGCGATTTCAACCTCACTCTCATCCTCCTTATCCTGCTCGCCCCCAGCAGAACGCGGGTTCTGCCATGCCCGGATCGCCTTGGCCGTCTCGAGCACGGGTGTCATGTCGAACCGCACGCACCGCATGCCGGCCATGACTTCATGCTCGCGCGCATAAGATGCCAGGCGTACCATGTGCACGAAGAGGTCGCGAGGACAGCCCGAGACACTGTAAAAGGATGCCTCAGCCGACGAGCCATCGGGGCCTAGGAGACTGAGAACGGTGTCTTCGGAGAGCACGCAGCCGCGGCGTGTTGTCAGCGCCAGGGTGACGTCCCACCACACAAGCATCTCGATGCGCGCCTGCATGCGTGGTGATGCCTGTTGGTTGGAAGCAACGGACTTGGTGGCCTGTATCATCTTGTGGGCGCGCCGGAGATACCATGTCCATGGGCCACGGGCGGATGTGGCGCACTGAAGACGAGGGAGGTTAGCAGCGTTCGAAGACAGCGAGAGAGGCTGGTGGTAACAAACATCCAGAGTCATGAGGATGAGCAGTGCATCCAAGAAGTTGGCGCGTACGGGACCTTGGCTCATCTCGCCCTCGACATCCTTGAGCATCCGAAAGGCTGTTCTTTTGTGCTTATTGGCCTCGCGCTGGTAGGCGCCCGTGTCGCGGCCGATGTGCTTGTACGAGACAGCTAGAATACAGTGTAGCAGGAGCTGAGAACCGCGGCCGGTTTTGGGGTCGAAGCGAAAGGGGTTGGCCTCGAAGTCGTGCGTCAAAGGGAGGACACAGAATTCCTCGTCATCTGCAGATCGTTGTCAGTCCAGAATTGAGACGGAAGAAACATGCATTTCTCATCGAAGATGGTGACCACATACATCGCGTGAGGAGCTGCGATATTGTATGGCTGATGCCACTCTGTGTCGCCGGGTGCGTTTCAAGAGGTGCGAGGGTGATGTCGTCGGGCATCGACGGATACATCGACATGTCATCCTCGCCAGCCTCCTCCCGCGGCCCGTGCTCGTAATCATCGTCTCCCTCGCCCTGGTGCAAGTCGTGTTGATCCGCGGGCTGAGGTTGCGTGGGATTCGAGCTATCCGTCGACGGCGAGCCGCCGAATTGCAGCTGGCCAAAGTTGAACGGGTTGAAGGGGCCAATGGCCATGTCGGGGAAGAGAGTGGGCATGGCGTAGCGACCCACGTCAGCCCCGAATTCGAGGTTCATAGGATCAAAAGGGAAGGGAAAGTCAGCCGAAGCATCCTGAAAGAGGTGCATCAGGCCGCCGTCGGAATCGGCCCAGTTGACAGCCTCGGGTCCCCTGCGGCGGCGCCCATGTTCATAGTGGCATTGCAATTGTCGCCATCTGGATTGATGTCAGCGTCAGCCACGCCCAGCGATGTGCCCTCCATTCCCAGGGGCCCGCGCATGGGGAGCTGGCTCGAGAGTTGGCGGAGGAGCATCGCCGCCTGTTCCTGATCCAACTCTGGCGGCTGTTGATGCGGCGGCGGATGCGGCAGAGACATTTGACAATTCGAAGGCGTTGGCACCTGCGGTTGGCCCATTGACTCCAACGGCGATGTCCTGGCCGCGGTGATCTTGTCATGTCGGTTATCATTGTCGAGCCCCAGACTTGGCCTGGGCCTGGGCCTGGAGACGTCGGCGACAGGGGGTGACTTGGGTGTCACAGGTGCTTCAAGCTGCTGCTGCTCCTTGGGTGCTGCCGGGGGCGGCGCCTTTTTGCGACGACGTTTGCGGCTGTATGCACCGACGAACTTGAACTGCCGCGGCGAGTTCACCTGTGGCATGGTGCTGATGGAGTGTTCGTCGTCAACCTTTGCCGGCCCTGTGCGCGATGGGTTCGATTGCTTCATGTTGTCTTTCTCCATCATAGATATGGTGCAGAATATAGCGCACCAGTACTTGATTTGTTAGATTAGAATGATCTGTTGAATTAAAGTATGCTGGGGGAACTCACAAACACCCACTGGTAGCCCATGCCGTCGTTGATGAAGCCCTTGATGAGAGGCGCAATTCCGTTGCTGTAACCCAATGCAAGGGCATACAATGCCATGTACTTGCCAAGCTCATGGGTGAAGAACTGTCACACTTCAGTGTCAGTAAAGATCAATGCCTGGAGGTCCTGGTGCGGAGCTGTACTCACAACGTGGGCAATAGTAACCTCAGCAATGGACTCAATTGGCGCCCCAAATATTCCTTGCAGAATTTTGGCTGCGATCCACTCGCCGTTGGACTTGATGTGCGCTTGCCAAATCATGACGCACTGGTTCTGTGCTAAACATGGGCCACGGGCAAGAGTCGAGAGACTAATGGGAGTGAGAGCCTACCATAGTTCCAGCGGCCGAGATCAAGTAAACAGGACGCATGCCGTACTGAGTGGCAACAGACTGCCAGAAGACGCAGCCCCATCCAAAGAGCAAGAACTGTCGGTCGTCCATACACTGCTCATGCTTGGGCACAGACCTCGTTTGGATGTGTGCCTTACCATGTAGCCCGTGCCGCTGTTCAGGTCGAGATAGGTAAGGCCCGTGGCCTTTGAAAGAGGGTCGAGGGTCGAATAAAGGGCGGATGAGCAGATTCCAGTGACCACTACATAGCTACGAAGGTGTTGACGCGATCAACAGTCTGCATGGATTCAAGATTGGGTATGGAACGTACAGGGCCATACATCCGGCGGCGAGCATCTTCCGTCGATGCGACCAGTTGAGCGGATCGTCGGGATGAGATGACGGTGTTGGCACGAGAACAATGTCCTGGTCAGCACCGGTGGCGTGCTTTGACTTGAGTGTGCCATCGGGGTCAACGAGGTGGATTGTCCCCGGGGTGATCTCAACGCTTTCGGTCACGGCGGACGTATCAAGCGGCATGGTGGCTGGATTGAGACGCTGATCTTTGGAGTTTACAAGGGAGTTAAAATTTGAGAGCAATGGAATTCAGGTTGACGTTAATCCTAGGTAAATTTCCAACGAAGGATTGCCCGGTCTTTATAGAAGTCTTGAGTATACACCGGGAAAGTATGCCAGCCTTGGAGGATGCATGTGCGTACCACCCCATCATCCTTTCGCACCTTGGGTAGCGCTCTGGCTTCCGCCCTAGTAGGAGCGCTCAACGTCATGGCCCCAGGCGTCTTATCACACAGCCTACACATGCTCTCCCTTGCGACAACCTCATTTTCTGGATGGCTAACACAGGTCTCGGCGCCATTCGAAGGCTGCACGTACCCTCGTCACCCCGGGTGACCATCTCCTATCAATGTATCCGCTCGTCCGTTCGAACGTGCCCATGTCAACAGAGACCCCAGAGACCCACAATCAGGGCGGCCTTCGACGACGATCTGTGCGGGGGGGCAGGCTCCTTATCGTGGGCTAACACAGATGAGGAAGTAAGGGCAAGTGAACCAAACCAGGGTCCCCTGGCCGAAAGGCGGGGAAAGCTTTAGAACAGTCGTCCAGGGCTCACTCCCCCCGCTAGTGTCACGACCATTGGATATCTCCTATTCAGGAAAATCCTGACAACATATTGGCGTCCTTCCTTTGACGCAGCAATACTGGGTAGATGTCACTGGATCCTCCGCCTCGGGCCAAGGGTTCATGGAGCTTGGGTTTGAAATCACGAAGCGCCTGATCCGTGAGCCTTTCGTCCTGTAGCCCGATTTCCGGAACTTGTCCATTTGCAAGGCTCGTCATACAGAATTCTGGGTCGTCATCCAAACCAATCCAAGACCAATCCAAGACCAATCCAAGACCATTAGTGCGACTTCGTGTTTCCCTCGCGGCGCAGAGGAGTTTGTCTTTGCCTTTGATAGGAAGAACCAGCAGCGGATCGGCAAGTAGCAGCGTCGTAGCATACGGTACAAATATGAAGGCCACGTGCATTCGAAGGACCTTTCTTGAGCATCTTGCACCGCAGTCCAACTCATCTTGAAACCCGACCAACAAGACACCCTTCACCTGGAGAACTCATACTAATCTGGTAATCAATCAACTCGCGCTCTTCTGCAAAGCCAGCCATGACCATGCATGTCGAGGAGTACCCCACGAGGCCCGCTTTCCGCATCGATGAGGATGAAATCACAGGTTATGTTGGCCCTGACTGGGTGCTCAGCCCTGGAGACAAGGCTGATGTCAAGGTAGGCCATGATCACCTCATCATGCGATGTCGTATATCTACTAAGTTTGCCGGCAAAGATTTCCTCCACCAAACCCAAGATCAAGTACCGCCTTGTCCGCCTTTTGCAAGGGCTCAGCGTAGATCATGCGCCCGCTCCAGCTACTGAAGTCATCAAGCATGGCCCCAGCGGAGAGCTCGAGGGTCGCTTCCAGGCTGCTCACCCCGGTTCGTACGCCCGCGTTGACGCCTGGGCACGTGAACCGCTCCTCGACAAGGCCCAAGGCATGGAAGTCAGCTTTTATGCCCAGCCGTGGATGCTCAACGCACAGTACGTGCAGTCCATCGTGTCGACACTGGACGCGGAACATGGGACCGGCTTTGCCGTACTTTTGGACACACATAACAACCTCGTCGTCTGGCTGGGGACTTCCAGGGGCGCCGAAACCATCAAGATTACATTGGGCTTCCGCGAGCAGCGATGGTTTCACGTCCGCCTCAGAGTTTCCGGTAAGGGTGTCCAGGTCGACATCACCCACCTACCATCGGACAACGAGCCTGCGTCGAGCTCGACACACTTCCAGAGCTCCCTTCACAATGAGCCCAGGTTGTCATCTGACGTTCCCCTACTCTTTGCCGCATCGTACGCCAGCTCGCCGACCAAACAGTCCCCTTTGCCCATCCACTTCTTCAATGGCCGTCTGGACTCCCCTGAGATCAAGGCCCTTGGCAAACGTCCTTGGTCTGTCGCCCGATGGGACTTCTCCAAGGGTAATGACACCGACGACATCTACGACCAGTCCGGCTCCGGCTTGCACGGCACCCTCGTGAACGCACCTACCAGAGGCATCCGCGGTCACGATTACAATCACCAGCTGATTGGAGTGTCTTGGAAGCATGCCACCTATGGCTTTGGCGCCATACATTTCCACGACGATGAGATTGACGACGCCGGCTGGGAGACTGACTTCAGCTTCACAGTGCCGCCGGACCTGCGCTCAGGCGCCTACGCCATCGAGGTCAATGACACCGAGTCGGACCTGAAGGACTCGATTGTATTCTTTGTGAGACCGAAGGAAGTTCGGCCGCAGGCCAAGGTCGCATTTGTCTTTTCAACATTCACCTATCTCGCATACGCCAACGAGCACATGTATGATGAGATCAAATCAACGCACATCTCGTTCCCCGAAGGAGTCCAGCTCGTCGCATCTGACAAATACTACAAGATGGTGCGACGCACCGACCTCGGCCAGGCAATTTATGACCTGCACAGTGACGGCTCAGGGGTTGTCTACAGCTCCTCCAAGCGGCCCATCCTCAACGTCCGGCCGGACTACATCAACTGGGGCTTCCAGCGCCCGCGTGAGTTCTCTGCGGACTTGCTCATGGTGGGATTTCTGGAGAAGCTTTTCGGTGACGGCTACGACGTCCTGACGGACCACGACCTGCATCTGCGCGGCTCTGGTGCTCTGGCGTCATACGATGTGGTGATTTCTGGGTCGCATCCCGAGTACCCATCGATGGAATCACTGGATGCTTATGAGCAGTTTACCCGCAACGGAGGCTCCCTCGTCTATGCTGGCGGCAACGGCTTCTACGTGAGTGACTATCTTGCCTCCAGTCCTGGATCTGTTGAACTGACTATGGAAGTGGCGGTCCGTCACCGACCACAAGCGCCCCCATCGCATGGAGGTTCGCCGCGCCGACGTGGGCGCTCGAACACACGAGCTTCCCGCCGGCGAGCGGTACCATTCCTTTAATGGCGAACTCGGCGGCCTCTGGCGGTCCCTCGGCCGCGCCCCCAATCTCCTCTGGGGTATCGGCAGCTGCGCCTCCGGCAAGGGCGACGGACGACCATTCATTCCCCAGCCAGAGGCACTGTCAGACGCGTCGCTGGCGTGGTTTTGGAAGGGCCTCAACGAAGATTCGAAGAAGTTGCTCGGCACAAAGGGCCTTGCGGGCGGCGCAAGCGGCGACGAACTTGACCGCCTGGACACAGCAATCGGCAGCCCGCGCAATGCAGTGCTCCTGGCACGCAGCGAGAGGCACGACGATCACTTCATGCTTTTCAACGAGGAGCTCATCTTCCCCATGATCGGAACGCTGGGCTCAACGTCGACACTAGTCCGCAGTGACATTGTGTACTATGAGTCCAACGGAGGCGGAGCTGTCTTCAGTGTCGGCAGCATTAATTGGAACAACTCCCTCGCGTGGGAGGGCTACAACAACGACATTGCCGTGGTGACGGAGAATGTTCTCCGGGAATTCCTGGCCAGGGCGAAGAAGGGAAGAACTGGTGACGATGGGGGTCTCGCCTCGAACGACTTGTAGATCGATATCTACCTTATGCGGTAGAAATCTGCAGTTGCAATGCCACCAGCGCAAGCGACTCACATGGAGGCAAAAATGACAGGATTTCCGAAGAAACAGATGTACATTAGTTAAAGATAGAAACAACAGCACGGGTATCATGGGCGACGAGCTGACTAAGGTCTGGTGACTTGGGTCATAAGGCGAGATAGGTGAAACGGATGGTTCTCAAAGATGGAAATGTCCGACCGCTTCTGCCTCCCAGGCGGTTCAAAATCACTCATCTACGCGGAACAGAGCCAGCTGTATCGCATCCGACAGCACCGCCTGGTTGGGCCTCTTGACACTCATCAGCCTCACGAGGCCAACGTCACCTCTGGCCGGCGAGCACTCCCTCGACGACAATGGCGAGTACTCCCCGGGCACCGTAAGGCTCCCGGCCATCGACCTCCGTCGCGGTTTGGACCCTGGGTCTGTGTTGGCTCCCGGGACAGTCAGTGTCTGCTCCGAGGGTGAAGGAGACACTACTCTTGAGGCGTTGCTCCTCCGGAGGGTCGACTCCATGCGGGAAGGAGTGAAGCCACGGGGCGCCTCGAACCGTGAGGATGACGCTACTGCCGCTGCCGCCGCAGACGATGACGACGACCGTGGTCGGCCTCTCGCGACGGCCGACTTGGTCGTATCCTGGACCTCATCCTTGACCAGATTCCACAATCCCGCCAGCCATGACTGTTTCTCCTCGGGCTTCATCGCCCGGATGGGAAGCACCTCGGCCCCGCCCATCTCCCTTGTTGGCCACGGGAAGCTGACGGCCATTTCGCGCAGCGTCGCCGGGTCCATCTGCCGCAGCACAATGCGCAGTTGCGGCTCGACGTTGGCTACAGGTGGGAAGGCCCAGTCTGCCCTCTGCTCCAGGCGCATCGCGATCTGCGCCATGGCGCCCACAAGCCACTGGACGGCCACCTGATCGGGAACCGTGCCGGCCTTGCTGAGCAGCCAGCCCAGCATCTCGGGCGTGCCTGATTGATTCAAGATAGGAATGCTGCGCTTGTCATGCTCGCGATTCTGTAGCTTCATGAGGAAATCGTTGTACTCGCGCATGGCGTCGAGTCGCAGGCCCACGAACCTGCCCGTGTTCAAGGCGTGGACGATCTCATCGCCCAGGGCGATGCCCGACTTGATGCCGCTGTTGAGGCCGCGGCCGGGCCAGAAGTGCACCGTCATGGCTGCGTCGCCCGCGACCGCCACGACCGCGTGCGGCCGCCGGAGCGCTCGTGAGTCCTCAAACGGCAAGTACTGCACGCCCTCCCTGACGGCTTGGACAATGATTGGAATTCGCACCACGTTGATGACTTCGTCCTCCTTAAACCCAAACAGCTTCAAGCCGTCCGAGATAGACCTCCACAGCGAGCTGTCCCTGTGTTCAGACGGCGCGAACACTTGTGTCTCCTTGAAGCCGTTAGGGACCGTGCCGTCAGGCCTGCGCAGACAGCCCGGGTTTCCGAAGGTGACGGGATTCCCCTGGATGTCAACCATCTTGTGCCACTCCTCCTCGGTCAGCTGCATGTTGAGGTAGCCCCTGCCGTCGTAGTCGCTGGCGTTTAGCAGGTATCGGGTCTGGCCCAGGGTCAGGAAGACGTTCAAAGGCTGTGACCATGGGAGGCCCTCAGGACGATTGAAGGCGAGGCCCAGCGCGTAGCTGCGTCCCCGTTCGTTCTCGTATCCGTGGAAGTATGCCTTCCTAACCCAGGACGCTGCGCCGTCGGCACCGAGGAGCACGTGGAAGTCACCGGCCTTGACCAGGTCGGACCTTGTGAGCGCCTCCGGATGCAAGTGGATAAGACCACGGAAGTTGGGGTGTTGACAGCGCTTGAGGAAGCGGTCCTCGACCTTGCGAATCTGGATGTTAGCTGAGCCGGGCCAAACTCTCTCCGGGCGGCCTTCGAAGAGGGCTTGGCGGGAATCTTCGCTCAGCAGCGTCGTGACAGATTCTTGGAGGGTCACCACTTGGTCCCGGCGCCGTGCTGTGGATGGGTAGTCGATGTAGGGCCGGCCGTGAGCATCATGGGTGCGCACCCACCGGCGCTCGTACATGTGTACCTCGACTTGGCCACGTCCCTTTTCAGCGAGTGAGATGGCGGAAGCCAGGGCCGTGGGGCCGCCTCCGACGATCGCGACCTTCAAACGTCCTGAGGGGTAGCCAAAGACAATAGGGTCGGGCGGCGGCGGACTAAGGTTCCGCTCCAGAGTTGGGTCGAAGAAGAAGTCCATGACGCCGCGGGTCAAATCGCTGCCGGTGCCGTTCATATCGCCCACGGCCAGAGCCTTGATGAGCATGAAGCGCACGCACTGGAGGAGAGGCGTCGCCGAAAAGCTGGAGTGGCGGCTATCGAAAATGCGCACCATGATGGCGTGGGCCAGGGCGACCACTGTCTGGTTTTCGGGATTGAGGACGATGGAGCCGACTTCCTGGCGGACGGCGAGATCTGGGTTCATGTTGGCGAGGCGCAGGAGGAAGACGCGGGCGCGCTCAACGGTGCTGCGATTGTCGCCGGCGAGATGAGTGCCGCCTGACGAGCCCCAGGCGTCGTCAAAGAGCTTTGGAAAGAGGATTTCATGGTTTCCAGTCGCTGCCGGCGTCGTTGATGAAGCTGCACTATCGTCAGGACGGCCGACACTCTTGCGCCGCGACTTGAAGTCTGGGACAAACATAATGTGGATGAGGGGAAGGTGCCAGCACTGAGCGGCAGTTGAAAATAAGTCGGTGCGCAGAAGAACCTGATTCGGAAACAGCCATTGTTCTCGGATGGGTAGCGGGCTGGTGCAGTCTTGGTGGGTCACTATCGAAAGAGGAGGGGTGTTGGCGCTGCTCGGCAAAGGAGGCCCGTCGAGTAAGGCGGGCACACTGTGTAGCCTCGGGGCGCTGTTGGAGATCTCCAGTTGAGAGCAGATCAGGGCAAAGCTGCCTGGGCTGCGTCGACGCGACGTGACGCGACGCGCCTCGCCGGCTCCGTGCTGCACCCATCATCCCCGTGGACTTTCGCCACTGGTCCTTTCCCGGAGCCAGTTCGAGGCCAGCACATTGTTTCGGCCCCTGTTCAGAGAGGCCCAAGAGACAGAGGCAGCCAGCTAGGTCTGGTTCATCTGCCACACGACCAATGACGAGAGGGTCTTGTCAATTTCGATCCCCATGCCCTGCTCGCCGCAACATGGGAGCCCACTGCGGGTGGTGGTCCGCTCTCCACCGCGAGCTGCGTGTTTCCAGAACCGCAGCTTAGAAGAACGAAGCAATGAACCCCCCAACGGCCGATGCAACTCTCGACGATGCACTGCATCTTCACCTGCCCGCGCTTGTCTAGGTAGCCCGCCTTTTTCGGGATGTGGTGTCTCTCAGCTGCTCAGGGATCATCTTCGGCCTATCGCGCGGGTAGAAGACGGTTTCCCCACCGGCGCAGCCGGAGTCGTCCCCGTCGGTGGAGTAGAGGAGGAGGCCCACGTCCACAAAAATACAAACATCTTGCACGAAATGGAAGGGGACGCAGGGTTTGAGGGAGCGGAGACCATGTTTGAGTCGTCATCTAGTATACGGTGGTGTTTCTGCGTCAGCGACTTCTTGGCGCACAAGACCGACCAGAGCAGTGTGGAAACGGGCGGTCCGCGTGCCTGGTTGGGCGCGGACGCAGCGCGCCACCCCATCGCTACCTCCATTAGTAGCACCGAGTAGTCTAGGCACTCCCGCCCCTCCCCCGCAAACCATTTTCTGAGACTTTACCCGATCGTCGCGAGAAAACTCCTCGATGCGCTGTCTTGCACCTGCGCTGTTTCGGACGCTATCGAGGGATACGGCATCTGCCGGTCCTAGTTTTCCCCCGAGTGGGCGAACACACCGTGAGACTGGGAATGTCCGTATTATCGTCGGCCCCCTCAGGTAGAGACGGCGAGGCTGCACAGCTTGCGGCCAGTCATGCCCCTGAGCACTGTCGCCACTCACGTCGCAGCGCCCCAGCTGGCCTTCCTGGCTCAGCCTTCGCCGACCTTTGGCATCTCGATGCCCCGGAGGACTCCGACGAAGACATCAGAGTTCACTATGCTGAGGGGTTCGGCAAGAGGCAGGGGACGGCGGTTTCTGGCGGACCGGCAATGAAGAAGAGGAAATCTATTGACTTCGATCCTGCCAAGCCGAGTCATTCCCCTCAACAGTCCTCCAGCCCTCAGCAGCCCTCAAATCCGGTCCCTTGCCAGGCCGAAGACACCCTGCCAGACGCCCTCGGCCAGACCAGAGTTCCGCTTCCCAGGCTCTGTCTAAGACTTGCTCCGGCCAACTGAAGCCCTCAGAAACAGTCCGCCAAAGCCCGCCGAGAGGAACAATGGGATCCCGCCACCGAGACAGACCTGATCAGGCTCAGAATGGTTGACAGAATTTTGAACCAATGCATCAAGATGGAGGGCAGTGAGCTGTTGACAGCTGTGCTGGTCTGAGGAACGCACTCTTCGACGACATCTACGCCGAAAATTAGCGGGAGGGCATTCAAGCAGAGGCGTAGCGCACCATGGCCTCGATCTGAGCGTGCGCAAACGCTCGTCGAAGGCAGAAGCCGACAAAAGCCGAGCGGATTGCCTGCTTGACCGAACACCCCGAAGACCCGAGACATTGTACCTGTCCGGACGACCTTCCCGCTGACTAAGCGGCATCATCACAAGAGTGTCCACGTCAGGGGTTCACGTCGTCCCTCGACGTACCGTCCAGCTCTCATCCCAGGCTTGTTCTTCATTCCTCTCAGAATCTTCAACGGCGACCATGGAGGACACGCAGCAAAACAACACTCTTGCGTCTACAGAAGGCCCCAGCAGCCGCTGGACATGCGTGACCTGTAGAAGGAGAAAGGTCAAATGTGAGCACGGTCACACCCCTCAGCACACCTCCGGGCCACCTCCCGAGGCTACCCCGGGATTCGGATGCAGAGCTGACCCAAGGCCGAGGTTATAGGCGACAAGCGGGTCCCCTGCAGCAACTGCATCAGCGCCAATATTGAGTGTATCATGCCGGAGTCGGGTCGGGCCTCGGCCAAAACACCGAGGCGCACCACCAGCAAGCGGGCGTACCAGGAGCGCACCGCTGCCTTGGAAGAACTTGTTCGGTCCTTTCCTGAGGCTCGGCGAAGCATGTCCCTGGACGCACCCATTAAGTACTCACCCGGGAGTGAAGACGCCGATGCGTTCCGTAAGTGGCGGAAGGTGTCACATCTCGGCCATCGGACTTCGGGTCCCCTCAGTGAGGCTGCCAGCCACGAAGTTGGATCGCCATCCATTCCCGATACTCATTCAGGCCAAAGGATTCAACCGAATATCGAAGCCAACTTAGAGGATCTACTACCTGAGTCTGGAGGGGGTCGTTACATCAACACCTGCCTGTTGGACGTTCTTCAGGTTGAGGTGAGTCTTTCTGGAGAAAGTGACGAGGATACACTCATGCTCATCAACTTTCTTAGGTCCCCAAGCCCACATTCAATGTCAAAGGCTCAAATGAGCTGCCACATGTAGACGGCGGCGTGTCTTTCCATCTACACTCATGTCAGCCTGACCATCTCACCATTCGACCTGACCTGATGCAACCCATATGGGATCGCTTCAAGTCTGCCATAGATCCCATCCTCAAGGTCCTGCACGTCCCATCACTGGAGTCCGTCATCACAGCCACCAGCAATGTCCAGCCTGTTTCGAAAGAGGAAGAGGCTCTACTTTTCGCAATCTCCTACAGTCAGCCCCCTCCCCAGGAAGACTTTCCAGAGACGAAGCTGACTTGAGGAAATGCAGTCACCGTCCGCTCCATGAGGCAGGAAGAGTGTATGCTGGAACTTGGGGAATCCCAAGATGTCCTGTCTGCCTACTACCGCCTTGGCTATGAGCAAGCATCGGCACGTGCCGGCTTCATGGAGGCAACGAGCCTCATGACAATGCAGGCACACGTCTTGTATCTCGCCGCCCTGCGAGGCGAAGCCGACCCCCGAGCGATGTGGGCGATGATGGGTCTCGCCGCGAGGGCAGCGCAATCATTTGGTCTGCATCGGGATGGTGGGCATTGGGAGCATCTCTCACCATTCTCCGTCGAGATGAGACGAAGGCTGTGGTGGCAGCTGCTTGATCTTGATGCCCGAATATCGTGAGACTCACTGCTGAGCAGACACTACAAGGAATGGCGAAAGTTGACATGGCTACAGGGAAGACAATGGGCGCTCCCCCCTTATCGCTGAGACGCGATTCGACACTCAAATGCCCTTGAACGTGCACGATACTGATCTCGACAAGAAGATGCACGAGCTCCCAGACTCTCGAACGGGTATCACAAACATCACTATCAGTCTCATCCGATTTGAGCTGACAAACCTCCTTCGGCGGGTGTTGCTGAGCCTGGAAGACGAGGACAAGCAAACGGTCAAGGAAAGCGGCGAATCCTGGGTCACCCGGGGTCAGCAATGGATCGAGAAGACCTACCTCATCAACCTGGACACCTCGCAGCCGTTTGCCTATATTGTCGCGACCTATGCCCGGCTCGTCATGTCCAAGATGTGGCTCGTCATCTACGCCCCTTCCACTAAGCGTCATGAGGCGACAGAGATTGACAGCGACATCTCGGCCAAACTCTTCATGTCCTCGGTAGAAGCGATTGAGGAGGGCAACCGGCTGAGCAGCGACCCCCAGGTCAGCCCTTACACGTGGTATTTCGAGAGAGATGTTCAGTGGCACTCGATGATCATCCTGCTGTCTGAGCTGTGCCGGAACTCGAGTGGCTGTCTCGTCGATCGTGCCTGGAGCGCCATCGAGTTGCTGGTACGGGACAGGTTTCTGGGCGAGAAGGGCAGCGCTCAGCAGCAGGTGCTGCTCTGGCAGCTTGTGAGGCGGTTGTTGATCAAGGCTAGGATGACGAGGGAGAGGAAGTTCTTGGAGGAGTCTCTTAAAGGCGGCGAAGTGTACGGATGTCATCTCAAGCCTTTGGACAGTCATCCGGCTATAGATGCGCTCCTGGCCAGTGAGAGGCTTGCTTAGCAAAGGATGGGATCAAGGGTTGTCTCTATTGACAGGTGTTTCGAAGTTGATAGGAAGTCATGTGTTTCTCCCGACTTATATGAAAGAATCCAGGAGCTAGAGACATGCCTACAAGCCAGAAAAGCCCCCCCCCCTCCTCTACCTAGTAGCTCACAGCCCATGTACTCGAGTCTTCTATTCAAGACTTCTGGAAGTCAGCCCAGCACTTCTTCATGTACTCCCGGGCCGACACCGTCTCCACATGCGGGCACAGCTGATTCAGCGTGGGCCGAAGAACGACCTCATCCTCCCTGTCGCGGGTATACGCCAGGGAGTTGTCGATCCAGAGACGAGTCATGAAGTCGTCCTCGCTGGTGCTGGTCAGCTTCTCCTCAAGACCCTGTCGCGTGAGCTTGGTGACCTGGAACTTCTTCCCCGTGATGGCCTCTGCGGCATCGAGGAGCTCGCCCATGGTAAGGGTGTCGCCTGACATGCCCATCTCAAGCTCCCATCTGGGCAGATCGAGAGACGCGGCGACGAACTTGCCCACGTCCCTGGAGGTCGTCAAGGTGATGCGAGGCCACTCCCCGTCGTCCCTGACGGGCAGCTCCGCGATGCCATTCTTCAGCCCGAGGAGGTAGGCGCCGGACCCATCGACCAGAGGTCCTTGTCGCTGGACTCCCTCGGCGGCCTCATCCGTTCCTGGCTTGTAGCCCCCGCCGATGCGGTACTTCTCCAGAGCCACCTCCTCGGCTTCCTCTGGCTCGGGAGTCGTGAAAGTGCCAAGGCCGAAGTAGTTCATGAAGGAACCCTGGTTGAAGAAACCGATCTCCAGCTTGCTGCGATGCTTCACGCATTCCTCCCGAAGGCCCGCGTTGGCCCAGGCAAGCGACGCCACGTCCTCGTATCCCTTAGGGCCGAAACCCCATTGCCCCGGGGCGTAGCGCTTGCAACCAGCGCCAATCGCAGCGTGGAGGAGGTTGAGCTGCGTCTGGGTCTGGGTTCCGTCATACGCTGAGGTGACGGAAACAACGGTGTGGACGGGCTGGCTTCGGAGGGCCTCGGTCAGGGAGTCGATGGAGGCGTAGTCGACGGCCTTGATGCTGTGACGCTTGGCGGCGGCATCGACCGCGCGGAGCCAGAGGGGAGTCTTGGTTGAGCGCGAGAGAATGAGGACGTTCCAGGAGGTCTGCTGCAGCACAGCGGTGACGATGGCACGGCCGAGACTGGGCGAGGTGCCGCCGGCGAGAGCCAAGGTGGGCATGTTAGGAGGTAATAGGGCTATTTGGAGAGTGATGCTGGTTTGAAAGGGGTCTAAATGGAGGCCTGGAATGAAGGATGCGAGGTTGACAGGAAACTTGATCAGATGTTGATTGAAACAATACTGTGAACTGTGAACTGAAAGGCACACTTATATATTGTTCGGGCCCGGTCTTCTCGGCCCCCGAACCAGTTGCAGGCATAGAGAGGCTAGATGCGATCCGGCCGTTACAGGGGTCAGGGACCTGAAGCCTTGAGCGAGGAGCCCGAGACCCCGAGTCACGGCCCCGTTTAAACCCCACGGCTACTCCGACTTCCATCGCCGGCGGCCCCGACCCCGAACAACGTTCTGAAGTCCGACTAGGCGCCCAAAGAACAGCACATCTCTTACCACAGCCCGGCAACTCATATTGTTGCCTCCCACTATCTCTCGTAAGTATAAAACCAACAGCCTCGTTCGGACCATGTATGTGTCTCACCATCCGACAGCAACTTCGCCCTCCTATGATCCATTTGTCTCTGATTTCCCCTCTCCCATCCCTGACTCCGCCATGGCTCTGTCCCCGATCCCCTTTTACGTCTTCGGCGCCATGGAACCCGCCCTCCAAATCATCGGCTTCACCGTCGCCTCCTTCGGCCCTCACTACATCGCTCTCACCCAAACGCCGACACCGATTTCACACAACCTACTCCCGTCTGAGAAAATCATCACCTATCAGTTCGGAAACCTTCTCCTGCTTATGGGAATCCTAAGCCTCAGCTTCATTACCACTGCAAACGACTCTGCCGTTGCGTCGACGTACCTTTCGGCACTTTGGTGGGGAGACCTGGGTCACATCGGAGTCACGGCTTGGTGCATGGGCGAGAGGCTACTGAATGTCGGGGAGTGGACGCTGATGAACTGGGCCAGCTTGGTGTTCCCGGTGTTCCTGTTCACGATGCGAAGCATGTACTTTGCGGGGGCCTTCTAAACGATGCAGCTGCTTTACTGGTAACCGGGAAAAGCTGGACAGCTTGCTCGGACTTGCATGGGACAGGGAAAAGCCGGAGACAAAGTCAGCAGATGCCTGTGTTGCGCTGTACCCTGCACCGTGGCAGAGAAGTTGTTGGAAATCAAGAGTCTAAGAGATTGCAAACATCGTTAAGTCACATCCAACTTAAAGCACATCGTTCGATTCCATCGCCTATGATGACTCCAGCCAAGCTGGTTTATTCTGCTGCCTCGCTGTGGATCAAGACACAAGACGTGTCAAGAAGGTCGGCCCCCATTGTCAGGGGTCCCTGAATATCCAGTCCCTATATAAGGCACTGTAGTAGGCATAATCGCACCTTGTGCGATTATGGTTGGTCTTTTGGCTCAGTTGGTGATCTAGCTGAACCTTCAGATCTGCCAGGTCGGGTCACCTACTACCCGTCCCTGACATAATAATCGCACAAGGTGGGTTCCCCTGGAGGTCCTACGTTCGAGCCCGGGTTAGGGAACGTACGGGTCTACCCGGGAGCTCAGATTGGTGCCGCTTGTAGCCAGCTGGCGGCTACCCGCGTAGCGGTCGCGGGGAGGCGCGTCCCTTGGTTGCAGCTAGATCCGTCTAGCCGGCCGCACCGATCGGGGTCAACAGTGCCTGAATAACCTACTACCTGGGTGATAGTAGGCGCGCGTTACAGCTCGGGACGAGCTGCTATAAGGGAGGGGGGTATGTCAGGGGTCCCTGAATATCTAGTCCCTATATAAGGCACTGTAGTAGGCATAATCGCACCTTGTGCGATTATGGTTGGTCTTTTGGCTCAGTTGGTGATCTAGCTGAACCTTCAGATCTGCCAGGTCGGGTCACCTACTACCCGTCCCTGACACCCATCTTACATGTTACCGCAGATGAGAGACGCGAGACTGAACGCAGTGCCGACAACCGGGTTGGCGCTAAGACCGCCAGCAATAGCAGAATCAGCACTGCCAAGGTTCGTGCACCAGCCGTAGCCAGCGTCGGAGTTAGCCACGCTGATCATGACGAGCAGATCCGGACCAGTGCCTTCATCGACGCGGATGTGAATCTAGTTAGTCGTGTAGAACTGTTCCGCAACGGGGTCATCGTGCTGGCCGGCTGTTTGATCGTCAGTTAGCTTTGGATACTTTTATTCAATGTATAGACTGCGAGATGACTTACGGACGCAACCGACGTTAGAGGGAGCATCGCGCCAACGTCCAGAGTTATTATAGGTATAGTACTTAAGTTCGTGGTTTCCCTTGACGAACTCCTTAGCGATCTCGACGAGCTCCTCGAGGCTGCCCAGCTCATTATTAACGCTAAAACTTCCCTGGATAGAGAGCTCTAGGTCGCGGTCCTGAAGATCGAAACCGTCGACGATCCCCGTAGAGACGTAGAGCTTGTCGCCGGTGTGACAGCCGACGCTACTATAGTGATCCTTAATCTAGTCGAGCGCCTCTGAGGGGAGGGTAGTGCCCTAGTTAAAGGTCTCGTCGTGAACGGCGATGCGGACGTTGCCTTCACCCTTCTGTACCAATTGTCGTCTGTATTAGACCATTCCTCCCCGCTACGCCCGTCAACGTTGACGCGAAGGGGGCCCGTGCGCCCTTCGCGTCCTGTTAGAAACTTCGAAATGCGCCCCGTCCTCCCTTAGTAATCCGGCGAGGATGGCTGGATGTCGCCATGGCCTGTCGCTGCGTGGGGCCAATAGGCTACGCGGCGCCCAGGGGAGTGTGCGACGGTAAAGCATCGGCGTATCTTGCTATTACGACGACTCGCATCGACGCCTTCGCCGCGCGCTGTTCTTTGCGGCTTGTCGCCGATATGGAAATCGAGTTGGGTCGTCCTTTGTTCACGGGAGACTGTTCACTGTAGCCCAGCTGCAGCCAGCCGTCGCGATTGATCACCGCCACGCCGGGCCTGCATAAGATGAGGAGGCAAGAGAAGAAATAGTGAGAAGCGGTCAGGAAAGGAACGAAGGGTCGACAACGGTGTCCCTTCTTCCTCCTTCCTGTCGCTCTCCAGGTTGTCCCTTCCTTCTCTGATCTCCTGGCTGACACAAGTTGCCGCACTGCGAAGAACACCACCACCGAAGAACACCACCACCGAAGAACACCACCACCGAAGAACACCACCACCGAAGAACACCACCACCGAAGAACACCACCACCGAAGAACACCACCACCGAAGAACAACCATACATCTATCTACACTACCGACAATTTATCCTACATTCCCCTCACGATGTCTTTTGAAGACCGGATCTCGAGCCCCCTGATTCCTGACCTGAAGGACGTCACTGTCACGACCAGAATCCACGGCGTCGGAATGACCGACTTCCGAGACCCTCCTCCCCTCATGGCCAGCAGCTCCGGTGCGGGCACCGAACGCGGCCCGTCAACGCACAAGGGAAAGGAACGGGAGACTAGCCCTGACCGGGGCGAGAAGAGGGGGACTGTCAACAAGGACGATGTATTTGAGCCAGGAGGGAGGGACCGACACGGCCTCCCCCCGCGGTACATTCCGCCTGCTCTCCAGCCAAGTCCCAAGCCATCACGGGACCTTCTCTGCCGCACGCCGAAGTGTCCGTCAGGAAGGGCAAGCCCCAGCCGGCGGCAAGGACTTCCAGCAAGTCCTCCGGCAAGGGCAAGGGCAAGGATCGCGGCAAAGCCAAGCTGTCAAAGAAGGCTTGCCGCAAGTCTCGCAAGTCCAGCGACCCCAGTGGCAGCTCCTCCGAAGATTCTCCCTCAGACTCCCGGGAGTCGGCAGACGATTCGATCGAATCGTCGGAAGCGCTGTCCAGCGAGTCCTCCTCTGACGAACCGGACTCCAGCCCTGATCGGATCAAGGGCAGGAGATCTGGTAAGCGTGGCAAGTCTTGAGCCTACGAGAGAGACTACAAACTCCCCATGCGAGGTCGAGGGAGGCTCCGAACTTCAACGGCACCGGGTTCCGAGAGTTCCTGGAAGACATCGAGATGCTTCGACAGAGCAAATCGGTTCCCAGTCACGCCATGATGCGGAAACTTGGCCCCTACTTCGAACCGAAGTACGGGAGGATCTACACGGCAGCTCTCAAGAGCACGACCTTCATGGGTCTGAAGAAGAGGCTCGAGAAGATCTTCATGATTGGGGACGCCGACTACCCCTGAGACCCTTCCCCTGACAATTATGGCAGATCATACAAGCACAACGGGGCGGCATAGATGCCGACGACGTATGGGATCACATGAAAGTCTTCCGACACTTGGCGATGGCTCTCAACATTCATGTTGTATTCTGCAATCGGTGGGGCACAGGCTCCCAGTGCTCAACATGCCATTTCCCATTGATACACTGCTCGAGTGAAGAGAACGGCAGCAATGAGGAGACATTTAAGCACTCCCGCATACATGAACGTAGCATGCGACTGGTTGTCTTTGCCTGCATGGTCGTAGGGGAATGCCTCGAGAGCCACAGTCGTAAGCGTTCTTGGGTGGACGGTTCTGGAGCACAGGTGGTTGGAAAGATTGGCTAGGTCTTATGGAGAAGGCCCGAACCAAATCCCAGCCTAATACCCAGAGATGACGAGATCGATGAACAGTGTTGCCCGCGGCTACTAAAAGCTTGATGAAGCCTTGTAGATGGTGGATGACTTTAGAGAACTAAGATCATCTCTCCTAGGAGACACGCAGGACACGGTAGCGCCCGTGGACCGAACTCGCTAGCTCGCTTACTTACCTACAGGCGAGCGAGCTCTTTATGCAGGCCGGGCGGCGGGCGGCGGTGCGTGATAGGTCTCGCCAATCCCGCGACACACAGGACGCTTTGAGGGTGGGGGGGGGGAACGGGATGGGGCGCGCCCAGCAGCCATCTCGAGCTGGCTGCTGGCTGCTGGCTGGCTGGCTGGCTAGGGGACTTGGGAGGGCTGGACCGGGCAGGCAAGGGGTCGGCGTATTCAGGCCAGGTCAGGTCAGGTTATAATCTCGGCTCCCCCGCTTCCGCCCGCTGAGACAAAGCACATCATCATCCGCTATCCCCAACAATCTTCCTTTCGCCTTCGCATTTTCGCAGCACACCGGAGCGACACCCCGAAGATCAGCGCGCGACATGGCCGACGAGATCAAGGCGACGGGCTCGGGTCCGGCTGCCGCAGCGGCTCCGGCAACGGCTCCGGCGACGGCGGCTCCGGCGCGCAGGGAACCAGAGGCCGATGATGCGTCCGAGCCTTTGGCTGCTGAGGACGACTCAGCTTCGCTGCGGGACGACGACTCCGCATACTCGGCTGTGAGTGAAGGACTCGGGTTTGGATCTGGCATTGACTGACATTTGCCAGCCCTTCAGCGACCTGACGTCGCTGCGCTCAACGGTGCGCCAATACCAGGTCGAGCATGGCAGGACATATCACGGACTCAGCGCCGGGAGTACGTCCAATAAAGTCCAGCCATCAGTCATCTAGCTGACATCCTCCAGAATATGCCTTCCCGAACGATGACGAGGAGAATCAGCGTCTCGGTAAGATTGGATGACGCCAAGGCCAACCAGTGACCATGGCTGACAGACAGCAGACCTTCAGCACAACCTGTGGATGCTGACGCTGCGCGGCGCGCTCTGCTCCAGCCCTAAGGACGAGGGCGCGCGGCGGGTGCTCGACATTGGCACCGGCACGGGTATCTGGGCCATTGAATATGGTGAGTCGCGGCGACTGTGAGCCTGCTGTGCTACCTAGTAACAGCTTCCAGCCGACATGCACCCCGAGGCCGAGGTCATCGGTGTCGACCTGAGCCCTATCCAGCCTTCTCTGTACGTCCCCTGCTTCCACCCCAGTCTGCGCCAGCTGACCCTCCCAGCGTCCCCCCCAACTGCAGCTTCGAGGTCGACGACCTCGAGAAGGACTGGACGTGGAAGGAGCCGTTTGACTTTATCTTTAGCCGCGTCATGGCCGGCAGCTTCACCGACCATCAAGCCCACGTCAACAAGGCCTTTGCGTGAGCCTCCCCCTCCTCCGCTCCCTCCCACGTTCTCTACTGACACCTCCGACACAGCGCCCTCGAGCCCGGCGGCTACTTCGAGGCGCACGAGATCGACCCCAACATGGGCTGCGACGACGGCACCCTGACCGAGGACAACAAGCTCCTCCGCCTGAACCGGCACCTGATGGACGCCAGCGCCAAGATGGGCCGCGACCTCGACGTCGCGCGCAGCTACAAGTCGTACCTCGAGAACGCGGGTTTCGTGGACATTGTCGAGCGCCGCTACAAGTGGCCGCTGGGCCCGTGGCCGCGCGACCCGCACTACAAGGCGCTTGGGTCGTGGTACTATGCCAACATTGACGAGGGTCTCGAGGGTATCGTCATGGCCATGTTGACGAGGGTGTTGGGGTTGAGCTTTGAGGATGCGACGCTGCTTTGTATGGAGGCGCGCAAGGATCTGAGGAACCCGAGGGTGCACTCGTATGCGCCGGTGTAAGTTTCTCTCCATCGCTGGACTTGAGGGTTTTACTGACTGGTGTAGGTACGTCGTGTACGGGAGGAAGCCCGAGGCTTCCCAGCCGTCCGAGGGGCTCGAGGTGGGAGACAAGGCCGAGTAGGCTGAAGCTGCGTTGATGGGATGGCGGCTGGGGAAAATGGACGAGTAACGACATGACGGCATTCATCAGTTTCAAGCATTCATACAGAGTCAATTATATGAATTACGCAAGAGCCCGATGGGTTGGTATGGTTCTGGGACGAGATGCCTCACTGACTGCATTAGTCATCCTTCTTGAATATGGCTGCCTACATCCATCCCCTCAAGTTCTCCGCGTTCTCAGCTTCAATCCTTCTCATCCTCTTCAACATCGCAAACCCTGACCGACCATGGTGGTCATCGAAATCGAGATTACTTTCGACTTTGTCTGCGCTGTAAGTCCTCCTCTCCAGCCAATCAAGCCCGACTGACACCCCCAGTGGTGCTTCATCCACAAGCGCAACCTTGACGCTGCCATTGCCCTCTACCAGAAGACCTACCCCGGCGCCAAGTTCGACGTCTTCAAAATCAGTTGGACTCCCTACTACCTCAACTACAACCCGCATATCAACGCCGTCGACAAGCTCGCCCTTGCCGATGTCCCT